>CM059444.1:9638223-9715065 GCA_030390025.1 Squalus acanthias | reverse complement strand
CGTCTCCCTCTCTCTCTCTCCTGATTTCCCCTGGCTCTGCACTTGCTGAGAAACTATTAAATCTCTATTTTCCAAAGTATTCTGCTTTTACCTAAATAAACTATTGGCCCTAGCTTATCAGGCTTAACCTGTATCCTTTAATTCAGAAACTCAGAGTTTTGAATCTGTGAAATGTCTCTGGGAATCATCTTCGTGAGTGAGCCAGCTTCATTTCAAACGTAATTATCCTTGCTCATGAAAATTCTGTAAAATCAAAGGTTGAATAATTCCTATTTGTCACAATGAGTTGAACCCCAAGATCCTTCTCCCAGAGTGTTTGTGCTTTATTCGGTGATGCTGTCTCCCATCTTGTTGAACAGCTTGCTGACTGTGGCCATGAAATAGGGTTTGGTTGGTTTCTTGCCAGACATGGGTCTCCAGGTCAGAGCAATCTTGCCTCATATTCTTAAGTCAACACCACTGCTTAATGCAAACAGAATGAATAATTAAATGGTGATCATGATTACCTTGCAGGTAGTCTGCTGCTGGTTGGCAATCTAACACTGATCAACCATTTTTTGACCTGATTAGAACTGCTGAATGTAATTATCAATTAATTAACAGTTAATGGGCTATAGTGAGCAATTTTGTTTTGATTGTGTTAGCCAGATTCAGACAGAAGCCATAAATTAACACATCAGCGATTCCAGGCTGCTAATCGAGTGATAAAGTCACTGTTTGAAAAGCAAACTGCTGTACTATTGGGTGTAAAATCAACTAGAGCTGGAATTACACAATGGGTCCATCAGCTTCTGTAAGTTAGCCTGACATCAGTAGTAGGGAAAATGCAATAATCTATTATTAGGGACGTGGTAATGGGACACTTTGAAAATCGTAATATGATTGGGCAGAGTCAATGGAAAGGAAATCGCGTTTGACAAATCTGTTAAAGTTGTTTGAGGTTGTAACTAGCAGGGTAGACACGGGGGCAACCAGTGGATGTGGTGTATTTGGATTTTCAGAAAGCATCCGATAAGATACCACACAAGAGCTTATTACACAAAATTAGAACTCATGGGATTGGGGTACTATATTAGCATGGATTGAGGATTGGTTAATGGACAGAAAACAGAGAGTAGGAAAAAATGGGTCATTTTCGGGTTGGCAGGCTGTAACTAGTGGGGTCATTGCTTGGGCCTCAGCTATTCACAATCTATATCAATGACTTAGATGTGGGGACCGAGTGTAATGTAAGTCTTTTATTCAAGTACAATAGTACTTACACAACTCATCAATTACATAGTAAACCATTGCATTCATTGATCACAATAAACAATAAAGCCTTAAGAACAGCTTTACGATTAACAATATAAATACATTAATAAAATTTCCGAGTGTAATGTATCCAAGTTGCTGACGATACAAAGCTAGGTGGGAAGTAAACTGTGAGGTGGATGCAAAGAGGCTGCAAAGGGATTTAAACAGGCTAAGTGAGTGGGCAAGAACGAGGCAGATGGAATATAATGTGGAGAAATGTGAAGTTATCCACTTTGGTAGGAAAAATAGAAAAGCAGAGTATTTTTTAAAAAGAGACTGGGAAATGTTGGTGTTCAGAGGGACCTGGGTGTCCTTGTACATGAATCACAGAATGTTAACATGCAGGTACAGCAAGCAATTAGGAAAGCAAACGGTATGTTGGCCTTTATTACAAAGGGATTGGAGTATAAGAGTGAAGAACTCTTACTGCAATTGTAGAGGGCCTTGGTGAGACCACACCTGGAGTCCTGTGTACAGTTTTGGTCTCCTTACCGAAGGAAGGATATACTTGCCTTGGAGGGAGTGCAACAAAGGTTCACTAGATTGATTTCTGGGATGAGGGATTGTCCTATGAAGTGAGATTGAGTAGACTAGGCTTATATTCCGTAGAGTTTAGAAGAATGAGAGGTGATCTCATTGAAACATATACATTTCTTAAGGGGCTTGACAGGGTAGATGCAGGGAGGATGTTTCCCCTGGCTGGGGAGTCTAGAACTAGGCGTCACAGTCTCAAAATAAAGGGTCCACCATTTAGGACTGAGATGAGCAGAAATTTCTTCACTCAGAGGGTTGTGAATCTTTGGAATTCTCTACCCCAGAGGGCTGTGGAGGCTCAGTCGTTGAGTATATTCAAGAGAGAGATCGATAGATTTTTGGATACTAAGGGAATCAAGGGATATGGGAATAGGACGAGAAAATGGAGTTGAGATTGAAGATGAGCCATGATCTTATTGAATGGCGGAGCAGGACGAATGGCCTATTCCTGCTCCTAATTCTTATGTAAAGAGAGAAGACAGGTTAATGTTTTGGGTGTAGACCCTTCATCAGAACTGGAAACTGGAAGATAACTGAATCAATAACAAACACGTGCATTTATATCGCACCTTTACAGCAGTAAAACGTCCTACAGTGGTTCACAGGAGTGTATCAAACAAAATTTAACACCGATTCACATAAAAAGATAACGGGACAGGTTGGTCAAAAAGGTAACATAGAAGATAGGAGCAGGAGTAGGCCATTCGGCCCCTCGAGCCTGCTCCTCCATTTAATGAGATCATGGCTGATCATCCAAATTCAGTACCCTGTCCCTGCTTTCTCCCCATATCCCTTGATCCCTTTAGCCTTAAGAAATATATCTAACTCCTTCTTGAGTATATTTAATGAATTGGCCTCAACTGCCTTCTGTGGTAGAGAATTCCACAGGTTCACCACTCTCTGGGTGAAGAAATTCCTCCTCATCTCAGTCCTAAATGGCTTACCCCTTATCCTTAGACTGTGACCCCTGGTTCTGGACTCCCCCGCCATCGGGAACATCCTTCCTGCATCTAGTCTGTCTAGTCCTGTTAGAATTTTATAAGTTTCAATGAGATCCCCTCTCATTCTTCTAAACTCTAGCGAATATAAGCCCAATTGACCCAATCTCTCTTCATACGTCATTCCTGCCATCCCAGGTATCAGTCTGGTGAATCTTCGCTGCACTCCCTCCATGGCAAAAACATCCTTCCTCAGATAAGGCGACCAAAACTGCACACAATACTCAAGGTGTGGTCTCACCGAGGCCCTGTACAACTGCAGCAAGACATCCTTGCTCCTGTACTCGAATCTTCTCGCTATGAAGGCCAACATACCATTTGCCTTCTTAACCGCCTGCTGCACCTGCATGCTTACCTTAAACGACTGGTGCACAAGGACTCCCAGGTCTCGTTGCACTTCCCCTTTTCCCAATCTATTGCTGTTCAGATAATAATCTGTCTTCCTGTTTTTGCCACCAAAGTGGATAACCTCAAATTTATTCACATTATACTGCATCTGCCATGCATCTGCCCAATCACCCAACTTGTCCAAATCATACTGGAGTTTCTCTGCATCCTCCTCACAACACACACGCCCACCCAGCTTTGTGTCATCTGCAAACTTGGAGATATTACATTTAGTTCCCTCGTCTAGATCATTAATATATATTGTGAATAGCTGGGGTCCAAGGACCGATCCCTGCGGTACCCCACTAGTCACTGCCTGCCACTCGGAAAAAGGCCCGTTTATTCCAACTCTTTGCTTCCTGTCTGCCAACCAGTTCTCTATCCAAGTCAGTACCTTACCCCCAATCCCATGTGCTTTAACTTTGCACGCTAATCTCTTATGCGGGACCTTATCGAAAGACTCCTGAAAGTCCAAATACACCACATCCACTGGTTCTCCCTTATCTATTCTACCAGTTACATCCTCAAAAAATTCCAGTAGATTAGTCAAGCATGATTTACCTTTTGTAAATCCATGTTGACTTTGTCCGATCCTGTCACTGTTTTCCAAGTGCTCTGCTATTACATCTTTTATAATGGACCCTAGCATTTTCCCCACTACCGATGTCAGGCTTAATTCCCCGTTTTCTCTCTCCCACCTTTTTTAAATAGTGGGGTTATATTAGCTACCCTCCAATCCATGGGAACTATTCCAGAGTCTATAGAATTTTGGAAGATGACCAGCAGGTAGGTTTTAAGGAGCGTCTTAAAGGAGGAGAGAGAGTTAGAGAGGTTTAGGGAGGGAATTCCAGAGCTTAGGGCCCAGGCAGCTGAAGGCACGGCCACCAATGGTGGAGTAACTGAAATCGGGGATGTGCAAGAGGCCAGAATTGGATCCCCTAAAAGGATGGAACAAAACGAGGAGGAATGGGAAGGAGAGCAACAGGTGAGGAATACAGACTCCTGTCACAGAAAGGAGTTAATGGGTTGACTGGCCAGCAAACTGGATTTCTGAAAAGCTGTAGAAGTGAAAACTGGTGGACGGTATACAAAGATATCTCCGTGACGCAATAAAAAGGCATTAAAAGAACAAAATCACTTGAAAATAGGCAGGTGAAAAGGCATGCAAGCTCATGGGCTCTGCACACATTGAGAACCTTTATTGCCCAGCATCGTGGGGCTATCTTGGGGCAGCGCAAGAAGTTTGAATCCCACGCTGATTTTTGACAGCTAACACTGGCAAGTGGACTCCACAATGAAAATGCTGACCGTCCGTGTCAACCCCTGATGGCTTGTTGTGTCTGCATCAGCTCGCTGTTCAGGGGATGATCTCCGTGCAAGCACCAGCCAAAGCGAGAATTTGTAGTTGAGATACCTAGTGGCAGGCTTTACTTGTGCTAGCAGGTTAGCTCTTATAAGCATGAGCCTTTGTATCTAGTTAGACTCACTTCCCCCCAAAAGGCTGTGGATGTTGGGTCAATTGAAATTTTCGAGACCAAGATCGATAGGTTTTGTTGGGTAAGCGTATCAAAGGATATGGAGCAAAGGCGGGCAAATGGAGTTGAGGTACTGATCAGCCATGATGTAATTAATTTAAAAAAAAATTCATTCCCAGGATTGTGGGCATTGCTGACGAGGCCAGCGTTTATTGCCCATTCCTAGTTGCACTTGAGATTGAAAAGGCAGTTGAGAGTCAACCACATTGGCGTGAGACTGGAATCAGATATAGGCCCGACCGGGTAAGGACGGCAGGTTTCCTGCCCTAAAGAACCACTATTAATGAACCGCTTGGGTTTTTATAACAATCCGGTAGTTTCATGGTCACTTTACAGAGACCAGTTCTTTATTCTTGATTTATTTATTTTAACTGAATTTAAATTCCTTAAACTGCCATGGTGAGATTTGAACTCACCTTCTCTGGATTATTAGTCCAGGCCCTCTATGGCGGCACATGCATGAAGGGCTGAATAGGGACAGGAGTAAGCTGTCTTCTTATGTTCCTATGACATCCGACATAGCATGTCACTGAAAGAATTGATGCCACAGCTAGTGATAGAAAATGTGTGACAGAAGTTGATTCCTAGAAGCTTCCAATTGCCCATTAGGTCATTATCCCAGCAGGAATGAGATTGAGCCAACATTGATCAAACTGGCACTTATTCTGTGGCAGCTGCTCTCTATGGACTAAGGAATTAGCCACTCTGGGTGTGAATGAGACAGCAGCTGAGCTTTTCTGTCATAACTACAAGTTAGGTATGAGTGACTTGATCTGTCCAACAGCAACACTCGCAAGTGGCAATTTTCATTTTAGTTTGAGGGAGATCGCAGAGGGAACTTGGCCAAAGCAACGACTGCAATTAAGGCTTTTAGTCATTTACTTACACCTGACCTGCTCTTCCATTATTTGAAGGGGCTGCTCCTCGATTTTTGGCTGCACTTCAGTCCCACGCTCCTGATCTTTGGTCACCCAGTGCGGAGGAGAGCGGGCAGATCAGGGGACCTCCTCGTAGGACTGCTCCTGGGCCTGGCCAAAGTGGCCACCAACTGGTCCAGGCAGCGGGCGGTCGAGAGGGTCGTTCGGCCCGACTGCCTGCCTCTCTTCCGCGGCCACGTCCGCGCCCGGGTGGCCCTGAAGATGGAGCACGCGGTGTCCGCCGGCACGCTTGAGGCCCTCCGCGACCGGTGGACACCGGAGGGACTGGAGTGCATCATCACCCCCGGCAACCAAATTTTAATTTAAGTTGTTAAGTTTCCTTTAAAGTTTTTTTGTTAATTTACAGTTTAATTGTTTATTGATCGCACCAAAAAGAGTACACCTGACCTGATTGCTGAGCGCATGCACATTGCCCAGTCCTGGTATGTCGTCTTCTTGCCTGCTCCAAGTTGATGTTGCTTCATTCGCAACTTACGCTGCATCCACGCTACAAGTTGAACGTTGGTGCGATGCGGCTTTGGCAGAATATCTTTGAAGTAAAGTGGAGCGAGACTACCTATGGTATGTGTTGGTGGTTTCCGATGTTTTCTGCCAAATGGAGCTTGTGCCCCTGAATATACTCAACAGGTGTAAGTTGTTAGGCCGATGTGACATTTTCAGAATGTTCTGTGCTGTTTTAGTCCGACTATTCTAGGTTGCTGTGACACCATTTTTACTGCTCTCAATCTTGTGTAAATGACTAAGTGAGGACCGTCACTTCCTGTTCGTGCATAAAAGTCACGTTAAAAATGCGGGGTTCACACAGGAAGTGCCAGTAACATCACTGTCCCACAGTTCTTTGCATGGCCTCCCTAATATCTGTCTGAGGCTGAACCACGCTGTTCGCAACCTTGGTGTCATATTTGACCCTGAAATGAGCTTCCGACCACATGTCTGCAGCATAACTAAGACCGCCTACTTCCACCTCCGTAACATCGCCCGTCTCCGCCCTTGCCTCAGCTCATCCGCTGCTGAAACCCTCATCCATGCCTTTGTTACCTCTGGACTTGACTATTCTAATACATTTCTGGTTGGCCTCCCACATTCTACCCTACGTAAACTTGAGGTCATCCTAACTCGCACCAAGTCCCGTTCACCCATCACCCCTGTGCTCGCTGACCTACATTGGCTTCCGGTTAAGCAATGCCTTGATTTCAAAATTCTCATCCTTGTTTTCAAATCCCTCCATGGCCTCGCCCCTCCCTATCTCTGTAATCTCCTTCAGCCCCACAACCCCCCGAGATATCTGAGCTCCTCTAATTCTGCCCTCTTGAGCATCCCTGATTATAATCGCTCAACCATTGGTGGCCGTGCCTTCTGTTGCCTAGGCCCTAAGCTCTGGAATTCCCTGCCTAAACCTCTCTGCCTCGCTACCTCTCTTTCCTCCTTTAAGACTCTCCTTAAAACCTACCTCTTTGACCAAGCTTTTGGTCACCTGCCCTAGTTTATCCTTATGTGGCTCGGTCTCAAATTTTTTGTCTTATAATACTCCTGGGAAGCGCCTTGGGACGTTTTACTATGTTAAAGGCGCTATATAAATACAAGTTGTTGTTGTTGTCATGTAAAGGAGCTATGCAAGTGAGTACAGAGTTCTGACTGAAAGAGCTCGACACAACATTGAAAGAAGTGACTTTAACAAATCCCCTGCATGCCCCTTTAAGTTTCAACTATTCCTCTGAATTTTGAGGAGGTTTTATATTCCCCTGTGGTTATCCGAGAGCTCTAGAGTATGTCCGTGCTGGGCAACAGCAGTAGTCACTGCAAAGTAAATGGCCTTGTTCACCTAAAGTTGCTGAATAAAGATAATAAATTCATTTAAATGGGCGATTGTGAGTGTTTGACCTATTTTTGACTTTGCGTAATCGCAATTCTGGAAATGAGATTTGTTTGGACTGGGTACGGGTGAAATCATTTGCTCCTGTCATTGGTGACCTCAAGGCTTGACGGTATAATTGATGTCTGGTTTCGGGCCAACTCTCATGTAAGGACACCATTTCATGACCAAAGAACAAGCCAAAAGTTGTAGACAGTTAAATTGAGAACACATGAACCACTGACCACTGAATCAATAGAAAGAAAGACTTGCATTTATACAGCGCCTTTCATGACCTCTGGACGTCCTAAAGCGGTTTACAGCCAGTTAAGTTCTTTTGAAGTGCAGTGACTGTACCCAAAGGTATGGAAACACAATATTGGCAACTCTCGTGATTCCATCGCAAGAGACACGATTTCAGAGTGAAATAAAGCATCACTGGCAATCTCGCGATGGAACGCCTAAATCTCGGGGGGTTTTCGGGGTGGGGGGGGGAAAATACGCCGATTTGCGCATGCTCAAATAAAAGCCACATGATTTGGGCATGCACGAATAAATCGTTGAAGTCGCCATCCACTGTCTGGCCCCCTGCCCGCTAGGCCCCAGGCTCTCTTCCCCCCCAACCATGTCGGTCACGGCCCTGAAGCAAGCAAGAGGAGAAGCTCCTGAAGCTGGTGCGGGAGCTGGGTGCCCAACCCCACAACCAGCAGTGCTTTGAGTGCGAGCAGCGCGGCCCGACCTACATCGACATCACCGTCGGCAGCTTCGTCTGCACATCGTGCTCGGGCATCCTGTGAGTACCGGCCGGCTGCTCAGGACCACGTGTGCAGGGAGTGGTTACAGTAGCGCTGTTGCTGTGCTGTTGTGAGGCCTTGGACAACGTGGACCACTTTCCATACCTCGGGAGCCTACTGTCAACAAGGGCAGACGTCGATGACGAAGTCCAACACCTGCCTTCAGTGTGCCAGTGCAGCCTTCGGTCGCCTGAGGAAGAGAGTGTTTGAAGACCAGGACCTCAAACCCAGCACCAAGCTCATGGTCTACAGAGCAGTAGTGATACCCGCCCTCCTGTATGCTTCAGAGACATGGACCATGTACAGCAGGCACCTCAAAGCACTGGAGAGGTACCACCAACGGCAGGATAGGCGCACCGACGTCAGTGTTCTTGCTCAGGCCAACATCCCCAGCATCGAAGCTTTGACCACGCTCGATCAGCTCCGATGGACGGGTCACATCGTCCACATGCCTGATACGAGACTCCCAAAACAAGCGCTCTACTCGGAGCTCCGACACGGCAAGAGAGCCCCAGGTGGGCAGAGGAAACGCTTCAAGGACACCCTCAAAGCCTCCTTGAAAAAGTACAACATCCCCACCGACACCTGGGAAATCCCTGGCCCAAGACCGCACAAAGTGGAGGAGAAGCATCCGGGAAGGCGCCGAACACCTCGAGTCTCTTCGCCGGGAGCATGCGGAAGCCAAGCGCAGGCAGCGCGAGGAGCGCACGTCAACCCAAGCTCCCCACCCACCCGCCCCTTCAACCACCGTCTGCCCCACCTGTGACAGAGACTGTAGGTCCCGCATTGGACTCATCAGTCACCTGAGAACTCATTTTTAGTGTGGAAGCGAGTCATCCCCAGTTCCGAGGGACTGCTTAAGATACCTGCCTAAGAAGAGATACAGTAACGCTGTTGCCGTGTTACTCGGTGTCCCGATTGCTGGGCACTACAGTCATCCCTTGGTCATTTGGGTTAACACGAGTTAGATAACAGTGCTCAATAACTGGAAACACACAGCCAGTCGGTCAGCAGGTAATTCAGAATGACAGGTTAAAGTTTAGAGTGAGACCCTTGTTCTAACCCCTGTCAGTGCTCAGTAACTGGCGGGCCCTCAGAGTTACTGGCTTTAATCTTTGGCCGAGGTCAGCATTTCTGTCATTGTCACCATGGAAGCTGACAGCACAGAAAGGAATCCATTCAGCCAATCATGTATGTGCCAGCTCCTTGCCAGAGCAATCCAAAAACTAATCCCCCTGCTCCACTCTCTCTCTGCCCGGTATCATCATTTGTTTCAAATATTTGTACAGCTTTTCTTTAAAAGATGCAATGTTCTCTGCCTCAAACCGCTCCCTGTGCAAAGCATTTCATGTTCCAACGGCCATCTGTGCAAATAAATTTATCTTTACAAATATGAAGAAAGGCTTGGGGGAAAAAATAGGACTTTTTTTTAGAACAGGGAAGATTAAATTTGATTTAATAGGTGTTTTAAATAATGGAGAGATGGGTCAGAGTAGGTAGAATGAGGCGGATTTCCAGTGATGGGGTGGGGCGCGGGTATTCTTCAGCACAGGGACACAAGGTTTACACAAAGGATATGGAATGCAACATTTAAGGAGAGGTGGTTGAAGGAACGGGGAAGAAAGCCACTGATGAGGTTTATAAACTAACTGTCAATCTATATTGGTTTATGTTTGAAAAGAAATAGTAACTCCTGATTTCTATACCAAATCTCATGATTTTTAAGAGTTTGTCTCCAAATTTATGAAAAGGCGAGGCTGGCAATACTGGAAACATGGCAGCCATTTTGCGCACAGTAAGATCCCATAAGCAGCAATGAGATAAATGACCAGCTCATCTGTTTTTCAGAGGAGACGTTAAACTAAGGCCCCGTCTGCCCTCTCAGGTGGACGTAAAAGATCCCACGGCACTATTTCAAAGAAGAGCAGGGGAGTTCTCCCCGGTGTCCTGGCCAATATTTATCCCTCAATCAACATCACTAAAACAGATCATCTGGTCATTATCTTATTGCTGTTTGTGGGAGCTTGCTGTGCACAAATTGGCTGCCGCGTTTCCTAAAGTGCAACAGTGACTACGCTTCAGAAAAGCACTTTGGGACATCTTGAGGTCGTGAAATGCGTTAGATAAATGCAGGTTCTTTCTTTTCATTTTTTTCCCCTGTGACTTAAGCCCATTAATGAGTCCTTGGGTAGAAAACGCAGTTACTTTGCTTTGCAATAAAATGTCAAAGTCTAAGAATGGCACAATTGTGTTCAAATCAATAGTAGCTTTAAGCAAAATGCTTATCGAGCATTTTTAGCTATTGTGCCCTGTCAATTAGATTACATTATTGAAGTGAGTAATTCTGCTGATTAGTTTCTTCACTGCGTATCCTCTGAGCTAGAACTGGAACGAACTTGATGTTGTCCTTCATATAATCGACATTCTTAGTCTCACCATCTCCTCTGACCTCAAATGGAACTCCCAGGACATTCTGAGATGGGAGGGTGAATAGCCAGAGGTCGTGGTCCACATCTGGTACCAACGACATAGGTAGAAAGAGGGATGAGGTCCTGCAGGCAGATTTTAGGGAGCTAGGAAAGAGATTAAAAAGCAGGACCTCAAAGGTAGCAATCTCCGGATTACTCCCGGTGCCACGTGCTAGTGAGTACAGAAACAGGAGGATAGAGCAGATGAATGAGTGGCTGGAGAGATGGTGCAGGAGGGAGGGCTTTAGATTCCTGAGGCATTGGGACCGTTTCTGGGGGAGGTGGGACCTGTACAAGCTGGACGGGTTGCACCATAACAGGATCAGAACCAATATCCTCGCAGTGGGGTTTGCTGGTGCTGTTGGGGAGGGTTTAAACTAGCTTGGCAAGGGGATGAGAACCTGAGAGTGGATTCAGAAGGGAGAGAAGCAAAGCTGGAAATGGAAGGCAGAAAATTAGTCAGCGAGTTTAGTAGGCAGAGGAAACAAAGGCTGGAAAAAAGACAACAAGGGAGTTTGGCAGTGCTAAATGGTATATACTTCAATGTAAGGAGTCTAGGGAATAAAGCAGATGAGCTGAGGGCACAGATAGACATGTGGGAGTATGATATAGCTATTACTGAGACATCGCTGAAAGAAGGGCAGGAATGGCAGCTCAACATTCCTGGTTACAGGGTTTTCAGACGAGATAGAGAGGGGGATAAAAAAGGTTGCAATATCGATTAAAGAATCATTTACAGCTGTGAGGAGGGAGGATATCTTAGAAGGATCATCAAATGAGGCCATATGGGTTGAACTGCAAAACAAAAAAGGGGCAATCACACTGCTGGGAGTGTACTATAGACCTCCGAACAGTCAGAGGGAGATAGAAGAGCAAATATGTAGGCAAATTTCTGAGATGTGCAAAAATAGGGCAGTAATAGTAGGGGATTTCAACTTCCCTAATATTAACTGGGATAAAATTAGCGTGAAAGGCATAGAGGAAGCAGAATTCTTAAAATGCATTCAGGAGAACTTTTTTAGCCAGTACGTAGCAAGCCCAACAAGAGAGGGGGCGGTTCTGGACCTAGGAATAGGGAATGAAGCTGGGCAGGTGGAAAGGGTATCAGTGGGAGAGCATATTGGTGGTAGTGATCATAATTCAGTTAGATTTAGGGTAGTTATGGAAAAGGACAAGGATAGACGAGGAATAAAAGTTCTCAATTGGGGAAAAGCTAATTTTGCTAAGCTGAGAGGTGATTTAATCAAAGTGGACTGGAGACAGAAACTTGAAAGTAAATCAGTGTCAGAGCAGTGGGAGGCATTCAAGGAGGAGATAGTGAGGGTTCAGAACAAGTATGTTCCCTTAAAGAAAAAGGGTGCGACTAACAAATCTAGAGCCCCCTGGATGTCAAGGGGCATACAGGAAAGGATAAAGAAAAAAAGGGAAGCTAATGACAAATACCGAGGACTCAATACTGTAGAAAGCCAAGAGGAGTATAGAAAGTGCAGGGGTGAAATTAAAAAGGAAATTAGGAAAGCAAAGAGAAGGCATGAAAAAATATTGACAAGTAAAATCAAGGAAAACCCAAAGGTGTTTTATAAATACATTAAGAGCAAGAGGATAACTAAAGTGAGCGTAGAGCCTATTAGGGACCATAAAGGTATCCTGTGTGTGGAAGCGGAAGACATGGGTATGGTTCTTAATGAATACTTTGCGTCTGTTTTCACAAAAGAGAGGGACGATGCAGACATTGCAATTGGAGGAGGAGTGTGAAATAGTAGATGAAATAAACATAATGAAAGAGGAAGTATTAAGGGGTTTAGCATCTTTGAAAGTGGATAAATCCCCAGGTCCGGATGAAATGTATCCCAGACTGTTAAGAGAAGTAAGAGAGGAAATTGCAGAGGCTCTGACCATCATTTTCCAATCTGGCTACAGGTGTGGTGCCAGAGGACTGGAGGACTGCTAACATGGTACTGTTGTTTAAAAAGGGAGAAAGGGATAGACCGAGTAATTACAGACCAGTCAACCTAACCTTGGTGGTAGGAAAATTATTGGAAAAAATTCTGAGGGACAGGATAAATCTTCATTTAGAAAGACACGGATTAATCAGGGTGGTAGCGGCAGGAACCCTCATCACATTTAAAAAGTACTTGGATATGCACTTGATGTGCCGTACCCTACAAGGCTACGGACCAAGAGCTGGAAAGTGGGATTAGGCTGGATAGCTCTTTGTCGGCCGGCGCGAACAAGATGGGCCGAATGGCCTCCTTCTGCGCTGTATGATTCTACGATAAAGCTCAATCCGTCCAACACTTCAATACTGCTGCCATACCTGGAGAAGCTAACACAGCATTCGTATCTTGGGCAGAAACAAGGAAAGAGTTTGTTGCCTGACGGGCAGTACTGCTCTCAACTCTAGCCTCCAACCTCTCTCTCTCCATCACAATCGTTCTTGTGTGTGTGTCTCTCTCTATTTATCAGTTTTATACAGTCAGTGTTCCTCTGAACCTCTCCTATTGTTCTAAACTCCAAGTGCTGTCCTACCAACTCTTCCTCCTATATTCTCATTGTGTTGAAATTGAGACGTTTTGCACAGTGTCCATTTCTAACTCGTTCTTTCCCCAGGACCCCAGATTGTGGCATTCCTTGCCTCTCGGTCTTCCTATCCTTTTCCAACCTTCAGAGTCTTGAAACATGAGCTTGTTGCCTCCTAATCCTGACATACTACATCTTCTCTTGTGTCAACCTCGTCATTGTTTGATGTATGTCTGTCATCTGCGAATAGCAACTCAAACTGGCAGCAGATAGGACGGCCAACGACACCACAAATACTAAATGCTGAACATCCGGGCCTCCACTTGTCGGGGTTGAAATTCGAATTGGGCGGGGACGCAAAGTGGACAGTATCTTATCTGCCGCCCATTATACGTCCCGTCCCAATATTCAGGTCCATTGATGTCAATGGAACTAAACCTCAGGTGAGGCGTATAACTCTCGGCAGGTGCAATGCTGTCTGTTTTGCATTCCCGCCCAAGTCGAATTTCACCCCATTTGCCTTCCTTCAGCACTATAGTCAAAGAAAAGAACATAAAGTTTGGAGTGAGTAAAGGCGATTTGACTGATCACCCCCCCGTACCCCCCCCCCGCCCCCCCCAGGATCAGCCATGATCATATTGAATGCTCGAAGGGCCGAATGGCCTACTCCTGCTCCTATTTTTCTATGTTTCTAAAGTTTGTGTATATTTATTTTATCATTGTTTTGTTTTTAAAGGCATGGGAAATTGGGCCACTCCCCGCCCAACTTTCCTTTATGAGCTGTGCTGGGACAATCCTTTACAGTTCTGGGCACCGCCCCTCAGGAAGGATATACTGGCCTTGCAGGGGGTGCAGCACAGATTCACCAGAATGATACCGGGGCTAAAAGGGTTAAATTATGAGGACAGGTTGCATAGACTAGACTTGTATTCCCTTGAGTATAGAAGATTAAGGGGTAATCTAATTGAGGTGTTTAAGATGATTAAAGGATTTGATAGGGTAGATAGAGAGAAACTATTTCATCTGGTGGGGGAGTCCAGAACAAGGGGGCAATACCTTAAGATTAGAGCCAGGCCATTCAGGAGTGAAATCAGGAAGCACTTCTTCACACAAAGGGTAGTAGGAATCTGGAACTCTCTCCCCTAAAAAGCTGTTGAGGCGGGGGGGCCAATTGAAAATTTCAAAACTGAGATTGATAGATTTTTGTTAGGTAAGGGTATTAAGGGATATGGAAACAACGTTCCCTTTCATTTTTTTGGGATGCGCGACCCCTTCAAAATACCACGCAAGTGCGGCTTTTCCTATTTAAAAGCCGGGAGCTGCAGAGCGCTGCGTCGTCGCGCAGCTTAAAAGGGAACATCATACGGAACCAAGGCGGGTAAATGGAGTTAAGATACAGATCAGCCATGATCTAATTGAAGGGTGGAACAGGCTTGAGGGGCTGAATGGCCTCCTCCTGGTCCTATGTAAGTGCAACATAGGAAAATCTTCCCCAAGGAGCTATGATGAGGCTCCCAGATAAAGAGGTTAACATAACAACTTTACACAAATAGCTGGGTGAACATGTGCAGGTGTTGATGGGGGGAGGTGGGCAGGATATCCCATGCAACCTCAGCACTGCTGGGAAAACTTAAAAGGATGTGACTGCATGGTGGGAGGGGGAAATATTTTTCCAGTCTTTAGAAAGGCTGATGGTAGTTGTAAAATATCTCCAAATGCTGTGTTGGGGTAGGAAAGTTGCAAGACGTCCTGAGGTCGTGAAAGGTGCTATATAAATGCAAGTTCTTTCTTTCTTCGACCTAAATGGCTATTGGTGAGTTTTACACAGACCTAAATGTGGAATCAGCTATGATCTAACTGAATGGCGGAACAGGCTCCAGGGTCAGAATGGCCTACTCCTGTTCCTATGTTCATCCCAGCCCAAAGCACCATTGAATTTGCCTTCATAGAGCAGGATTCCTGCACAGTGTCGCCCCGCCTTTCCCTATTCTAGTGTTTTACATTTCAAAACGGCTGGCCAGGGTCATCATGAATGGGAGTGCTACCCATCCCCCATACACCATGTCATTAAAAGTAACTTAATGATGCCAACTGCAAGACAAAATTCTACACACATTGTCTGCTTCTGGCTAATATGGTGATTCAGAATGTGCCTCCTGGCCAAACAACTGAGAAATTGGTGACCTTTTGTGGTGTCATCCCTTTCACGCAAGATTTAGCCCATGGGGGTCAAGGGAACCTCCAGGAAAAGGTCAATTTCATCGTTTTTTTTTCTTTCATAACCTTTACAGTGGAAATGGATTGGCCAGAGCTGCTGATTACATTGCAGTCCATGGAGCCCTGGAGTAAGTCAAACATTCCAACTAGTCTGCCGTGGTAGTTATTGAGTAGAGCCGCAAGAAATAACACAACAAATCAGATATTGTAGTTGACGGGTCGTCACTGGGCCTGCTTTTAGTCCTGCCAAAATCCATAACTTGATTCTATCAGAAGCTTTTGAGTCAGGCCACAAGAGGTTGTCATTGCAGAATAGGCCTGATCCCTCAGGATACAGTTTTCAGAAAACTCAGTGCTCTTTGCTTCATCACCGTCGCAAATTTACCTCAGGGTCTTTGCATGTGACAGACTGGAGTACGTGCTTTGTTACATTGGTCTGCCCAGACAAGTGAGGGTCATTTTTATTACTTGTTTGCCTACTGGGATTTGTCAGGAAAGGCTTTACGGCGCGGTTTTCTAAAAGCAAAACATGAAATAAGGAGGACATTTAAAGGGGCAATATTCGGACTTTGCACTCCTTGCAGCTATCATGCTGCAATCCCACCGAGTGGAGAAACAACGGTTGCCGCTGCAAGCTAGCGTGCGTCGATGGCAGAACGCGTCCCGTGCGGGTGGAATATACGCTCGGAACTTCTGATAATTCAGTCTGAATGTGTCCGAGGCGTTGGCCCAATCATTGTCCTTTCTCCTTCCATGCATGTCGGAGAGGAATTTCCCAGATGTTTCCCCCCCCCAAATTGGCCTGAGTTTTTAATCTGTTTTTTCGCCTATCCTGGGAGATGTGGGGTGGGGTGGGGAGTGTATATATTGTGATCCATAAGGCATCACAATTGTGTGGGACAGGCTGGATGGACCAGATGGTCTTTTCCTGTCCGACAGTGCAGCGCCTCCTCAGTACTGCAGTGGAACTGTCAGCCTGGATTATGTTCATATATTCGTATGTAGGGGAGGTAGCCTAAAAATTAGAGCCAGGCCTTTCAGGAGTGAAGTTAGGAAACACTTCCACACACAAATGGTAGTAGAAGTTTGGAACTCTCTTCTACAAATGGCAATTGATGCTGGGTCAATTGTAAACTTTAAATCTGAGATTGATAGATTTCTGTTAACCAAAGGTATTCAGGGATATGGGGTAAAGGCGGATATATGGAGTTAGGTCGCAGATCAGCCATGATCTCATTGAATGCGGAACAGGCTCGAGGGGCTCAATGGGCTCCTCCTGTACCTATAATGACCAGATCATCTGTTTTAATGATGTTGGCTGAAGGATGGATAGAGTTCCCCATCTCCTCTTCAAAAATAGCTCCGTGGGATCTTTTACATCCATCCAAGAGAACAGACGAGGCCTTGGATTACCGTATCATCCCGAAAGACGGCACCTCCGACAGTGCAACACCTCCTCAGTACTGCACTGGGAGTGTCAGCCTGGATTATGTACTCAAGTCTCTGGAGTGGGACTTAAACCCACGACCTTTTGACTAAGAAGGCGAGAGTGCTCCCCATTGAGCCATGGCTGACACTGTACTGGTTCGTGTCAGGCATCATTCGGCCATGGACCAACACTGGGAGATGAATCCCCAGATGCTTCCTTAGTGAGGCGTTAAAGGAGGGAATTAAGGATTTGTCTGATTCTTGGTATATAATTGTCAGGATGCCAAAACCCAGCTTTCTTACACACGGGAACTATTCTTTGCGATCCATGGGATTCTACTCATCTTCAAGAGCAGCAGAGTGCCACTAACAAGTGATCTTGTCACACAGTTTGATAAGTACATGAGGGAGAAAGGGATAGGAGGATATGTTGATCGGGTGAGATAAAATAGGGTAGGTAGCATAGTGGTTATGTTACTGGACTAATGATCCAGAGACACGAGTTCAAATCCAATCACGGCAATTTAAATTCAGTTAATTAAATCTGGAATACAAAGCTAGTATCATTAATGGTGACCATGAAACTATCGGATTGTTGTAAAAACCCATCTGATTCACTAATGTCCTTTAGGGAAGGAAATCTGCCGTCATACATAGTCATACTCACAAAATCATATCTTTCAGTCAATGTCTCAGATTCCTCCATCACCATCCCCACCGGAGGTGGCGGTACAGTCGGGCGGGAGTGGCCCTGGGAGTCCTCAACATTGACTCCGGACCCCATGAAGTCTCATGAAGCGTGGGCAAGGAAACCTCCTGCTGATTACCACCTACCGCCCTCCCTTAGCTGATGAATCAGTATTCCTACACGTTGAACACCACTTGGAAGAAGCACTGAGGGGGAGCAAGGGCACAGACTTGGGTGGCGGACTTCAATGTCCATCACCAAGAGTGGCTCGGTAGCACCACTACTGACCGAGCTGGCCGTGTCCTGAAGGTCATAGCTGCCAGACTGGGCCTGCGGCAGGGCGTGAGAGAACTTACACGAGGGAAATACCTACTTCACCTCTTCCTCACCAATCCGCAGATGCATCTGTCCATGACAGCATTGGTAGCAGTGACCACCACACAGTCCCTGTGGAGACGAAGTCCCGTCTTCACACTGAGGGCACCCTCCATTGTGTTGTGTGGCACTACCACCGTGCTAAATGGGATAGATTCAAAACTGGGCATCCATGAGGTGCTGTGGGCCATCAGCAGCAGCAGAATTGCATTCCATCACAATCTGTAACCTCATTGCCTGGCATATCTCTCACTCTACCATTACCATCAAGCCAGGGGATCAACCCTGGTTCAATGAGGAGTGTAGAAGAGCATGTCAGGAGCAGCACCAGGCGTACCTAAAACTGCGGTGCCAACCTGGGGAAGCTGCAACACAGGACTACGTGCATACTAAACAGGGGAAGCAGCATGCTATAGACAGAGCTAAGTGATCCCACAATCAACGGATCAGATCAAAGCTCTGCAGTCTTGCCACATCCAGTCATGAATGGTGGTGGACCATTAAACAACTAACGGGAGGAGGAGGCTCCATGAATATCTCCATCCTCAATGATGGTGGAGCCCAGCACGTGTGTGCAAAAGACAAGGCTGAAGCATTTGTAACCATCTTCAGCCAGAAGTGCCGAGTGGATGATCCATATCGGCCCGCTCCCGAGGTCCCCACCATCACACAAGCCAGCCTTCAGCCAATTCGATTCACTCCATGTGATAGCAAGAAATGGCTGAGAGCACTGGATACAGCAAAGTCTATGGGCCTCGACAACATCTCGGCTGTCATGCTGACGACCTGCGTTCCAGAACTAGCCGCGCCTCTAGCCAAGCTGTTCCAGTACAGCGACAACACTGGCATCTACCTGACAATGTGGTATGTCCTGTCCAC
This sequence comes from Squalus acanthias, assembly GCA_030390025.1. Lineage (NCBI taxonomy): Eukaryota > Metazoa > Chordata > Chondrichthyes > Squaliformes > Squalidae > Squalus > Squalus acanthias. Next base: position 9,696,156 of record CM059444.1, on the reverse strand, counting down.
AAAAAGCAGGACAAATCCAATCCAGCCAATTACCCTACCACCCCATCAGTCTACTCTCAATCATCAGCAAAGTGATGGAAGGTGTCATCGACAGTGCTATCAAGCGGTACTTACTCAGCAATAACCTGCTCACCAATACTCAGTTTGGGTTCTGCCAGGACCACTCAGCTCCAGACCTCATTACAGCCTTGGTCCAAACATGGACAAAAGTGCTGAATTCCAGAAGTGAGGTGAGAGTGACTGCCCTTGACATCAAGGCAGCATTTGACCGAGTGTGGCATCAAGGAGCCCTAGTAAAATTTAAGTCAATGGGAATCGAGAGGAAAACTCTCCACTGGCTGGAGTCATACCTAGCACAAAGGAAGATGGTTGTGGTTGTTGGAGGTCAATCATCTCAGCCCCAGGAGTTCCTCAGGGCAGTGTCCTAGGCCCAACCATCTTCAGCTGCTTCATCAATGACCTTCCCTCATCATAAGGTAAGAAATGGGGATGTTCGCTGATGACTGCACAGTGTTCAGCGCCATTCACAACTCCTCAGATAATGAAGCAGTCCATGCCCGCATGCAGCCAGCAAGACCTGGACGACATTCAGGCTTGGGCTGATAAGTGGCAGGTAACATTCACGCCACACAAGTACCAGGCAATGACTATCTCCAACAAGCGAGAGTCTAACCACTGCCCCTTGATATTCCACGGCATTACCATCACCGAATCCCTCACCATCAACACCCTGGGAGTCACCATTGACCAGAAATTTAACTGGACCAGCCATATAAATACTGTGGCAACAAGAGCAGGTCAGAGGCTAGGTATTCTGTGGCGAGTGACTCACCTCCTGACTCCCCAAAGCCTTTCCACATTCTACAAGGCACAAGTAAGGAATGTGATGGAATACTCTCCAGTTGCCTGGATGAGTGCAGCTCCAACAACACTCAAGAAGCTCAACACCATCCAGGACAAAGCAGCCTGCTCGATTGGCACCCCATCCACTACCTTAAACATTCACTCCCTCCACCATCGGCACACCATGGCTGCAGTGTGTACCATCTACAAGATGCACTGCAGCAACTCGCCAAGGCTGCTTCAGTAGCCCATCCCAAACCCGCAACCTCTACCACTTAGAAGGACAAGGGCAGCAGGAACATGGGAACAGCACCACCTCCAAGTTCCTCTCTAAGTTACACACCATCCTGACTTGGAAATATATCGCCGTTCCTTCATCGTCGCTGGGTCAAAATCCTGGAACTCCCTCACTAACAGCACTGTGGGAGTACCTTCACCACACGGACTGCAGCGGTTCAAGAAGGCGGCTCACCACCACCTTCTCAAGGGCAACTAGGGATGGGCAATAAATGCTGGCCTTGCCAGCGACGCACACATCCCAGGAACAAATAAAAAAAAATAAACACTGGCACAGACCAGTTTGGTTGAATGGCCTCTTTCTGTGCTTTCAGTTCTATGTAATTCTATGCAATACAACTTAACTGCCAAATTAATTTATTAAGCAAAAGATGAACTGAGAATAAATATAATATATACATATTTGCTGTTAATATTGGACTATGCTAACTCCTCAAATAGAAAATAAAATTATATATGGATTATAATTTCTATCCTAAACTATAATTTTATAATTAACTTTTACACATATTGTTTACAAGCTGTGGGAAGGAACTCTCTGACCAGTTTCTTCCAAAATCCCAGCTCGATTCTCTGATTTGCACGGTCCAAAGAAATTGAAAATTCCTGAAACGTTTACCAGGGCTTCTTCAATTTGAATAACTGTCGGCTAAATTGAAAAGGAGCCGCCAGTCATACACATAACAGAACGAATCACTCAGTTGTTTGTTTTTGAGTTGTATGGCTTGCCTCCTCCCTCAAGCTACCTGCTCATAGACAAAACCCCAGGTTATAGTCCAACAGCTTTATTTGAAATCACAAGCTTTCGGAGCGCTGCTCCTTCGTCAGGTGAAGCATCAGGTCAGGACTTCACCTGACGAAGGAGCAGCGCTCCGAAAGCTTGTGATTTCAAATAAAGCTGTTGGACTATAACCTGGTGTTGTGCGACTTCTCACTTTTGTCCACCCCAGTCCAACACCGGCATCTCCGCATCATAGACAAAACCAACTAACAGACCTTGTAATAATTGTGCTGAGTTAGCCTGGTAGATGAATTCTAAACACAGCTAGTTTTTAACTTCTTTTTGTACCGTGACTGAGTTTGAGGAATCCAGCACAGGCACGATGGGCTGAATGGCCGCCTCCCGTGCTGTATCATTCTGTGATTCTATGTACAAACTAGATTGGCATTTCTAGCATACATATCTAGGGTTTAATGGATACACCTCGAGCCAATTAACAGAACCTCAGTACAACAGAGAGAATTGAGTCTGACATCGTAACTGGCCCATGAAAATGTGCATCTACATTAAAACACTAATGGTCTCATACGATAAAGCATCGATGTTACAACAGCGCTTGCTTAGGTCTTCCGTTTATTAAGAGTGTTTTGTTCAACATTTAATTGCCATCAGGTATTTGATTAGCAGCGAGTTTATAGTCAGTGTTGTTTTACTTGTTTATTTTACAGCTAGAGGCATGAGAAATCTAAGTACAGGTGATAAAATACACAAGAGTATTTAAATTAATTAGCACCAGCAGACTTTAATGCCTTGCTGCCCTTTCAGCTGTAGTTGAGAGCGGTTCAGTTCGAGGTCACTGTAGCTTCAGTCAGTTCATCTGTCACCTGGACCGATGTTGGATTAACTGTTTGACTTCCTACTGGATACTCCATGTCCCTCCAGCAACGCCTGTAGTGAGTGCCACCTCCGTTTTACGCCTCTCTCATCTTTTTCCCGCCCTGGCTCAGCCAACTTGAAGTACATTTTTTTCAGTGCTGCTGTGCTACTGTATGAAGTGTCAGCCGTGGCTCAGTGGGACGCACTCTCGCCTCTGAGTCAGAAGGTTGTGGGTTCAAGTCCCACTCCAGAGACTTGAGCACAAAAATCCAGGCTGACACTCCAATGCAGTGCTGAGGGAGTGCTGCACTGTCGGAGGTGCCGTCGTTTGGATGAGATGTGAAACCGAGGCCCCGTCTGCCCTCTCAGGTGGACGTAAAAGATCCTATGGCACTATTTTGAAGAGTTGGGGAGTTATCCCTGGTGTTCTGGCCATCAACCAACAGCTAAAAAAAACAGATTATCTGGTCATTATCAAATTGCTGGTTGTGGGATCTTGCTGTGTGGAAATTGGCTGCAGCCTTTCCTACATTATAGCAGTGACTTCGTTGGCTGTAAAGTCCTTTGGGACTTCATGAAAGGTGCTATAGAAATGCATGTCTTTCTTTCTTAGCCTCACAATGTGGTGGGAGACATGACATTAAGTACCATGGCGATACACCTTACAAGTTTGCTTCTGTCGGTTTAACACAGAACTGCTCTGGGTCAATTGTTGGACCTTTTGATCACCTGGGGCTGTTTCAGCTTGATCTGGGCCTGCTCGCTCATTTTATCTGGCCTGATTGTGGTCAGGAGAGGCCCAAGTGATTTCCCCGACTGCCTTGCGGACTGACTCCTGAGGGACTGCTCAATTCGAGACTGAATTGGAGACGATGAATTTCACTGACAAACCCTTTGCCAGGTTCAAAACACCAGTGTCCAGTTAAGAAGTGTTAACTCGATCAGGTGAGTCCCTTCCAATGTGCCAGTTGATTTTGAGAAGACGCGTGTCAGCAATTATGGATAGTCAAACGTTTGCTTTTGATCAGAAGGTCTTGGCCATATTGATATGCAGGCAGCCATGGATTGCTTCATTATCTGAGGACTTACGAATGGGGCTGAACACTGCAATCACCAGCAAACAGCCCCACTTCTGTTTCACAACCTCTCCTTTTACACGGTGTGCCACAATTGGGATCAAACTTGGAACACTGAGGTGTGGCCAAGCAGCAGGAGTGGACACTGAGAGACCAGCTGTGAGCGTTGAGTGGGAAATTGATTGGAATCATTGCCAGCTTGGCAGGCTGGCATCTTGTTTTGCATGCAGTTGGCATCTGTTAAGTACTGACATTAAACACAAATTGGTAACGGGGGAAACAAGCCCAGTGTCGCGACCCCTTTGAGGGTTATCGCTGGGTGAAGTATTCCTTCATGGAGTCACTGAAATAATCAACTCAAATCTGGATCCAGCCCGGAATGGCAGTGAACTGAGCTACTGCCGAATCATTTAGGGAAGACCATTTATAGTGAAATTGTAAATTAGTTTTTTATACACACATTTATGATTTTACAATGCCAAACAAACAACTTGCATTAATATAGTGCCTTTTACATCCTCAGGATTGCAGCCAATTAAGTACTTTCGTAGTGTAGTCATTCCTTTTTAGTAGGCAAACATGGCAGCCAATTTGCACACAGCAAGTCAGATGAATGACCAGATAATCAGTTTGGTGAAGTTGGTTGAAGGACAAATGTTGCCCTTCGAATAGTGTTATGGGATCTTTCACGTATACCTGAACAGGTTTTAACATCTCTTCCAAAAGACGCCACCTCCGGCAATGCAGCACTTCCTCACGACCGCACTGAAGTGTCTGCCTAGATTATCTACTTAAGTCCCGGCGTGGGACTTGGACCCACAACCTTCTGACTCGGAGGCAAATGGAGCGAGCTGAAGCTTTCCTGAAAACTAGCACCGAAACAATGGCGTAAATACGGTGTAATGCTGACTTTTGGCGCGAGAGATCGAGTATCAGCCAGGGTCAGGGGCGCAGCTTTGAGGCGGGTGGCAGTCTGCCTCGGCCAGAGAGGCGAACCAGTTCTGCGGTCCAATTCCTCCCATTATTACTTGCCCACTCGGTGACGTTCCTGTAGATCTGAAGCCACCCAACTTGGTCACGTCACCGTCATTGAGCAAAACGTAGCAGCTGCTGTTTAAAGCATTGTGATCTTTCAACTGTTTCCCTAGAAAGGAACTGTCTCTTCCCTCTTATTTATTGACTATATCCCTCATCAAAGCTCGCTCTTAACCTAAACAGCTGTGAGATAACAAGGTATCTCCATTTTTTTAAAAGAATGGAAATTCTCAAAGGCAGCTAAATGAGAAAAGTTAATGAGCTGGCATCAATTGTGCGAGCTATTATTTCACAAGTACTCCATGGAGCCTTGGCTTTGCTAACCAGGTGACTTTCTTGGTTGTTTAGCAGGGCCAAGAGGCTTTGTACAATTATTACTGTATAAGTAAGATACTGAGATACTGACACACAGTGTCCATCACTGAGATACTAACACACAGTGTCCATCACTGAGGTACTGACCCACACAGTCCATCACTGAGATACTAACACACAGTGTCCATCACTGAGGTACTGACCCACACAGTCCATCACTAAGATACTAACACACAGTGTCCATCACTAAGATACTAACACACAGTGTCCATCACTGAGATACTAACACACAGTGCCCATCACTGAGGTACTGACCCACACAGTCCATCACTGAGATACCAGTATAATCTGTAGTTTTAATATATTAGAGCTTGTTTATGCACAAAATACTACCAACATTACAAAAACACCTTTACAATAGCAAAATACTGCGGATGCTGGAAAATTGAAACAACAACAGAAAACGCTGGAAAAACTCAGCAGGCCAGGCAACATCCGTGGAGAGAGAAACAGAGTTAACGTTTCAGGTCGAAACCCTTCATCAGAACTGAGAAAAAAGCAGGAAATGAAACAGATGAAAAAGCATGGGGGAGGCTGGGGGGAGGAATAAAAGAACAAAAGGGGTGGTCTATGGTAAGTGGAGACATTGAGAGATGCTCAAGGCAAGACGAGATGGTAATGGGACAGGTTAAGAAACAAAAGGTGGCTCAGAAGTGTGAAGTGTGAAATGCTGGCAGAATGAGAGACAGCTGCCGTGAGCTTGGCATAACGTAAGCTGTAGATATGCCGATCATTGCATCGTTTTTTCTGCATGAAGGGAAAAAAGCAAAGGACACAAAACTGCAGTTTGCAGCAGTGATGGATTTAGAGATTACTGGAGGGAGCTGTGAGTACTAAAGGTGTGAGATTTTACTTCCTAGGGAAACCTTATGTGATCCCTAGAAAATGTTGATTTTTTTTGTGACATTTTATCCAGGATTATCCTTCCCACTCACCCCTCCAACACTTGTCAGAATCCTGACCCAGTTTCCTGAGTTTGGTTTCATCTCGTACGTATGGTAGGCTCCCAGTGGGACAGGTGGGCAGTTGAAGGGGCGGAGGTGCTCCAGAGAGGGGAAGATCTGCATCCTGGTAGGCCTCGGCAGAAACCGAGGCCTAGACATGATGGTAAGTGGGGCCTGGAATGGATGGGGAGGAGGCTACCAAAAGGCCCACTCGCTATATTGGAGAACCCAGGTCCGTTACTGGTGCTTCCTGGGGCTGACTGCCATCTTCCCATGGCGACCCTGGGAAGCTCTGGTAAGTCGGGTGCAAGGAGGGAAATCTTCCAGGGACCCGGGCGCCATGCACCCACAACAAACAACTTGTATTTATATAGCCCATTTAACATAGTAAAACATCCCAAGGCATTTCACAGGGGCGTTATCAAACCGAGACACACAAAGAGAAATGAGGATAGGTGACCAAAAGCTTGGTCAAAGACGTAGGGGGTGATTTTCACCGAATACTTTAGGCGCTAAAGAGGTGGCCAAGGTGGGGTTTTGAGCTGAAACGCTGGTTTAGCCCGTGTTTAGTGCAAGACACCATCTTGGTAAAGGAGTTGAAGCCAGCGCTGTAAGGGGTTTCGCCGTGGCTCTGTGCTTAGCCTGGGTGCTAGTGCGGGGTTAGGCCTTGTTGCCTATTCTGGTCTCCAGCCAGCCTGGTAGCACTAGACACCTGTGAGTGGTTCGACCCACTCGCCCTTACGGTTCTGACACTGGACTTAGGTGCGAGAGCAATAATGCAGAGAAAACTCAGGTAGACCCGGTTGAATAGTGCGAAATGAAAAATCTTTATTGCATATTATTCAAGATTACGAAATACATGTCATAAGCACAGATTAATGACAGTACAAACTTACACACATTTATGCAACTAGGTTTAGGGAAACGAGGAGCGCACGACACATCGTAAAAGGGGACACACATTATAATTATCCTTAAAACAAAAACCCTCCCCTATCAATACCTGTCCTAATCTAGATTTGTAGGATCGAGACTCATGCTCACCACTCGTGATAACTCGGAGAATTCCGAAACGCTGCTCGGCAACACCTGACTATTCACGTGTTGATCAGGGGTCCCTGTACCCCTCTTGTTTACTCGCTTTGCTCCGGCTAGCAGGCTGGACCGTCTGCTGTCATGAAGATCTGTGTTGACCTCGGAGTTCTGATACTACTCAAAGAAGAGTCTTCCTGTGCTCGACACCAGTTAGCCGGTAAAATTCAAAGAAGAGTCTTTCTGGACCGACACCAGTTGTGGAGTAGCCGATAGAATTCGAAGAAGTGGTTAATCGATTTTCGGGCGCGGTCGGGGTTTACTGACCGCGGCGGCACGTGTAGTCGTCTTCTTCTCTTCTCATCTCATCTCATCTCATCTCATCTCCTCTCGGGCCTTCGGTTCCAACACCGTTTACCGACTTCTCGGGATGGTGCGCCCGATTACTGGCCTTCGCAGACCAGTTCTCCACAGATCTTCGCGGCAAGCCACGAGGTTGACTCCCGGAAAATCAGCGGATCAGAGAATGAGAGTCCAGAGCTCCAGTCGGTGGTAAAGAATAAGAGCACGATGAACAGCCAGAGGATAAGAGAAAAATGGACGTTTGGACACTACAGTTTATAGTACTGTAATTCCTTATCTCCCGCCCAATCTTAATGTCCATCTTTTGTCATGTTTTGGCGCTCAAACTTTTTGTATGGGGTGGTACTTGTCGTTAATGGGTCTCGGTGATACTTGTAACTGTCTGAGTACCCGTTAATATTTCTCCCATTGTGGAACTGGCTAGTAGTCTCCCTGGAGGGGTTTTGGGGGCTTCCAAATGCTTGCTGTGAGTACCCGCGAACGGCTCTCTCATCGTAGAGCCGTGGGGAATTTGCATATCAATGTCTTTGGATGGGTCCTTGATTGCCCAGTACAATAGCCCTGGAAAACCGATTCCAGTATTTATGTTTAAAATGCAAACCCATCGCGTCGTGTCATTATCTCCAATGTGCTGAGTTCTGTCCGATCTTGCTGAAATGTTTATTGAAACGCCATCTTGTCTGCCTACTGAAAGTCTAGAACCTTCTGCCACGAGGCGTGGCGGCCATTTTACAGGCTGCTTGTGTCCCTTTTGAAACATGACAGCATTTTGCTGAAATAAAGCTGTTTATACGAAACTTTATGTCTCCTTCTCATTATTATAAAATCGCGATAATTTTGCGAATTCTACAGCGTGAGGAACAGCCGCCCGGAGGCTAGTTAAATAGCTGATTGCCACTTAAAATGCCTAGTAGCACTCATTAAAGAGGCTGCGCGGCATGTTGGTGGCTAGCGCCTCAACTAACGCTCTCTCCTAACAGCGACCAGCTGTTTGGGAGTAAACACGGCGTTGATGTCGATTTCAGCCGCTACTTAAAGGGATACTCAACATTTCATGATCATTGCTGCTGGAGCTGTGAAGAGGACCTCTGAAACACATCGGGAGGCTTTCTGGGACACTTTGTCAAGACTTCGCCAACACTTGGACAATATTTATTCTGGAAATTCTCTGAAGGCTTCACCTAAAAAAAAGTAAGTGCTGCGCTACTCTACCTTATATGAGTCACCAGGTGAAAGGGAGTGGTTGGTCATGGGGATCTTGCTAGAGGTCCCCCTTGGTCTGGACGAGGAATGGAAGGAGGAAATGAGACCAGGCGGAGCAGCAGCAGCTGCTGCAGGAGAGAGGGACAGGAGGGCGAGGTGACGTTCTTCCCCCCCCTGCGGGTAGAGGATATCCCTCCTCCTCTGGACCTCCTCCACCAGGACCTCCAGTGCTGCATCCGAGAACCTGTGCCCCCCCTCCCTCCGTCCCTGAGCCATCCTGCAACGTGCTGCTGTGTGCCACACCTTCAGTGGAAGTGGGTGCGAGGAGCCCACATATACTGCTCCACGGAAAATTGCGTCTAATCAGCACGAGTGCTAAACCTGTAGGTTTCTGGTTAGTGCCTGTAGGCACATTCAAATCATGATAATCATCAATTAGCCCGAAAATTGCGTGCTAAATACGAACTTTCGAACAGGCGTTTCTTATTAGCACAGCACCATTTGGCGCCTGTTTTCACCCTTTGGCCAAAATAATCCCCGTAGGTTTGAAAGAGCGTCTTAAAGGAGGAGAGAGAGGTAGAGAGGCTTAGGGAGGGAAGCTGCCTAGAGCTCAGACAGCTTCCTGGGACTTACCGCCATTTGCATGTTGCAGGTGGGGAAGAAAGGGCAAGTGATGGTCTTGGTGGGGGAATGGGGCAGTAGGCCTCAATATCTGCACTTTCCATTATTCCCAGCCGCAATCCTGCCCGATTTTGGCTAGGAATGTGGTGGAGAATCCTGGCTATTATTTGGTGCATTTTCTGACATTTTGGGGGAAAAATTCAGTTGGTTGCGCCTCCCGTTAGCGCCTTAAGAGGGCGCTAATGGGGCGCAAAGCAACTAGCGCCTGGGCGCAGCGATGTTTGCGCCGCTCGCGAACTTAACTAGACATTTTGCGGCGGCGCTAAACACTACCGCCACGATCTCCTGCGCCGGCAGATCGTGACGTCAGTCGAGTGTGCAACGCCCCGGTATCGCCCCGGAGCGGATATTGAGTGGCGCCCCCTGCCTTACCGCCTGACGCTAGCAACGACAGGTTGAGGGGAGCGTTCTGCAGTCATGAAGGGACTGGGGGAGCGCTATTTAAAGGTGACCGCTTCCTGCCTGTTATTGTTGGTGCCATTTTTGAACTACGCATTCTGAGAGAACGAGAGAGAGAGACATCTGGAGAGATTCAACGTTGTGTGAAGGAGTTTTGGGTACTGAGCAGCACTTTGCAGGTTCATTTTGATTTGCCATTCCTTGTATCGATTTAGAAGAGACTGTTGGGGCTGCACTCTAAGCTCTTTCCCTGGTACTCTCCATTGTTCTTTCCAGCAGATTTGATGTGCAGGTCTCTCCAGGCCGGGATTCAAGGCTGCAATGAGCAGGATGTGGATGGAAAGCAAGATCAACCATCCCCTTTAAGAACTGGCCGGTGCCATTGAGTGTGTGTTCCATTGCTGACTAACATCACATGAGCTTCGCCAGCGCTCTGAGGTAGTGCCTCGCTCCTCGGCCTTTGTGCCTTAAGACAGGTGTGAAGCGCCTGATTTAGCGCTCCAATCACCTCCAGGGGCGATAAAAGTCAAGTTTGCAGTCGGTGGCGATAATTAGCGCCAGGCGCTAATCTTTGCGCCAGGCCGATAATTGCGCCCCAAATGGGGCGATACTAAATTTTTCCCCCTTTGTATCCACTCATAATTCAGCCTGCTGATCCAAAAATAATTTCTCTTGGGAGGGTAACAGATTTTGAAGTTTGAAAATAAAAATTAGTTGTTGGGATTTCAATATAACTTCACAGGGTCCGGTTCCTTACATTGTGAATCGAATTCCTGATATATTCCTGAACTGAAATCTATTACTACACATAAGCCAAGTAGCAGAGTGTTCCACATTTACAAAACAAAACTTACTCACTATCGCATCTGCCCTTTTCCCAATCCCTGACAGCGCAGAGATATATGAAGGAATTACCTGGGTTGACCCAAAGATTAAGAAAAGAAAGAACTTGCATTTATATAGAGCTTTTCACGTTGCAAAGTGTTTCACTGCCAGTGAGGTACTGTTGGAATGTAGTTACTGCTGTTTTGTAGGGAATTTGCACACAGCCAAGACCTACAAACAGCATCTGTTTCTGGTGGTGTTGGTTGAGGGATAAATATTGGCCAGGATACCGGGGAAAACTCCCCTGCTTTTCTTCAAATAGCGCCGTGGGATCTTTTACGTTCATCTGAGAGGGTAGACGGGGCCTCAGTTTAACATCTCATCCAAAAGACGGCACCTCCGACAGTGCAGCACTCCTTCAGTACTGAAGTGTCGGCCAGGATTATGTGCTCAAGAAAGCTGCAGACTGCAGGAAGATATCAATGGACTGGTCAGGTGGGCAGAACAGTGGCAAATGGAAATCAATCTGGAGAAATGTGAGGTAATGCATTTGGGGAGGGCTAACAAGGCAAGAGAAAACACAATAAATGGTATGGCCTACTCCTGCTCCTATCTTCTATGTTTCTATGAGAGACCTAATTGAGGTGTATAAAATTATGAGGGGCCTAGATGGAGTGGATAGGAAGGACCTAGTTCCCTTAACAGAGAGGTCAATAGCCAGGGGGCATAGATTTAAAGTAATTGGTAGAAGGATTAGAGGAGAGTTGAGAAATTTTTTCACCCAGACAGTGGTGGGGGTCTGGAACTCACTGCCTGAAAGGGTGGTAGAGGCAGAAACTCTCATCACATTTAAAAAGTACTTGGATATGCACTTGAAATGCCGTAACCTACAGGACTCGGACCAAGAGCTGGAAAGTGGAATTAGGTTGGATAGCTCTTTTTCAGCCAGCACAGACATGATGAGCTGAATGGCCCCCTTCTGTCCCGTAAATTTCCATGATTCTATGATACTCTTGCAGAGATTATTCCAGCCGCTGAGAATGAACGCTTGGACTTTTATGGAAGTGGAGGAGCTGATTATATAATCTCTACAGATAGGACCCCGGTGTCTGACCGCTGCTTGCTGCCAAAGGGATCCCTCTCGCTTCACCATTGTGTGAAGATTGTTTGCTCTTAGGCATGGTTGAGGTGGGTGCCTGTGAAGCAGAGCTGGTGGGGGAGCGGGACTCAGTGCTGGACAGGATGTGGATGGCAAAGCTTTGGTCACGTTGGAGTTTATGGCGGGTGGTGAATGGGATACCAGCAAGAATAGCTTCAGAATAGTCAAGGCTGGAGGTGAAAAAGGCACCCGAGTGGATGCTGCGTTGCTGTAGGCCCCAGCCTGCCTGTTCCAGTGGTTCAAGCAGATGTTAAAGATCCCCACTAGGATTGTGGCAATCAGTGAATTCACCCTCCAGTGTCCTATATCGTAGCCGAAATTCCTCCTATAATCAACACAATCGGACAAAACAATCGAAAATAATCAACCTTGCGTGTGGAAGTGCCAAGCCATGTAATTTGTTGGACAATAACCTTTCACCTCTGGTCCTGGACTCAGATCAAGCCCAAACTGTTGGGGTTAAACATTTTCTCAGTTTTCTGGCTGTAAGGGTCCTCCGTGAGACGAGCTCGGTACAGTTTGAGCCCAGTGCCAAGTGGGCACAAATCCACAGCTTAAAACCGCCACAACGCAAAGAGAATGACAGGTGTGGGAAATGGAAATATCTCACTGATGCAGTAGGGGGCACTCTTCTGAGGTTGATGTCTAGGCAGTGCTGTTGAGGCAGTGTTGAGGGAGGTTTATTCCTGATGTAGTTCATGCTGTACCTGTCCTGGGAGTGTTTGATGGGATAGTGTAGCGGGAGCTTTACTCTGTAACATCGCCCATCTCCGCCTCTGCCTCAGCTCATCTGCTGCTGAAACCCTCATCCATGCGTTTGTGACCTTTAGACCTATTCCAATGGTCTCCTGGCCGGCCTCCCACCTTACACCCTCTGTAAACTTCAGCTCATCCAAATCTCTGCTGCCCGTGTCCTAACTGGCACCAAGTCCCATTCACCCATCACCCCTGTGCTCTCTGATCTACGTTGGCTTCCGATCCGGCAACAGCTCGATTTAAAAATTCTCATCCTTGTTTTCAAATCCCTCCATGGCCTCTCCCCTCCCTATCTCTGTAACCTACTCCAGCCCTCCGGCTCTCTGAGATCTCTGTGCTCCTCCAATCTCTTGCATATCCCCGATTTTCTTCACTTCACCTTTGGCGACTGTGCCTTCAGCTGCCTCGGCCCTAAGCTCAGGAATTCCCTCCTTAAACTTCTCCGCCTCGCTACCTCTCTCTCCTCCTTTAAGACCCTCATTAAAACCTACATGTTTCCTGTCTTAATATTTCTTTATGTGGCTCGGTGTCAAATTTTGTTTGATAATCGCTCCCGTGAACCCCCTTTTGACATTTTACTACATTAAAGGTGCTATATAAATGCATGTTGTTGTTGTATTGCAAGTGGTTGTTGTATTTGGCTCTTGTTGTACCTATTTGTGTTTAACAAGTTTATTAGAGTTTTTTGAGGATGTATCTAGCAGGGTAGATAAAGGGGAACCAGTGGATGTAGTATATTTGGATTTCCAAAAGGCATTCGATAAGGTGCCACACAAAAGGTTGTTACGCAAGATAAGGGCTTATGGGGTTGGGGGTAATATATTAACATGGATAGAGGATTGGTTAACAGACAGAAAACTGAGAATAGGGATAAACGGGTCATTTTCAGGTTGGCAGGCTGTAACTAGTGGGGTGCACTTTGGTAGGAAGAATAGAAAAACAGAATATTTTTTAAATGGTGAGAAACTATTAAATGTTGGTGTTGGGTGTCCTCGTACAGGAAACACAGAGAGTTGGCATGCAGGTACAGCAAGCTACTAGGACGGCAAATGGCATGTTGGCCTTTATTGCAAGGGGTTTGGAGTACAAGAGTAAGGAAGTCTTGCTACAATTGTACAGGGCTTTGGTGAGACTACACCTGGAGTACAGTGCACAGTTTTGGTCTCCTTATCTGAGGAAGGATATACTTGCCTTAGAGGCGGTGCAACGAAGGTTTACTAGATTGATTCCTGGGATGAGAGGTTTGTCCTATGATGAGAGATTGAGTAGATTGGGTCTATACTCTCTGGAGTTTAGAAGAATGAGAGGTGATCTCATTGAAACATAGAAGATTCTGAGGGGGATTGACAGGGTAGATGCTGAGAGGTTGTTTCCCCTGGCTGGAGAGTCTAGAACTAGGGGTCAAAGTCTCAGGATAAAGGGTTGGCCATTTAAGACTGAGATGAGGAGGACTTTCTTTACTCAGAGGATTGCGAATCTTTGGAATTCTCTACCACAAAGAGCTGTGGTGGCTGAATCGTTGAGTATATTCAAGGCTGAGATCGATAGATTTTTGGACTCTAGGGGAATCGAGGGATATGGAGATCGGGCGGGAAAGGGGAGTTGAGGTCGATGATCAGCCATGATCTTATTGAATGGCAGAGCAGGCTCAAGGGGCCGTATGGCCTACTCCTGCTCCTAATTCTTATGTTCTTATGTACCTGCCCTGGGAGTGCTTGATGGGGCAGTGTAGAGGGAGGTTTATTCTGTGTCTAACCTGTGCTGTACCTGCCCTGGCAGTGCTTCATAGGGTGAGGGCTGACTGAAGTTTAAACCAAAAGGTGATCCAAACTTTGGACCAGACCAGGTTAGCCTTGATTGCCTCAATTCTTGGTACAGATCTTGAACAACAACAACTTGTATTTATATAGCGCCTTTAACGTAGTAAAATGTCCCAAGGCGCTTCACAGGAGACAAAAAATTTGACACCGAGCCACATAAGGAGAAATTGAGAGGAATTGTCCAGCATCCCCCATGAGCATCAGTTTGGCTCTGTTGGCAGCACTTTTATCCTCTGAGTCAGGAGGTTGTGGGGGTAAGCCCCATTTTCGGAATAGAGCACATGATTCAGGCTGGCACTCCAGTGCAGTACTGAGGGGTGCTGCACTGTCGGAGCTAATTTGGATGAGATGCTGTACGTGTCAGGTTAAGGACCCTGTGGCATTATTTGAAGAAGGGCTGGGGGTCCTTCCCTCGGTGTCCTGGTCAGTCTTTCTCCTTCAACGTTCTCTCCAACAACAGATTAACTGGTCCTTCAGCTCACTGCTGTTTGTGGGATGCTGCTGCAAAATGGTTGCTGTGCACACCAGCGTAACAATTGTCACTTCACTTCAAAGTAATTCATTGTCAGGGAAGTTCTCTGAGATGTTGCTGAGGGAAGTGGTGAGGTTAGGGTTGCCAACTCCGATTGGCTGTATTCCTGGCCTCTAACTGTCCCGCCCGGCCAAACAGCCTTGGATGGGATGGGCAATAAATGCTGGCCTTGCCAGCGACGCCCACATCCCATAAGCGAATTAAAAAAAAACCTCTCCGAGATTTCTGCGCTCCTCTAATTCTGCTCTCTTGAGCATCCCTAATTATAATCGCTCAACCTTTGGTGGTCGTGCCTTCTGTTGTCTAGGCCCTAAGCACTGGAATTCCCTCCCTAAACCTCTCCGCCTCGCCACCTCTCTTTCCTCCTTTAATACGCTCCTTAAAACCTACCTCTTTGACCAAGCTTTTGGTCACCTGCCCTAATTTCTCCTTATGTGGCTCGGTGTCAAATTTTTTGTCTCATAATACTCCTGTGAAGCGCATTGGGATGTTTTACTACATTAAAGGCGTTATATAAATACAAGTTGTTGTTGTTGTTTGTCAAAGAGATTGTTGCAGAATCCCTTTGGACAAACAGTTGCCACTAGATGGTGCAGTAGTTATAAAATTCATCCCTTCCCAGTCACGCTCCCTGCTATGCTCGTTGGTCTGTGAGGTGATTCTTTCATAAATAGACTTGGTGCAGTTTGCCAGACTTGGATTAAAAACATGAAGAAGCCATAAAAACTGGTGTGTAAATGTATTTTACAGTTGCAATTTTTGCAAAAGCCTTATAAGTGGCTCCTTTGTGTATAAAGTTTTCAGGAAAGGTCACTCGACACAACAAGGCCATCCAGTCCCCAGAAAGGGGCTGCCTGGCCCTTTAACAGTTAAGAGGGAGCCCATCCTTTCCACACAGAGAGGAGCTGCCTGTCCACTTGGTAAATCGAGCAGAAACTGATAGCCAAGTTCCGCACCCATGAGGACGGCCTCAACCGGGATCTCGGTTTCATGTCACGCTACAGAACGTGACTTGACATCGTTGTCTGGTTCACAGGTGTGATTTCCAGTTTAAAAAAAAAGTTAAAAGCTTAACTGCAGACTGCAGCATTTGACACGTTGGACCCCCTGTGACCCACCTCATTGTCTTAGCTGTACTCTGATGTGTCTTTGATGTAATGCCTCCCTGATGGATTGTATCTCTGCAGACACATTGTTCTCTGTCTATATATACTTTGTAATCGATTTGTATTCCCTCACTGTACCTGTACCTGAAGAAGGAGCAGCGCTCCGAAAACTTGTAATTTTAAATAAATCTGTTGGACTATAACCTGGTGTTGTGCGACTTCTCATTTTTATATATACTTTGTAATCGATTTGTATTCCCTCACTGTACCTGAAGAAGGAGCAGAGCTCCGAAAGCTCGTAATTTCAAATAAAACTGTTGGACTATAACCTGGTGTTGTGCGACTTCTCATTTTGGTAAAACCTGGCAGTGAACAAGAGGAGACCCTCGAAGGCAAGTTAGTAACTCCAGGAGGAGCAGGAGTGTTACCGTAAGCCCCACAAAGAAAGTCTGGGCCTCTCTGCTGTCCCGGGCTCCCTGCTCTCTCCACCCCGCTCCCCCCCCCCCGATCACCTCTCCCCCACAACAACCCACCCGAAGTCAGCTGCCTCTTTCTGCCCATTTCGGTCAGGCAGCTGGTGGGAGGGATATAAATATGGCCTGGATGCGAATGTAGCCCTGCCCTCAAACTGTTTGACACCAGCCCTGCACCACCCCTCAACCCCAAAACATGGTCCCAGTTAAAATCCCCCACCAGTCCGGTTTCTAGTCAGATATTCATTCAGTTCTATTATTAAAGGTGTAAATCGACACAGCCTCTGTCCCACTATGGCGGGGGAAAAGAAATTCTTTTCATCTCTGGTCTTGCTCGAGGCTTATTCATGTTATCCTATTGGTTCCGCGATCTGTTCTCACAGTTCCAAGATTAATAATCTGTTGTTTGTGTGTATCTGGAGTGTTGGATCTGTGTGTGTCTGGAGTGTTGGATCTGTGTGTATCTGGAGTGTTGGATCTGTGTGTGTCTGGAGTGTTGGATCTGTGTGAGTCTGGAGTGTTTGATCTGTGTGAGTCTGGAGTGTTGGATCTGTGTGAGTCTGGAGTGTTGGATCTGTGTGAGTCTGGAGTGTTGGATCTGTGTGTGTCTGGAGTGTTGGATCTGTGTGTATCTGGAGTGTTGGATCTGTGTGTGTCTGGAGTGTTGGATCTGTGTGAGTCTGGAGTGTTTGATCTGTGTGAGTCTGGAGTGTTGGATCTGTGTGAGTCTGGAGTGTTGGATCTGTGTGAGTCTGGAGTGTTGGATCTGTGTGAGTCTGGAGTGTTTGATCTGTGTGTGTCTGGAGTGTTGTATCTGTGTGAGTCTGGAGTGTTGGATCTGTGTGAGTCTGGAGTGTTGGATCTGTGTGAGTCTGGAGTGTTGGATCTGTGTGAGTCTGGAGTGTTTGATCTGTGTGTGTCTGGGGTGTTGGATCTGTGTGTGTCTGGAGTGTTGTATCTGTGTGTCTGGAGTGTTGGATCTGTGTGAGTCTGGAGTGTTGTATCTGTGTGTGTCTGGAGTGTTGTATCTCTGTGTGTCTGGGGTGTTGGATCTGTGTGAGTCTGGAGTGTTGTATCTGTGTGTCTGGAGTGTTGGATCTGTGTGTTTGGAGTGTTGGATCTGTGTGTGTCTGGAGTGTTGGATCTGTGTGAGTCTGGAGTGTTGGATCTGTGTGTCTGGAGTGTTGGATCTGTGTGTGTTTGGAGTGTTGGATCTGTGTGTGTCTGGAGTGTTGTATCTCTGTGTGTCTGGGGTGTTGGATCTGTGTGTCTGGAGTGTTGGATCTGTGTGTGTTTGGAGTGTTGGATCTGTGTGTGTCTGGAGTGTTGTATCTCTGTGTGTCTGGGGTGTTGGATCTGTGTGTCTGGAGTGTTGGATCTGTGTGAGTCTGGAGTGTTGTATCTCTCTGAGTCTGGAGTGTTGTATCTGTGTGAGTCTGGAGTGTTGGATCTGTGTGTGTCTGGAGTGTTTGATCTGTGTGTGTCTGGAGTATTGTATCTCTCTGAGTCTGGAGTGTTGGATCTGTGTGAGTCTGGAGTGTTGCATCTGTGTGTGTCTGGAGTGCTGGATCTGTGTGAGTCTGGAGTGTTGTATCTGTGTGAGTCTGGAGTGTTGCATCTGTGTGTGTCTGGAGTGTTGGATCTGTGTGAGTCTGGAGTGTTGGATCTGTGTGAGTCTGGAGTGTTGTATCTGTGTGAGTCTGGAGTGTTGTATCTGTGTGTGTCTGGAGTGTTGTATCTCTGTGTGTCTGGGGTGTTGGATCTGTGTGAGTCTGGAGTGTTGTATCTGTGTGTCTGGAGTGTTGGATCTGTGTGTGTTTGGAGTGTTGGATCTGTGTGTGTCTGGAGTGTTGGATCTGTGTGTGTCTGGGGTGTTGGATCTGTGTGTCTGGAGTGTTGGATCTGTGTGAGTCTGGAGTGTTGGATCTGTGTGTCTGGAGTGTTGGATCTGTGTGTGTTTGGAGTGTTGGATCTGTGTGTGTCTGGAGTGTTGTATCTCTGTGTGTCTGGGGTGTTGGATCTGTGTGTCTGGAGTGTTGGATCTGTGTGTGTTTGGAGTGTTGGATCTGTGTGTGTCTGGAGTGTTGTATCTCTGTGTGTCTGGGGTGTTGGATCTGTGTGTCTGGAGTGTTGGATCTGTGTGAGTCTGGAGTGTTGTATCTCTGTGAGTCTGGAGTGTTGTATCTGTGTGAGTCTGGAGTGTTGGATCTGTGTGTGTCTGGAGTGTTTGATCTGTGTGTGTCTGGAGTGTTGTATCTCTCTGAGTCTGGAGTGTTGGATCTGTGTGAGTCTGGAGTGTTGGATCTGTGTGAGTCTGGAGTGTTGTATCTGTGTGTCTGGAGTGTTGTATCTGTGTGTGTCTGGAGTGTTGTATCTGTGTGAGTCTGGAGTGTTGTTTCTGTGTGTCTGGAGTGTTGTATCTGTGTGAGTCTGGAGTGTTTGATCTGTGTGAGTCTGGAGTGTTGGATCTGTGTGTGTCTGGAGTGTTGTATCTGTGTGTCTGGAGTGTTGTATCTGTGTGTCTGGAGTGTTGGATCTGTGTGTGTCTGGAGTGTTTGATCTGTGTGAGTCTGGAGTGTTGGATCTGTGTGTGTCTGGAGTGTTGTATCTGTGTGTCTGGAGTGTTGTATCTGTGTGTCTGGAGTGTTGGATCTGTGTGAGTTGGAGTGTTGAGATCTGTGTGAGTCTGGAGTGTTGGATCTGTGTGAGTCTGGAGTGTTGGATCTGTGTGAGTCTGGAGTGTTGGATCTGTGTGAGTCTGGAGTGTTGGATCTGTGTGAGTCTGGAGTGTTGGATCTGTGTGAGTCTGGAGTGTTGTATCTGTGTGTGTCTGGAGTGGTTGGATCTGTGTGGAGTCTGGAGTGTTTGGATCTGTGTGTGTCTGGAGTGTTGGATCTGTGTGTGTCTGGAGTGTTGATCTGTGTGAGTCTGGAGTGTTGTATCTGTGTGAGTCTGGAGTGTTGGATCTGTGAGTGTCTGAGTGTTGGATCTGTGTGTGGCTGGAGTGTTGGATTCTTGTGAGTCTGGAGTGTTTGTATCTGTGTGAGTCTGGAGTGTTGGATCTGTTGAGTCTGGAGTGTTAGCTCTTGTGGTCTGGATGTGTGTTGGATCTGTGTGGAGTCTGGAGTGTTGGATCTCTGTGTCTGGGAGTGTTGTATCTGTGAGTCTGGTTTGGATCTGTGTGAGTCTGGAGTGTTGGATCTGTGTGAGTCTGGAGTGTTGATCTGTGTGAGTCTGGAGTGTTGGATCTGTGTGAGTCTGGAGTGTTGGATCTGTGTGAGTCTGGAGTGTTGGATCTGTGTGTGTCTGGAGTGTTGGATCTGTGTGAGTCTGGAGTGTTGGATCTGTGTGAGTCTGGAGTGTTGGATCTGTGTGAGTCTGGAGTGTTGTATCTGTGTGTCTGGAGTGTTGGATCTGTGTGTGTCTGGAGTGTTGATCTGTGTGAGTCTGGAGGTTGGATCTGTGTGAGTCTGGAGTGTTGGATCTGTGAGTCTGGAGTGTTGGATCTGTGTGAGTCTGGAGTGTTGGATCTGTGTGTGTCTGGAGTGTTTGATCTGTGTGAGTCTGGAGTGTTGGATCTGTGTGAGTCTGGAGTGTTGGATCTGTGTGAGTCTGGAGTGTTGGATCTGTGTGAGTCTGGAGTGTTGGATCTGTGTGAGTCTGGAGTGTTGGATCTGTGTGAGTCTGGAGTGTTGGATCTGTGTGAGTCTGGAGTGTTGGATCTGTGTGAGTCTGGAGTGTTGGATCTGTGTGAGTCTGGAGTGTTGATCTGTGTGTTCTGGAGTGTTGGATCTGTGTGAGTCTGGAGTGTTGGATCTGTGTGAGTCTGGAGTGTTTGATCTGTGTGTGTCTGGAGTGTTGGATCTGTGTGGAGTCTGGAGTGTTGTATCTGTGTGAGTCTGGAGTTTTGTATCTGTGTGTGTCTGGAGTGATGGATCTGTGTGAGTCTGGAGTGTTGGATCTGTGTGTGTCTGGAGTGTCTGGATCTGTGTGTGTCTGGAGTGTTGGATCTGTGTGAGTCTGGAGTGTTGGATCTGTGTGAGTCTGGAGTGTTGGATCTGTGAGAGTCTGGAGTGTTGATCTTGTGTGAGTCTGGAGTGTTGATCTGTGTGAGTCTGGAGTGTTGGATCTGTGTGAGTCTGGAGTGTTGGATCTGTGTGAGTTTGGAGTGTTGGACTTGTGTGTCTGGAGTGGTGGAATCTGTGTGGTCTGGAGTGTTGGATCTGTGTGAGTCTGGAGTGTCTGAATCTGTGTGTGTCTGGAGTGTTGGATCTGTGTGAGTCTGGAGTGTTGGATCTGTGAGTGTCTGGAGTGTTGGTTGTGAGAGTCTGGAGGTGTTGGATCTCTGTTTCTGGAGTGTTGTATCTGTGTGAGTCTGGAGTGTTGGATCTGTGTGTGTCTGGAGTGTTGATCTGTGTGAGTCTGGGAGTATGGATCTGTGAGTCTGGAGTGTTGGATCTGTGAGTCTGGAGTGTTGGATCTGTGTAAGTCTGGAGTGTTTGATCTGTGTGAGTCTGGAGTGTTGGATCTGTGTGAGTCTGGAGTGTTGGATCTGTGTGTGTCTGGAGTGTTGTATCTGTGTGTCTGGAGTGTTGTATCTGTGTGTCTGGAGTGTTGGATCTGTGTGAGTCTGGAGTGTTGGATCTGTGTGAGTCTGGAGTGTTGGATCTGTGTGAGTCTGGAGTGTTGGATCTGTGTGAGTCTGGAGTGTTGGATCTGTGTGAGTCTGGAGTGTTGGATCTGTGTGAGTCTGGAGTGTTGGATCTGTGTGAGTCTGGAGTGTTTGATCTGTGTGTGTCTGGAGTGTTGGATCTGTGTGAGTCTGGAGTGTTGGATCTGTGTGAGTCTGGAGTGTTGGATCTGTGTGAGTCTGGAGTGTTGTATCTGTGAGTCTGGAGTGTTGTATCTGTGTGAGTCTGGAGTGTTGTATCTGTGTGAGTCTGGAGTGTTGGATCTGTCTGGAGTGTTATATCTGTGTGTGGCTGGAGTGTTGTATCTGTGTGAGTCAAGAGTGTTGTATCTGTGTGAGTCTGGAGTGTTGTATCTGTGAGTCTGGAGTGTTGTATCTGTGTGAGTCTGGAGTGTTGGATCTGTGGGAGTCTGGAGTGTTGGATCTGTGTGTGTCTGGAGTGTTGTATCTGTGAGTCTGGAGTGTTGAATCTGTGTGAGTCTGGAGTGTTGTATCTGTGAGTCTGGAGTGTTGGATCTGTGTGAGTCTGGAGTGTTGTATCTGTGTGAGTCTGGAGAGTCGGATCTGTGAGTCTGGAGTGTTGGATCTGTGAGTCTGGAGTGTTGGATCTGTGTGAGTCTGGAGTGTTGGATCTGTGTGTGTCTGGAGTGTTGGATCTGTGTGAGTCTGGAGTGTTGGATCTGTGTGTGTCTGGAGTGTTGGATCTGTGTGAGTCTGGAGTGTTGGATCTGTGTGTGTCTGGAGTGTTGGATTTGTGTGAGTCTGGAGTGTTGTATCTGTGAGTCTGGAGTGCTGTATCTGTGTGAGTCTGGAGTGTTGGATCTGCGTGTGTCTGGAGTGTTGGATCTGTGTGAGTCTGGAGTGTTGGATCTGTGTGAGTCTGGAGTGTTGTATCTGTGTGAGTCTGGAGTGTTGTATCTGTGTGTGTCTGGAGTGTTGTATCTCTGTGTGTCTGGGGTGTTGGATCTGTGTGTCTGGAGTGTTGGATCTGTGTGAGTCTGGAGTGTTGTATCTGTGTGTCTGGAGTGTTGGATCTGTGTGAGTCTGGAGTGTTGGATCTGTGTGACTCTGGAGTGTTGGATCTGTGTGAGTCTGGAGTGTTGTATCTGTGTGAGTCTGGAGTGTTGTATCTGTGTGTGTCTGGAGTGTTGTATCTCTGTGTGTCTGGGGTGTTGGATCTGTGTGTCTGGAGTGTTGGATCTGTGTGAGTCTGGAGTGTTGTATCTGTGTGTCTGGAGTGCTGGATCTGTGTGTGTCTGGAGTGTTGGATCTGTGTGTGTTTGGAGTGTTGGATCTGTGTGTGTCTGGAGTGTTGTATCTCTGTGTGTCTGGGGTGTTGGATCGTGTGTGGACTGGAGTGTTGTATCTGTGTGTGTCTGGTGTGTTGGATCTTGTGATTCTGGAGATTGCATCGTGTGAGTCTGGAGTTGTTGGATCTGTGTGTGTCTGGTGTGTTGGATCAGTGTGATTCTGGAGTGTTGCATCTGTGTGAGTCTGGAGTGTTGGATCAGTGTTGTGGTCTGGAGTGTTGGATCTGTGTGTGTACTGGAGTGTTGGATCTGTCTGAGTCTGGAGTGTTGGATCTTTGTGTGTCTGGAGTGTTGGAACTGTGTGAGTCTGGAGTGTTGGATAAGTTGATTCTGGAGTGTTGGATCTGTGTGTGTCCTGGAGTGTTGTATCTTCTGAGTCGGAGTGTTGGATCTGTCTGAGTCTGAGTGTTGGATCTGTGTGTGTCTGAGTGTTGGCTCTCGTGTGTCTGGAGTGTTTTGGATCTTTGTGATTCTGGAGTGTTTTGATCAGTCTGAGTCTGGAGTGTTTGATATCTGTGTGAGGTCTTGGAGTGTTGGATCTGTGTGAGTCTTGATTGTTTGGATCTGTGTGTCTTCGAGTGTTGTATCTGTGTGTCTGGAGTGTTGTATCTGTTGTCTGGAGTGTTGGATCAGGTGTGAGTCTGGAGTGTTGGATACTGTGTGGGAGTCCTGGAGTGTTTTGATCTGTTTGAGTCTGGAGTGTTGGAATCTGTGAGAGTCTGGGAGTGTTGGATCTGTGTGAGTCCTGGAGTGATGATCTGTGTGAGTCTGGAGTGTTTGATCGTGTGTGTCTGGGAGTGTTGGATCTGTGTGAGTCTGGAGTGTTGGATCTGTGTGAGTCTGGAGTGTTGGATCTGTGTGTGTCTGGAGTGTTGTATCTGTGTGAGTCTGGAGTGTTGTATCTGTGTGAGTCTGGAGTGTTGTATCTGTGTGAGTCTGGAGTGTTGTATCTGTGAGTCTGGAGTGTTGGATCTGTGAGTCTGGAGTGTTGGCTCTGTGTGAGTCTGGAGTGTTGTATCTGTGTGAGTCTGGAGTGTTGTATCTGTGAGTCTGGAGTGTTGGATCTGTGAGTCTGGAGTGTTGGATCTGTGTAAGTCTGGAGTGTTTGATCTGTGTGAGTCTGGAGTGTTGGATCTGTGTGAGTCTGGAGTGTTGGATCTGTGTGTGTCTGGAGTGTTGTATCTGTGTGTCTGGAGTGTTGTATCTGTGTGTCTGAGTGTTGGATCTGTGTGAGTCTGGAGTGTTGGATCTGTGTGAGTCTGGAGTGTTGGATCTGTGTGAGTCTGGAGTGTTGGATCTGTGTGAGTCTGGAGTGTTGGATCTGTGTGAGTCTGGAGTGTTGGATCTGTGTGAGTCTGGAGTGTTGGATCTGTGTGAGTCTGGAGTGTTTGATCTGTGTGTGTCTGGAGTGTTGGATCTGTGTGAGTCTGGAGTGTTGGATCTGTGTGAGTCTGGAGTGTTGGATCTGTGTGAGTCTGGAGTGTTGTATCTGTGAGTCTGGAGTGTTGTAACTGTGTGAGTCTGGAGTGTTGTATCTGTGTGAGTCTGGAGTGTTGGATCTGTGTGAGTCTGGAGTGTTATATCTGTGTGTGGCTGGAGTGTTGTATCTGTGTGAGTCAAGAGTGTTGTATCTGTGTGAGTCTGGAGTGTTGTATCTGTGAGTCTGGAGTGTTGTATCTGTGTGAGTCTGGAGTGTTGGATCTGTGGGAGTCTGGAGTGTTGGATCTGTGTGTGTCTGGAGTGTTGTATCTGTGAGTCTGGAGTGTTGTATCTGTGTGAGTCTGGAGTGTTGTATCTGTGAGTCTGGAGTGTTGGATCTGTGTGAGTCTGGAGTGTTGTATCTGTGTGAGTCTGGAGAGTCGGATCTGTGAGTCTGGAGTGTTGGATCTGTGAGTCTGGAGTGTTGGATCTGTGTGAGTCTGGAGTGTTGGATCTGTGTGTGTCTGGAGTGTTGGATCTGTGTGAGTCTGGAGTGTTGGATCTGTGTGTGTCTGGAGTGTTGGATCTGTGTGAGTCTGGAGTGTTGGATCTGTGTGTGTCTGGAGTGTTGGATTTGTGTGAGTCTGGAGTGTTGTATCTGTGAGTCTGGAGTGCTGTATCTGTGTGAGTCTGGAGTGTTGGATCTGTGTGTGTCTGGAGTGTTGGATCTGTGTGAGTCTGGAGTGTTGGATCTGTGTGAGTCTGGAGTGTTGTATCTGTGTGAGTCTGGAGTGTTGTATCTGTGTGTGTCTGGAGTGTTGTATCTCTGTGTGTCTGGGGTGTTGGATCTGTGTGTCTGGAGTGTTGGATCTGTGTGAGTCTGGAGTGTTGTATCTGTGTGTCTGGAGTGTTGGATCTGTGTGAGTCTGGAGTGTTGGATCTGTGTGACTCTGGAGTGTTGGATCTGTGTGAGTCTGGAGTGTTGTATCTGTGTGAGTCTGGAGTGTTGTATCTGTGTGTGTCTGGAGTGTTGTATCTCTGTGTGTCTGGGGTGTTGGATCTGTGTGTCTGGAGTGTTGGATCTGTGTGAGTCTGGAGTGTTGTATCTGTGTGTCTGGAGTGTTGGATCTGTGTGTGTCTGGAGTGTTGGATCTGTGTGTGTTTGGAGTGTTGGATCTGTGTGTGTCTGGAGTGTTGTATCTCTGTGTGTCTGGGGTGTTGGATCTGTGTGTCTGGAGTGTTGGATCTGTGTGTGTTTGGAGTGTTTGATCTGTGTGAGTCTGGAGTGTTGGATCTGTGTGAGTCTGGAGTGTTGTATCTGTGCGAGTCTGGAGTGTTTGATCTGTGTGAGTCTGGAGTGTTGGATCTGTGTGAGTCTGGAGTGTTGGATCTGTGTGTGTCTGGAGTGTTGTATCTCTGTGTGTCTGGGGTGTTGGATCTGTGTGTGTCTGGACTGTTGTATCTCTGTGTGTCTGGGGTGTTGGATCTGTGTGTGTCTGGAGTGTTGGATCTCTGTGTCTGGAGTGTTGTATCTGTGTGAGTCTGGAGTGTTGTGTCTGTGTGTGTCTGGTGTGTTGGATCTGTGTGAGTCTGGAGTGTTGGATCTGTCTGAGTCTGGAGTGTTGTATCTGTGTGAGTCTGGAGTGTTGGATCTGTGTGTGTCTGGAGTGTTGTATCTCTGTGTGTCTGGGGTGTTGGATCTGTGTGTCCAGAGTGTTGGATCTGTGTGTGTCTGGAGTGTTGGATCTGTGTGTGTTTGGAGTGTTGGATCTGTGTGTGTCTGGAGTGTTGTATCTCTGTGTGTCTGGGGTGTTGGATCTGTGTGTCTGGAGTGTTGGATCTGTGCGTGTTTGGAGTGTTTGATCTGTGTGAGTCTGGAGTGTTGGATCTGTGTGAGTCTGGAGTGTTGTATCTGTGTGTGTCTCGAGTGTTGTATCTCTGTGTGTCTGGGGTGTTGGATCTGTGTGTGTCTGGACTGTTGTATCTCTGTGTGTCTGGGGTGTTGGATCTGTGTGTCTGGAGTGTTGGATCTGTGTGAGTCTGGAGTGTTTGATCTGTGTGAGTCTGGAGTGTTGTATCTGTGTGTGTCTCGAGTGTTGTATCTCTGTGTGTCTGGGGTGTTGGATCTGTGTGTGTCTGGACTGTTGTATCTCTGTGTGTCTGGGGTGTTGGATCTGTGTGTCTGGAGTGTTGGATCTGTGTGAGTCTGGAGTGTTGTATCTGTGTGTCTGGAGTGTTGGATCTGTGTGTGTCTGGAGTGTTGGATCTGTGTGTGTTTGGAGTGTTGTATCTCTGTGTGTCTGGGGTGTTGGATCTGTGAGTCTGGAGTGTTGGATCTGTGTGTGTTTGGAGTGTTGGATCTGTGTGTGTCTGGAGTGTTGTATCTCTGTGTGTCTGGGGTGTTGGATCTGTGAGTCTGGAGTGTTGGATCTGTGGGAGTCTGGAGTGTTGGATCTGTGTGTGTCTGGAGTGTTGTATCTGTGAGTCTGGAGTGTTGTATCTGTGTGAGTCTGGAGTGTTGTATCTGTGAGTCTGGAGTGTTGGATCTGTGTGAGTCTGGAGTGTTGTATCTGTGTGAGTCTGGAGAGTCGGATCTGTGATTCTGGAGTGTTGGATCTGTGAGTCTGGAGTGTTGGATCTGTGTGAGTCTGGAGTGTTGGATCTGTGTGAGTCTGGAGTGTTGGATCTGTGTGTGTCTGGAGTGTTGGATCTGTGTGAGTCTGGAGTGTTGGATCTGTGTGTGTCTGGAGTGTTGGATTTGTGTGAGTCTGGAGTGTTGTATCTGTGAGTCTGGAGTGCTGTATCTGTGTGAGTCTGGAGTGTTGGATCTGTGTGTGTCTGGAGTGTTGGATCTGTGTGAGTCTGGAGTGTTGGATCTGTGTGAGTCTGGAGTGTTGTATCTGTGTGAGTCTGGAGTGTTGTATCTGTGTGTGTCTGGAGTGTTGTATCTCTGTGTGTCTGGGGTGTTGGATCTGTGTGTCTGGAGTGTTGGATCTGTGTGAGTCTGGAGTGTTGTATCTGTGTGTCTGGAGTGTTGGATCTGTGTGAGTCTGGAGTGTTGGATCTGTGTGACTCTGGAGTGTTGGATCTGTGTGAGTCTGGAGTGTTGTATCTGTGTGAGTCTGGAGTGTTGTATCTGTGTGTGTCTGGAGTGTTGTATCTCTGTGTGTCTGGGGTGTTGGATCTGTGTGTCTGGAGTGTTGGATCTGTGTGAGTCTGGAGTGTTGTATCTGTGTGTCTGGAGTGTTGGATCTGTGTGTGTCTGGAGTGTTGGATCTGTGTGTGTTTGGAGTGTTGGATCTGTGTGTGTCTGGAGTGTTGTATCTCTGTGTGTCTGGGGTGTTGGATCTGTGTGTCTGGAGTGTTGGATCTGTGTGTGTTTGGAGTGTTTGATCTGTGTGAGTCTGGAGTGTTGGATCTGTGTGAGTCTGGAGTGTTGTATCTGTGCGAGTCTGGAGTGTTTGATCTGTGTGAGTCTGGAGTGTTGGATCTGTGTGAGTCTGGAGTGTTGGATCTGTGTGTGTCTGGAGTGTTGTATCTCTGTGTGAGTCTGGAGTGTTGGATCTGTGTGAGTCTGGAGTGTTGGATCTGTGTGAGTCTGGAGTGTTGGATCTGTGTGAGTCTGGAGTGTTGGATCTGTGTGAGTCAAGAGTGTTGGATCTGTGTGTGTCTGGAGTGTTGGATCTGTGTGAGTCTGGAGTGTTGGATCTGTGTGAGTCTGGAGTGTTGGATCTGTGTGTGTCTGGAGTGTTGTATCTGTGTGAGTCTGGAGTGTTGTATCTGTGTGAGTCTGGAGTGTTGTATCTGTGTGAGTCTGGAGTGTTGTATCTGTGTGAGTCTGGAGTGTTGGATCTGTGTGAGTCTGGAGTGTTGGCTCTGTGTGAGTCTGGAGTGTTGTATCTGTGTGAGTCTGGAGTGTTGTATCTGTGAGTCTGGAGTGTTGGATCTGTGAGTCTGGAGTGTTGGATCTGTGTGAGTCTGGAGTGTTTGATCTGTGTGAGTCTGGAGTGTTGGATCTGTGTGAGTCTGGAGTGTTGGATCTGTGTGTGTCTGGAGTGTTGTATCTGTGTGTCTGGAGTGTTGTATCTGTGTGTCTGGAGTGTTGGATCTGTGTGAGTCTGGAGTGTTGGATCTGTGTGAGTCTGGAGTGTTGGATCTGTGTGAGTCTGGAGTGTTGGATCTGTGTGAGTCTGGAGTGTTGGATCTGTGTGAGTCTGGAGTGTTGGATCTGTGTGAGTCTGGAGTGTTTGATCTGTGTGTGTCTGGAGTGTTGGATCTGTGTGAGTCTGGAGTGTTGGATCTGTGTGAGTCTGGAGTGTTGGATCTGTGTGAGTCTGGAGTGTTGTATCTGTGAGTCTGGAGTGTTGTATCTGTGTGAGTCTGGAGTGTTGTATCTGTGTGAGTCTGGAGTGTTGGATCTGTGTGAGTCTGGAGTGTTATATCTGTGTGTGGCTGGAGTGTTGTATCTGTGTGAGTCAAGAGTGTTGTATCTGTGTGAGTCTGGAGTGTTGTATCTGTGAGTCTGGAGTGTTGTATCTGTGTGAGTCTGGAGTGTTGGATCTGTGGGAGTCTGGAGTGTTGGATCTGTGTGTGTCTGGAGTGTTGTATCTGTGAGTCTGGAGTGTTGTATCTGTGTGAGTCTGGAGTGTTGTATCTGTGAGTCTGGAGTGTTGGATCTGTGTGAGTCTGGAGTGTTGTATCTGTGTGAGTCTGGAGAGTCGGATCTGTGAGTCTGGAGTGTTGGATCTGTGAGTCTGGAGTGTTGGATCTGTGTGAGTCTGGAGTGTTGGATCTGTGTGTGTCTGGAGTGTTGGATCTGTGTGAGTCTGGAGTGTTGGATCTGTGTGTGTCTGGAGTGTTGGATCTGTGTGAGTCTGGAGTGTTGGATCTGTGTGTGTCTGGAGTGTTGGATCTGTGTGAGTCTGGAGTGTTGTATCTGTGAGTCTGGAGTGTTGTATCTGTGTGAGTCTGGAGTGTTGGATCTGTGTGTGTCTGGAGTGTTGGATCTGTGTGAGTCTGGAGTGTTGGATCTGTGTGAGTCTGGAGTGTTGTATCTGTGTGAGTCTGGAGTGTTGTATCTGTGTGTGTCTGGAGTGTTGTATCTCTGTGTGTCTGGGGTGTTGGATCTGTGTGTCTGGAGTGTTGGATCTGTGTGAGTCTGGAGTGTTGTATCTGTGTGTCTGGAGTGTTGGATCTGTGTGAGTCTGGAGTGTTGGATCTGTGTGAGTCTGGAGTGTTGGATCTGTGTGAGTCTGGAGTGTTGTATCTGTGTGAGTCTGGAGTGTTGTATCTGTGTGTGTCTGGAGTGTTGTATCTCTGTGTGTCTGGGGTGTTGGATCTGTGTGTCTGGAGTGTTGGATCTGTGTGAGTCTGGAGTGTTGTATCTGTGTGTCTGGAGTGTTGGATCTGTGTGTGTCTGGAGTGTTGGATCTGTGTGTGTCTGGAGTGTTGGATCTGTGTGTGTCTGGAGTGTTGTATCTCTGTGTGTCTGGGTGTTGGATCTGTGTGTCTGGAGTGTTGGATCTGTGTGTGTTTGGAGTGTTTGATCTGTGTGAGTCTGGAGTGTTGGATCTGTGTGAGTCTGGAGTGTTGTATCTGTGTGAGTCTGGAGTGTTTGATCTGTGTGAGTCTGGAGTGTTGGATCTGTGTGAGTCTGGAGTGTTGGATCTGTGTGTGTCTGGAGTGTTGTATCTCTGTGTGTCTGGAGTGTTGGATCTGTGTGTGTCTGGAGTGTTGTATCTCTGTGTGTCTGGGGTGTTGGATCTGTGTGTGTCTGGAGTGTTGGATCTCTGTGTCTGGAGTGTTGTATCTGTGTGAGTCTGGAGTGTTGGATCTGTGTGTGTCTGGAGTGTTGGATCTGTGTGAGTCTGGAGTGTTGGATCTGTCTGAGTCTGGAGTGTTGTATCTGTGTGAGTCTGGAGTGTTGGATCTGTGTGTGTCTGGAGTGTTGTATCTCTGTGTGTCTGGGTGTTGGATCTGTGTGTCTGGAGTGTTGGATCTGTGTGTGTCTGGAGTGTTGGATCTGTGTGTGTCTGGAGTGTTGGATCTGTGTGTGTCTGGAGTGTTGTATCTCTGTGTGTCTGGGTGTTGGATCTGTGTGTCTGGAGTGTTGGATCTGTGTGTGTTGGAGTGTTTGATCTGTGTGAGTCTGGAGTGTTGGATCTGTGTGAGTCTGGAGTGTTGTATCTGTGTGTGTCTGGAGTGTTGTATCTGTGTGTGTCTGGAGTGTTGGATCTGTGTGTGTCTGGAGTGTTGTATCTGTGTGTGTCTGGAGTGTTGGATCTGTGTGTCTGGAGTGTTGGATCTGTGTGAGTCTGGAGTGTTTGATCTGTGTGAGTCTGGAGTGTTGTATCTGTGTGTGTCTGGAGTGTTGTATCTCTGTGTGTCTGGGTGTTGGATCTGTGTGTGTCTGGAGTGTTGTATCTCTGTGTGTCTGGGGTGTTGGATCTGTGTGTCTGGAGTGTTGGATCTGTGTGAGTCTGGAGTGTTGTATCTGTGTGTCTGGAGTGTTGGATCTGTGTGTGTCTGGAGTGTTGGATCTGTGTGTGTCTGGAGTGTTGTATCTGTGTGTGTCTGGAGTGTTGGATCTGTGAGTCTGGAGTGTTGGATCTGTGTGTGTTTGGAGTGTTGGATCTGTGTGTGTCTGGAGTGTTGTATCTCTGTGTGTCTGGGGTGTTGGATCTGTGAGTCTGGAGTGTTGGATCTGTGTGAGTCTGGAGTGTTGGATCTGTGTGTGTCTGGAGTGTTGTATCTGTGAGTCTGGAGTGTTGTATCTGTGTGAGTCTGGAGTGTTGTATCTGTGAGTCTGGAGTGTTGGATCTGTGTGAGTCTGGAGTGTTGTATCTGTGTGAGTCTGGAGTGTTGGATCTGTGATTCTGGAGTGTTGGATCTGTGAGTCTGGAGTGTTGGATCTGTGTGAGTCTGGAGTGTTGGATCTGTGTGAGTCTGGAGTGTTGGATCTGTGTGTGTCTGGAGTGTTGGATCTGTGTGAGTCTGGAGTGTTGGATCTGTGTGTGTCTGGAGTGTTGGATCTGTGTGAGTCTGGAGTGTTGTATCTGTGAGTCTGGAGTGTTGTATCTGTGTGAGTCTGGAGTGTTGGATCTGTGTGTGTCTGGAGTGTTGGATCTGTGTGAGTCTGGAGTGTTGGATCTGTGTGAGTCTGGAGTGTTGTATCTGTGTGAGTCTGGAGTGTTGTATCTGTGTGTGTCTGGAGTGTTGTATCTGTGTGTGTCTGGGTGTTGGATCTGTGTGTCTGGAGTGTTGGATCTGTGTGAGTCTGGAGTGTTGTATCTGTGTGTCTGGAGTGTTGGATCTGTGTGAGTCTGGAGTGTTGGATCTGTGTGAGTCTGGAGTGTTGGATCTGTGTGAGTCTGGAGTGTTGTATCTGTGTGAGTCTGGAGTGTTGTATCTGTGTGTGTCTGGAGTGTTGTATCTGTGTGTGTCTGGAGTGTTGGATCTGTGTGTCTGGAGTGTTGGATCTGTGTGAGTCTGGAGTGTTGTATCTGTGTGTCTGGAGTGTTGGATCTGTGTGTGTCTGGAGTGTTGGATCTGTGTGTGTCTGGAGTGTTGGATCTGTGTGTGTCTGGAGTGTTGTATCTGTGTGTGTCTGGAGTGTTGGATCTGTGTGTCTGGAGTGTTGGATCTGTGTGTGTCTGGAGTGTTTGATCTGTGTGAGTCTGGAGTGTTGGATCTGTGTGAGTCTGGAGTGTTGTATCTGTGTGAGTCTGGAGTGTTTGATCTGTGTGAGTCTGGAGTGTTGGATCTGTGTGAGTCTGGAGTGTTGGATCTGTGTGTGTCTGGAGTGTTGTATCTGTGTGTGTCTGGAGTGTTGGATCTGTGTGTGTCTGGAGTGTTGTATCTGTGTGTGTCTGGAGTGTTGGATCTGTGTGTGTCTGGAGTGTTGGATCTGTGTGAGTCTGGTGTGTTGATCTGTGTGAGTCTGGAGTGTTGAGCTCTGTGTGAGTCTGAGTGTTGGATCTGTGTGAGTCTGGAGTGTTGGATCTGTGTGAGTCTGGGAGTGTTGAATCTGTGTGAGTCTGGAGTGTTTGGAATCTGTGTGAGTCTGGAGTGTTGATCTGGTCTGTGTGTCTGTGATGAGTGTTGGATCTGTGTGAGTCTGGAGTGTTGTATCTGTGTGAGTCTGGGTGTTGTATCTGTGTGAGTCTGGAGTGTTGGATATGTGTGAGTCTGGAGTGTTGGATCTGTGTGAGTATGGAGTGTTGGATCTGTGTGTGTCTGGAGTGTTGTATCTGTGTGAGTCTGGAGTGTTGGATCTGTGTGGTCTGGAAGTGTTGGATCTGTGGTGTCTGGAGTGTTTGATCTGTGTGAGTCTGGAGTGTTGGATCTGTGTGAGTCTGGAGTGTTGGATCTTGTGTGAGTCTGGAGTGTTGTATCTGTGTGAGTCTGGAGTGTTGTATCTGTGTGAGTCTGGAGTGTTGGATCTGTGTGAGTCTGGAGTGTTGGATCTGTGTGAGTCTGGAGTGTTGGATCTGTGTGTGTCTGGAGTGTTGGATCTGTGTGTGTCTGGAGTGTTGGATCTGTGTGAGTCTGGAGTGTTGGATCTGTGTGAGTCTGGAGTGTTGGATCTGTGTGAGTCTGGAGTGTTGGATCTGTGTGAGTCTGGAGTGTTGGATCTGTGTGAGTCTGGAGTGTTGGATCTGTGTGAGTCTGGAGTGTTGGATCTGTGTGTCTGGAGTGTTGGATCTGTGTGAGTCTGGAGTGTTGGATCTGTGTGAGTCTGGAGTGTTGGATCTGTGTGAGTCTGGAGTGTTGGATCTGTGTGAGTCTGGAGTGTTGGATCTGTGTGAGTCTGGAGTGTTGGATCTGTGTGAGTCTGGAGTGTTGGATCTGTGTGAGTCTGGAGTGTTGGATCTGTGTGTGTCTGGAGTGTTGGATCTGTGTGAGTCTGGAGTGTTGGATCTGTGTGAGTCTGGAGTGTTTGATCTGTGTGAGTCTGGAGTGTTGGATCTGTGTGTGTCTGGAGTGTTGGATCTGTGTGAGTCTGGAGTGTTGGATCTGTGTGTGTCTGGAGTGTTGTATCTGTGTGAGTCTGGAGTGTTGTATCTGTGTGTCTGGAGTGTTGGATCTGTGTGAGTCTGGAGTGTTGGATCTGTGTGAGTCTGGAGTGTTGGATCTGTGTGAGTCTGGAGTGTTGGATCTGTGTGAGTCTGGAGTGTTGGATCTGTGTGAGTCTGGAGTGTTGGATCTGTGTGAGTCTGGAGTGTTGATCTGTGTGTGTCTGGAGTGTTGGATCTGTGTGAGTCTGGAGTGTTGATCTGTGTGTGTCTGGAGTGTTGGATCTGTGTGAGTCTGGAGTGTTGGATCTGTGAGTCTGGAGTGTTGTATCTGTGTGAGTCTGGAGTGTTGTATCTGTGTGAGTCTGGAGTGTTGGATCTGTGTGAGTCTGGAGTGTTGGATCTGTGTGTGTCTGGAGTGTTGGATCTGTGTGAGTCATGAGTGTTGTATCTGTGTGAGTCCTGGAGTGTTGTATCTGTGAGTCTGGAGTGTTGTATCTGTGTGAGTCTGGAGTGTTGGATCTGTGTGAGTCTGGAGTGTTGGATCTGTGTGTGTCTGGAGTGTTGTATCTGTGAGTCTGGAGTGTTGTATCTGTGTGAGTCTGGAGTGTTGTATCTGTGAGTCTGGAGTGTTGGATCTGTGTGAGTCTGGAGTGTTGGATCTGGTGAGTCTGGAGTGTCGGATCTGTGAGGTCTGGAGTGTTGGATCTGTGAGTCTGGAGTGTTGGATCTGTGTGAGTCTGGAGTGTTGGATCTGTGGTGTCTGGAGTGTTGGATCTGTGTGAGTCCTGGAGTGTTGGATCTGTGTGTGTCCTGGAGTGTTGGATCTGTGTGAGTCTGGAGTGTTGGATCTGTGTGTGTCTGGAGTGTTGGATTTGTGTGAGTCTGGAGTGTTGTATCTGTGAGTCTGGAGTGCTTGTATCTGTGTGAGTCTGGAGTGTTTGGATCTGTGTGTGTCTGGAGTGTTGGATCTGTGTGAGTCTGGAGTGTTGGATCTGTGTGAGTCTGGAGTGTTGTATCTGTGTGAGTCTGGAGTGTTGTATCTGTGTGTGTCTGGAGTGTTGTATCTCTGTGTGTCTGGGGTGTTGGATCTGTGTGTCTGGAGTGTTGGATCTGTGTGTGTTTGGAGTGTTTGATCTGTGTGAGTCTGGAGTGTTGGATCTGTGTGAGTCTGGAGTGTTGTATCTGTGCGAGTCTGGAGTGTTTGATCTGTGTGTGTCTGGAGTGTTGGATCTGTGTGAGTCTGGAGTGTTGGATCTGTGTGAGTCTGGAGTGTTGGATCTGTGTGTGTCTGGAGTGTTGTATCTCTGTGTGTCTGGGGTGTTGGATCTGTGTGTGTCTGGACTGTTGTATCTCTGTGTGTCTGGGGTGTTGGATCTGTGTGTGTCTGGAGTGTTGGATCTCTGTGTCTGGAGTGTTGTATCTGTGTGAGTCTGGAGTGTTGTGTCTGTGTGTGTCTGGTGTGTTGTATCTGTGTGAGTCTGGAGTGTTGGATCTGTGAGTCTGGAGTGTTGTATCTGTGTGAGTCTGGAGTGTTGATCTGTGTGTGTCTGGAGTGTTGGATCTGTGTGTGTCTGGAGTGTTGGATCTGTGTGTGTCTGGAGTGTTGTATCTGTGTGTGTCTGGAGTGTTGGATCTGTGTGAGTCTGGAGTGTTGGATCTGTGTGTGTCTGGAGTGTTGGATCTGTGTGAGTCTGGAGTGTTGGATCTGTGTGAGTCTGGAGTGTTGGATCTGTGTGTGTCTGGAGTGTTGGATCTGTGTGTGTCTGGAGTGTTGGATCTGTGTGAGTCTGAGTGTTGGATCTGTGAGAGTCTGGAGTGTTGGATCTGTGAGTGTCTGAGTGTTGGATCTGTGTGAGTCTGGAGTGTTGTATCTGTGTGTCTGGAGTGTTGGATCTGTGTGAGTCTGGAGTGTTGGATCTGTGTGAGTCTGGAGTGTTGGATCTGTGTGAGTCTGGAGTGTTGTATCTGTGTGAGTCTGGAGTGTTGTATCTGTGTGTGTCTGGAGTGTTGTATCTCTGTGTGTCTGGAGTGTTGGATCTGTGTGTCTGGAGTGTTGGATCTGTGTGAGTCTGGAGTGTTGTATCTGTGTGTCTGGAGTGTTGGATCTGTGTGTGTCTGGAGTGTTGGATCTGTGTGTGTCTGGAGTGTTGGATCTGTGTGTGTCTGGAGTGTTGTATCTCTGTGTGTCTGGGGTGTTGGATCTGTGTGTCTGGAGTGTTGGATCTGTGTGTGTTTGGAGTGTTTGATCTGTGTGAGTCTGGAGTGTTGGATCTGTGTGAGTCTGGAGTGTTGTATCTGTGTGAGTCTGGAGTGTTTGATCTGTGTGAGTCTGGAGTGTTGGATCTGTGTGAGTCTGGAGTGTTGGATCTGTGTGTGTCTGGAGTGTTGTATCTCTGTGTGTCTGGGGTGTTGGATCTGTGTGTGTCTGGAGTGTTGTATCTCTGTGTGTCTGGGGTGTTGGATCTGTGTGTGTCTGGAGTGTTGGATCTCTGTGTCTGGAGTGTTGTATCTGTGTGAGTCTGGAGTGTTGTGTCTGTGTGTGTCTGGTGTGTTGGATCTGTGTGAGTCTGGAGTGTTGGATCTGTGTGAGTCTGGAGTGTTGTATCTGTGTGAGTCTGGAGTGTTGGATCTGTGTGTGTCTGGAGTGTTGTATCTCTGTGTGTCTGGAGTGTTGGATCTGTGTGTCTGGAGTGTTGGATCTGTGTGAGTCTGGAGTGTTGTATCTGTGTGTCTGGAGTGTTGGATCTGTGTGTGTCTGGAGTGTTGGATCTGTGTGTGTCTGGAGTGTTGGATCTGTGTGTGTCTGGAGTGTTGTATCTCTGTGTGTCTGGGGTGTTGGATCTGTGTGTCTGGAGTGTTGGATCTGTGTGTGTCTGGAGTGTTTGATCTGTGTGTGTCTGGAGTGTTGTATCTGTGTGAGTCTGGAGTGTTGATCTGTGTGAGTCTGGAGTGTTGGATCTGTGTGTGTCTGGAGTGTTGTATCTGTGTGAGTCTGGAATGTTGTATCTGTGAGTCTGGAGTGTTGTATCGTGTGAGTCTGGAGTGTTGGATCTGTGTGAGTCTGGAGTGTTGTATCTGTGTGAGTCTGGAGTGTTTGGATCTGTGAGTCTGGAGTGTTGGATCTGTGTGAGTCTGGAGTGTTGGATCTGTGTGAGTCTGGAGTGTTGGATCTTGTGTGGTCTGGAGTGTTGGATCTGTGAGTCTGGAGTGTTGGATCTGTGTGAGTCTGGAGTGTTGTATCTGGTGAGTCTGGAGTGTTGGATCTGTGTGAGTCTGGAGTGTTTGATCTCGTGTGAGTCTGGAGTGTTGGATCTGTGTGAGTCTGGAGTGTTGATCTGTGTGTGTCTGGAGTGTTGGATCTGTGTGAGTCTGGAGTGTTGGATCTGTGTGAGTTGGAGTGTTGATCTGTGTGAGTCTGGAGTGTTGGATCTGTGTGTGTCTGGAGTGTTGTATCTGTGAGTCTGGAGTGTTGTGATCTGTGTGAGTCTGGAGTGTTGGATCTGTGTGAGTCTGGAGTGTTGGATCTGTGTGAGTCTGGAGTGTTGGATCTGTGTGTGTCTGGAGTGTTGGATCTGTGTGTGTCTGGAGGTGTTGGATCTGCTGTGTGTCTGGAGTGTTGGATCTGTGTGTGTCTGGAGTGTTGGATCTGTGTGTGTCTGGAGTGTTGGATCTGTGGTGTCTGGAGTGTTGGATCTGTGTGAGTCTGGAGTGTTGATCTGCTGAGTCTGGAGTGTTGGATCTGTGTGTGTCTGGAGTGTTGGATCTGTGTGAGTCGGAGTGTTGGATCTGTGTGAGTCTGGAGTGTTGTATCTGTGTGAGTCTGGAGTGTTGTATCTGTGTGAGTCTGGAGTGTTGTATCTGTGTGAGTCTGGAGTGTTGGATCTGTGGTCTGGAGTGTTGGATCTGTGTGAGTCTGGAGTGTTGTATCTGTTGAGTCTGGAGTGTTGGATCTGTGTGTGTCTGGAGTGTTTGTATCTGTGTGTGTCTGGAGTGTGGTATCTGTGTGTGTCTGGAGTGTTGGATCTGTGTGAGTCTGGAGTGTTTGATCTGTGTGAGTCTGGAGTGTTGTATCTGTGTGTGTCTGGAGTGTTGGATCTGTGTGTGTCTGGAGTGTTGGATCTGTGTGAGTCTGGAGTGTTGGATCTGTGTGAGTCTGGAGTGTTGGATCTGTGTGAGTCTGGAGTGTTTGATCTCTGTGTGGCTGGAGTGTTTGATCTGTGTGTGTCTGGAGTGTTGGATCTGTGTGAGTCTGGAGTGTTGGATCTGTGTGAGTCTGGAGTGTTGGATCTGTGTGAGTCTGGAGTGTTTGATCTGTGTGAGTCTGGAGTGTTTGATCTGTGTGAGTCTGGAGTGTTGGATCTGTGTGAGTCTGGAGTGTTGGATCTCTGTGTGTCTGGAGTGTTGGATCTGTGTGAGTCTGGAGTGTTGGATCTGTGTGAGTCTGGAGTGTTGGATCTGTGTGTGTCTGGAGTGTTGTATCTGTGTGAGTCTGGAGTGTTGTATCTGTGTGAGTCAAGAGTGTTGGATCTCTGTGTGTCTGGAGTGTTGGATCTGTGTGAGTCTGGAGTGTTGGATCTGTGTGAGTCTGGAGTGTTGGATCTGTGTGTGTCTGGAGTGTTGTATCTGTGTGAGTCTGGAGTGTTGTATCTGTGTGTCTGGAGTGTTGGATCTGTGTGAGTCTGGAGTGTTGTATCTGTGAGTCTGGAGTGTTGGATCTGTGAGTCTGGAGTGTTGGCTCTGTGTGTGTCTGGAGTGTTGTATCTGTGTGTCTGGAGTGTTGTATCTGTGTGTCTGGAGTGTTGTATCTGTGTGTCTGGAGTGTTGGATCTGTGTGAGTCTGGAGTGTTGGATCTGTGTGAGTCTGGAGTGTTGGATCTGTGTGAGTCTGGAGTGTTGGATCTGTGTGAGTCTGGAGTGTTGGATCTGTGTGAGTCTGGAGTGTTGGATCTGTGTGAGTCTGGAGTGTTGGATCTGTGTGAGTCTGGAGTGTTGTATCTGTGTGTGTCTTGGAGTGTTGTATCTGTGTGAGTCCTGAGTGTTGATCTGTCTGAGTCTGGAGTGTTTGATCTGTGTGAGTCTGGAGTGTTGGATCTGTGTGAGTCTGAGTGTTGGATCTGTGTGAGTCTGGAGTGTTTTATCTGTGTGAGTCTGGAGTGTTGGATCTGTGTGAGTCTGAGTGTTTATATCTGTGTGTGGCTGGAGGTGTTGTACTGTTGATCAAGAGTGTTGTATCTTGTGAGTCTGGAGTGATTGTATCTGTGAGTCTGGAGTTGTTGTATCTGTGTGAGTCTGAGTGTTGGATCTGTTGGGAGTCTGGAGTGTTGGATCTGTGTTGTCCTGGAGTGTTGTATCGGTGAATCTGGAAGGTTGTATCTGTGTGAGTCGGAGTGTCCTGTATCTGTGAGTCTGAGTGTTGGATCTGTGTGAGACTGGAGTGTTGTATCTGTGTGAGTCTGGAGAGTCGGATTCTGTGAGTCTGGAGTGTTGGATCTGTGAGTCTGGAGTGTTGGATCTGTGTGAGTCTGGAGTGTTGGATCTGTGTGTGTCTGGAGTGTTGGATCTGTGTGAGTCTGGAGTGTTGGATCTGTGTGTGTCTGGAGTGTTGGATCTGTGTGAGTCTGGAGTGTTGTATCTGTGTGTGTCTGGAGTGTTGTATCTGTGTGTCTGGAGTGTTGGATCTGTGTGTGTCTGGAGTGTTGTATCTCTGTGTGTCTGGGGTGTTGGATCTGTGTGTGTCTGGAGTGTTGGATCTCTGTGTCTGGAGTGTTGTATCTGTGTGAGTCTGGAGTGTTGTGTCTGTGTGTGTCTGGAGTGTTGGATCTGTGTGAGTCTGGAGTGTTGGATCTGTGTGAGTCTGGAGTGTTGTATCTGTGTGAGTCTGGAGTGTTGGATCTGTGTGTGTCTGGAGTGTTGTATCTGTGTGTGTCTGGGGTGTTGGATCTGTGTGTCTGGAGTGTTGGATCTGTGTGAGTCTGGAGTGTTGTATCTGTGTGTCTGGAGTGTTGGATCTGTGTGAGTCTGGAGTGTTTGATCTGTGTGAGTCTGGAGTGTTGTATCTGTGTGTGTCTGGAGTGTTGGATCTGTGTGTGTCTGGAGTGTTGGATCTGTGTGAGTCTGGAGTGTTGGATCTGTGTGTGTCTGGAGTGTTGGATCTGTGTGAGTCTGGAGTGTTGGATCTGTGTGAGTCTGGAGTGTTGGATCTGTGTGAGTCTGGAGTGTTGATCTGTGTGTGTCTGGAGTGTTGGATCTGTGTGTGTCTGGAGTGTTGGATCTGTGTGAGTCTGGAGTGTTGGATCTGTGTGAGTCTGGAGTGTTGGATCTGTGTGAGTCTGGAGTGTTTGATCTGTGTGAGTCTGGAGTGTTTGATCTGTGTGAGTCTGGAGTGTTGGATCTGTGTGAGTCTGGAGTGTTGGATCTGTGTGTCTGGAGTGTTGGATCTGTGTGAGTCTGGAGTGTTGGATCTGTGTGAGTCTGGAGTGTTGGATCTGTGTGTGTCTGGAGTGTTGTATCTGTGTGAGTCTGGAGTGTTGTATCTGTGTGAGTCTGGAGTGTTGTATCTGTGTGAGTCTGGAGTGTTGTATCTGTGAGTCTGGAGTGTTGGATCTGTGAGTCTGGAGTGTTGGCTCTGTGTGAGTCTGGAGTGTTGTATCTGTGTGAGTCTGGAGTGTTGTATCTGTGAGTCTGGAGTGTTGGATCTGTGAGTCTGGAGTGTTGGATCTGTGTGAGTCTGGAGTGTTGGATCTGTGTGTGTCTGGAGTGTTGTATCTGTGTGTCTGGAGTGTTGTATCTGTGTGTCTGGAGTGTTGGATCTGTGTGAGTCTGGAGTGTTGGATCTGTGTGAGTCTGGAGTGTTGGATCTGTGTGAGTCTGGAGTGTTGGATCTGTGTGAGTCTGGAGTGTTGGATCTGTGTGAGTCTGGAGTGTTGGATCTGTGTGAGTCTGGAGTGTTGGATCTGTGTGAGTCTGGAGTGTTTGATCTGTGTGTGTCTGGAGTGTTGGATCTGTGTGAGTCTGGAGTGTTGGATCTGTGTGAGTCTGGAGTGTTGGATCTGTGTGAGTCTGGAGTGTTGTATCTGTGAGTCTGGAGTGTTGTATCTGTGTGAGTCTGGAGTGTTGTATCTGTGTGAGTCTGGAGTGTTGGATCTGTGTGAGTCTGGAGTGTTATATCTGTGTGTGTCTGGAGTGTTGTATCTGTGTGAGTCTGGAGTGTTGTATCTGTGTGAGTCTGGAGTGTTGTATCTGTGAGTCTGGAGTGTTGTATCTGTGTGAGTCTGGAGTGTTGGATCTGTGTGAGTCTGGAGTGTTGGATCTGTGTGTGTCTGGAGTGTTGTATCTGTGAGTCTGGAGTGTTGTATCTGTGTGAGTCTGGAGTGTTGTATCTGTGAGTCTGGAGTGTTGGATCTGTGTGAGTCTGGAGTGTTGTATCTGTGTGAGTCTGGAGTGTTGGATCTGTGAGTCTGGAGTGTTGGATCTGTGAGTCTGGAGTGTTGGATCTGTGTGAGTCTGGAGTGTTGGATCTGTGTGAGTCTGGAGTGTTGGATCTGTGTGTGTCTGGAGTGTTGGATCTGTGTGAGTCTGGAGTGTTGGATCTGTGTGAGTCTGGAGTGTTGGATCTGTGTGTGTCTGGAGTGTTGTATCTGTGTGAGTCTGGAGTGTTGTATCTGTGTGAGTCTGGAGTGTTGTATCTGTGTGAGTCTGGAGTGTTGTATCTGTGAGTCTGGAGTGTTGGATCTGTGTGTCTGGAGTGTTGTATCTGTGTGAGTCTGGAGTGTTGTGTCTGTGTGTGTCTGGAGTGTTGGATCTGTGTGAGTCTGGAGTGTTGGATCTGTGTGAGTCTGGAGTGTTGTATCTGTGTGAGTCTGGAGTGTTGGATCTGTGTGTGTCTGGAGTGTTGTATCTCTGTGTGTCTGGGGTGTTGGATCTGTGAGTCTGGAGTGTTGGATCTGTGTGAGTCTGGAGTGTTGTATCTGTGTGTCTGGAGTGTTGGATCTGTGTGTGTCTGGAGTGTTGGATCTGTGTGTGTCTGGAGTGTTGGATCTGTGTGTGTCTGGAGTGTTGTATCTGTGTGTGTCTGGAGTGTTGGATCTGTGTGTCTGGAGTGTTGGATCTGTGTGTGTCTGGAGTGTTTGATCTGTGTGAGTCTGGAGTGTTGGATCTGTGTGAGTCTGGAGTGTTGTATCTGTGTGAGTCTGGAGTGTTTGATCTGTGTGAGTCTGGAGTGTTGGATCTGTGTGAGTCTGGAGTGTTGGATCTGTGTGTGTCTGGAGTGTTGTATCTGTGTGTCTGGAGTGTTGGATCTGTGTGTGTCTGGAGTGTTGTATCTGTGTGTGTCTGGAGTGTTGGATCTGTGTGAGTCTGGAGTGTTGGATCTGTGTGAGTCTGGAGTGTTGGATCTGTGTGTGTCTGGAGTGTTGGATCTGTGTGAGTCTGGAGTGTTGGATCTGTGTGAGTCTGGAGTGTTGGATCTGTGTGTGTCTGGAGTGTTGGATCTGTGTGTGTCTGGAGTGTTGGATCTGTGTGAGTCTGGAGTGTTGGATCTGTGTGAGTCTGGAGTGTTGGATCTGTGTGAGTCTGGAGTGTTGGATCTGTGTGAGTCTGGAGTGTTGGATCTGTGTGTGTCTGGAGTGTTGGATCTGTGTGAGTCTGGAGTGTTGGATCTGTGTGAGTCTGGAGTGTTGGATCTGTGTGTGTCTGGAGTGTTGGATCTGTGTGTGTCTGGAGTGTTGGATCTGTGTGAGTCTGGAGTGTTTGATCTGTGTGAGTCTGGAGTGTTTGATCTGTGTGAGTCTGGAGTGTTGGATCTGTGTGAGTCTGGAGTGTTGGATCTGTGTGTCTGGAGTGTTGTATCTGTGTGTCTGGAGTGTTGTATCTGTGTGTCTGGAGTGTTGGATCTGTGTGAGTCTGGAGTGTTGGATCTGTGTGAGTCTGGAGTGTTGGATCTGTGTGAGTCTGGAGTGTTGGATCTGTGTGAGTCTGGAGTGTTGGATCTGTGTGAGTCTGGAGTGTTGATCTGTGTGAGTCTGGAGTGTTTGATCTGTGTGTGTCTGAGTGTTGGATCTGTGGGAGTCTGGAGTGTTGGATCTGTGTGAGTCTGGAGTGTTGGATCTGTGTGAGTCTGGAGTGTTGTATCTGTGTGAGTCTGGAGTGTTGTATCTGTGTGAGTCTGGAGTTTTGTATCTTGTGAGTCTGGAGTGTTGTATCTGTGTGTCTGGAGTGTTGTATCTGTGTGAGTCTGGTGTGTTTGTATCTGTGTGAGTCTGGAGTGTTGTATCTGTGAGTCTGGAGTGTTGTATCTGTGTGTGTCTGGAGTGTTGATCTGTGGGAGTCTGGATTGAGTTGGATCTGTGTGTGTCTGGAGTGTTGTATCTGTGAGTCTGGAGTGTTGTATCTGTGTGAGTCTGGAGTGTTGGTATCTGTGAGTCTGGAGTGTTGGATCTGTGTGAGTCTGGAGTGTTGTATCTGTGTGAGTCTGGAGTGTTGGATCTGTGAGTCTGGAGTGTTGGATCTGTGAGTCTGGAGTGTTGGATCTGTGTGAGTCTGGAGTGTTGGATCTGTGTGTGTCTGGAGTGTTGGATCTGTGTGAGTCTGGAGTGTTGGATCTGTGTGTGTCTGGAGTGTTGGATCTGTGTGAGTCTGGAGTGTTGGATCTGTGTGTGTCTGGAGTGTTGGATCTGTGTGAGTCTGGAGTGTTGTATCTGTGAGTCTGGAGTGTTGTATCTGTGTGAGTCTGGAGTGTTGGATCTGTGTGTGTCTGGAGTGTTGGATCTGTGTGAGTCTGGAGTGTTGGATCTGTGTGAGTCTGGAGTGTTGTATCTGTGTGAGTCTGGAGTGTTGTATCTGTGTGTGTCTGGAGTGTTGTATCTGTGTGTGTCTGGAGTGTTGTATCTGTGTGTCTGGAGTGTTGGATCTGTGTGTGTCTGGAGTGTTTGATCTGTGTGAGTCTGGAGTGTTGGATCTGTGTGAGTCTGGAGTGTTGTATCTGTGTGAGTCTGGAGTGTTTGATCTGTGTGTGTCTGGAGTGTTGGATCTGTGTGAGTCTGGAGTGTTGGATCTGTGTGAGTCTGGAGTGTTGGATCTGTGTGTGTCTGGAGTGTTGTATCTGTGTGTGTCTGGAGTGTTGGATCTGTGTGTGTCTGGAGTGTTGTATCTGTGTGTGTCTGGAGTGTTGGATCTGTGTGTGTCTGGAGTGTTGGATCTGTGTGTCTGGAGTGTTGGATCTGTGTGAGTCTGGAGTGTTGTGTCTGTGTGTGTCTGGAGTGTTGGATCTGTGTGAGTCTGGAGTGTTGGATCTGTGTGAGTCTGGAGTGTTGTATCTGTGTGAGTCTGGAGTGTTGGATCTGTGTGTGTCTGGAGTGTTGTATCTCTGTGTGTCTGGGGTGTTGGATCTGTGTGTCTGGAGTGTTGGATCTGTGTGAGTCTGGAGTGTTGTATCTGTGTGTCTGGAGTGTTGGATCTGTGTGTGTCTGGAGTGTTGGATCTGTGTGTGTCTGGAGTGTTGGATCTGTGTGTGTCTGGAGTGTTGTATCTGTGTGTGTCTGGAGTGTTGGATCTGTGTGTCTGGAGTGTTGGATCTGTGTGTGTCTGGAGTGTTTGATCTGTGTGAGTCTGGAGTGTTGGATCTGTGTGAGTCTGGAGTGTTGTATCTGTGTGAGTCTGGAGTGTTTGATCTGTGTGAGTCTGGAGTGTTGGATCTGTGTGAGTCTGGAGTGTTGGATCTGTGTGTGTCTGGAGTGTTGGATCTGTGTGTCTGGAGTGTTGGATCTGTGTGAGTCTGGAGTGTTGTATCTGTGTGTCTGGAGTGTTGGATCTGTGTGAGTCTGGAGTGTTGGATCTGTGTGAGTCTGGAGTGTTGGATCTGTGTGAGTCTGGAGTGTTGTATCTGTGTGAGTCTGGAGTGTTGTATCTGTGTGTGTCTGGAGTGTTGTATCTGTGTGTGTCTGGAGTGTTGGATCTGTGTGAGTCTGGAGTGTTGGATCTGTGTGAGTCTGGAGTGTTGGATCTGTGTGAGTCTGGAGTGTTGGATCTGTGTGAGTCTGGAGTGTTGGATCTGTGTGAGTCTGGAGTGTTTGATCTGTGTGTGTCTGGAGTGTTGGATCTGTGTGAGTCTGGAGTGTTGGATCTGTGTGAGTCTGGAGTGTTGGATCTGTGTGAGTCTGGAGTGTTGTATCTGTGAGTCTGGAGTGTTGTATCTGTGTGAGTCTGGAGTGTTGTATCTGTGTGAGTCTGGAGTGTTGGATCTGTGTGAGTCTGGAGTGTTATATCTGTGTGTGTCTGGAGTGTTGTATCTGTGTGAGTCTGGAGTGTTGTATCTGTGTGAGTCTGGAGTGTTGTATCTGTGAGTCTGGAGTGTTGTATCTGTGTGAGTCTGGAGTGTTGGATCTGTGTGAGTCTGGAGTGTTGGATCTGTGTGTGTCTGGAGTGTTGTATCTGTGAGTCTGGAGTGTTGTATCTGTGTGAGTCTGGAGTGTTGTATCTGTGAGTCTGGAGTGTTGGATCTGTGTGAGTCTGGAGTGTTGTATCTGTGTGAGTCTGGAGTGTTGGATCTGTGAGTCTGGAGTGTTGGATCTGTGAGTCTGGAGTGTTGGATCTGTGTGAGTCTGGAGTGTTGGATCTGTGTGTGTCTGGAGTGTTGGATCTGTGTGAGTCTGGAGTGTTGGATCTGTGTGTGTCTGGAGTGTTGGATCTGTGTGAGTCTGGAGTGTTGGATCTGTGTGTGTCTGGAGTGTTGGATCTGTGTGAGTCTGGAGTGTTGTATCTGTGAGTCTGGAGTGTTGTATCTGTGTGAGTCTGGAGTGTTGGATCTGTGTGTGTCTGGA
The DNA here is from genome assembly GCA_030390025.1 of Squalus acanthias. Taxonomy (NCBI): domain Eukaryota; kingdom Metazoa; phylum Chordata; class Chondrichthyes; order Squaliformes; family Squalidae; genus Squalus; species Squalus acanthias. The sequence continues at coordinate 9,651,388 of CM059444.1, read as the reverse complement.
GTGTTGGATCTGTGTGAGTCTGGAGTGTTGGATCTGTGTGAGTCTGGAGTGTTGTATCTGTGTGAGTCTGGAGTGTTGTATCTGTGTGTGTCTGGAGTGTTGTATCTGTGTGTGTCTGGAGTGTTGGATCTGTGTGTCTGGAGTGTTGGATCTGTGTGTGTCTGGAGTGTTTGATCTGTGTGAGTCTGGAGTGTTGGATCTGTGTGAGTCTGGAGTGTTGTATCTGTGTGAGTCTGGAGTGTTTGATCTGTGTGTGTCTGGAGTGTTGGATCTGTGTGAGTCTGGAGTGTTGGATCTGTGTGAGTCTGGAGTGTTGGATCTGTGTGTGTCTGGAGTGTTGTATCTGTGTGTGTCTGGAGTGTTGGATCTGTGTGTGTCTGGAGTGTTGTATCTCTGTGTGTCTGGGGTGTTGGATCTGTGTGTGTCTGGAGTGTTGGATCTCTGTGTCTGGAGTGTTGTATCTGTGTGAGTCTGGAGTGTTGTGTCTGTGTGTGTCTGGAGTGTTGGATCTGTGTGAGTCTGGAGTGTTGGATCTGTGTGAGTCTGGAGTGTTGTATCTGTGTGAGTCTGGAGTGTTGGATCTGTGTGAGTCTGGAGTGTTGTATCTGTGTGTGTCTGGAGTGTTGGATCTGTGTGTCTGGAGTGTTGGATCTGTGTGAGTCTGAGTGTTTGATCTGTGTGAGTCTGGAGTGTTGGATCTGTGTGTGTCTGGAGTGTGGATCTGTGTGTGTCTGGAGTGTTGGATCTGTGTGTGTCTGGAGTGTTGTATCTCTGTGTGTCTGGGGTGTTGGATCTGGTGTGTCTGGAGTGTTGGATCTGTGTGTGTCTGGAGGTTTGATCTGTGTAGTCTGGAGTGTTGGATCTGTGTGAGTCTGGAGTGTTGTCTCTGTGCGAGTCTGGAGTGTTTGATCTGTGTGAGTCTGGAGTGTTGGATCTGTGTGAGTCTGGAGTGTTGGATCTGTGTGAGTCTGGAGTGTTGGATCTGTGTGTGTCTGGAGTGTTGGATCTGTGTGAGTCTGGAGTGTTGTATCTGTGTGAGTCTGGAGTGTTGTATCTGTGTGAGTCTGGAGTGTTGGATCTGTTGGTCTGGAGTGTTGGATCTGTGTGAGTCTGGAAGTGTTGTATCTGTGTGAGTCTGGAGTTTGTATCTGTATGAGTCTGGAGTGTTGGATCTGTGTGTGTCTGGGTGTTTTGGATCTGTGTGTCTGGAGTGTTGGATCTGTGTGAGTCTGGAGTGTTGTTTCTGTGTGTCTGGAGTGTTGGATCTGTGTGTGTCTGGAGTGTTGTATCTGTGTGTGTCTGGAGTGTTGGATCTGTGTGTGTCTGGAGTGTTGTATCTCTGTGTGTCTGGGGTGTTGGATCTGTGTGTCTGGAGTGTTGGATCTGTGTGTGTCTGGAGTGTTTGATCTGTGTGAGTCTGGAGTGTTGGATCTGTGTGAGTCTGGAGTGTTGTATCTGTGTGAGTCTGGAGTGTTTGATCTGTGTGAGTCTGGAGTGTTGGATCTGTGTGAGTCTGGAGTGTTGGATCTGTGTGTGTCTGGAGTGTTGTATCTGTGTGAGTCTGGAGTGTTGGATCTGTGTGTGTCTGGAGTGTTGTATCTGTGTGTCTGGAGTGTTGGATCTGTGTGTGTCTGGAGTGTTGGATCTCTGTGTCTGGAGTGTTGTATCTGTGTGAGTCTGGAGTGTTTGATCTGTGTGTGTCTGGAGTGTTGGATCTGTGTGAGTCTGGAGTGTTGGATCTGTGTGAGTCTGGAGTGTTGTATCTGTGTGAGTCTGGAGTGTTGGATCTGTGTGTGTCTGGAGTGTTGTATCTGTGTGAGTCTGGAGTGTTGGATCTGTGTGTCTGGAGTGTTGTATCTGTGTGAGTCTGGAGTGTTGTATCTGTGTGTCTGGAGTGTTGGATCTGTGTGTGTCTGGAGTGTTGTATCTGTGTGTGTCTGGAGTGTTGGATCTGTGTGTGTCTGGAGTGTTGTATCTCTGTGTGTCTGGGGTGTTGGATCTGTGTGTCTGGAGTGTTGGATCTGTGTGTGTTTGGAGTGTTTGATCTGTGTGTGTCTGGAGTGTTGTATCTGTGCGAGTCTGGAGTGTTTGATCTGTGTGAGTCAAGAGTGTTGGATCTGTGTGTGTCTGGAGTGTTGGATCTGTGTGTCTGGAGTGTTGGATCTGTGTGAGTCTGGAGTGTTGTATCTGTGTGTCTGGAGTGTTGGATCTGTGTGAGTCTGGAGTGTTGGATCTGTGTGAGTCTGGAGTGTTGGATCTGTGTGAGTCTGGAGTGTTGTATCTGTGTGAGTCTGGAGTGTTGGATCTGTGTGTGTCTGGAGTGTTGTATCTGTGTGTGTCTGGAGTGTTGGATCTGTGTGTCTGGAGTGTTGGATCTGTGTGAGTCTGGAGTGTTGTATCTGTGTGTCTGGAGTGTTGGATCTGTGTGTGTCTGGAGTGTTGGATCTGTGTGTGTCTGGAGTGTTGGATCTGTGTGTGTCTGGAGTGTTGTATCTCTGTGTGTCTGGAGTGTTGGATCTGTGTGTCTGGAGTGTTGGATCTGTGTGTGTCTGGAGTGTTGGATCTGTGTGAGTCTGGAGTGTTGGATCTGTGTGAGTCTGGAGTGTTGTATCTGTGTGAGTCTGGAGTGTTTGATCTGTGTGAGTCTGGAGTGTTGGATCTGTGTGTGTCTGGAGTGTTGATCTGTGTGAGTCTGGAGTGTTGGATCTGTGTGAGTCTGGAGTGTTGGATCTGTGTGTGTCTGGAGTGTTGTATCTCTGTGTGTCTGGAGTGTTGGATCTGTGTGTGTCTGGAGTGTTGGATCTGTGTGTGTCTGGAGTGTTGGATCTGTGTGTGTCTGGAGTGTTGGATCTGTGTGTCTGGAGTGTTGTATCTGTGTGAGTCTGGAGTGTTGGATCTGTGTGTGTCTGGAGTGTTGGATCTGTGTGAGTCTGGAGTGTTGGATCTGTGTGAGTCTGGAGTGTTGTATCTGTGTGAGTCTGGAGTGTTGGATCTGTGTGTGTCTGGAGTGTTGTATCTGTGTGTCTGGAGTGTTGGATCTGTGTGTCTGGAGTGTTGGATCTGTGTGAGTCTGGAGTGTTGTATCTGTGTGTCTGGAGTGTTGGATCTGTGTGTGTCTGGAGTGTTGGATCTGTGTGTGTCTGGAGTGTGGTATCTGTGTGTGTCTGGAGTGTTGGATCTGTGTGAGTCTGGAGTGTTTGATCTGTGTGAGTCTGGAGTGTTGGATCTGTGTGTGTCTGGAGTGTTGGATCTGTGTGTGTCTGGAGTGTTGGATCTGTGTGAGTCTGGAGTGTTGGATCTGTGTGAGTCTGGAGTGTTGGATCTGTGTGAGTCTGGAGTGTTTGATCTGTGTGTGTCTGGAGTGTTTGATCTGTGTGTGTCTGGAGTGTTGGATCTGTGTGAGTCTGGAGTGTTGGATCTGTGTGAGTCTGGAGTGTTGGATCTGTGTGAGTCTGGAGTGTTGATCTGTGTGAGTCTGGAGTGTTTGATCTGTGTGAGTCTGGAGTGTTGGATCTGTGTGAGTCTGGAGTGTTGGATCTGTGTGTGTCTGGAGTGTTGGATCTGTGTGAGTCTGGAGTGTTGGATCTGTGTGAGTCTGGAGTGTTGGATCTGTGTGTGTCTGGAGTGTTGTATCTGTGTGAGTCTGGAGTGTTGTATCTGTGTGAGTCTGGAGTGTTGGATCTGTGTGTGTCTGGAGTGTTGGATCTGTGTGAGTCTGGAGTGTTGGATCTGTGTGAGTCTGGAGTGTTGGATCTGTGTGTGTCTGGAGTGTTGTATCTGTGTGAGTCTGGAGTGTTGTATCTGTGTGTCTGGAGTGTTGGATCTGTGTGAGTCTGGAGTGTTGTATCTGTGAGTCTGGAGTGTTGGATCTGTGAGTCTGGAGTGTTGGATCTGTGTGTGTCTGGAGTGTTGGATCTGTGTGTCTGGAGTGTTGTATCTGTGTGTCTGGAGTGTTGTATCTGTGTGTCTGGAGTGTTGGATCTGTGTGAGTCTGGAGTGTTGGATCTGTGTGAGTCTGGAGTGTTGGATCTGTGTGAGTCTGGAGTGTTGGATCTGTGTGAGTCTGGAGTGTTGGATCTGTGTGAGTCTGGAGTGTTGGATCTGTGTGAGTCTGGAGTGTTGGATCTGTGTGAGTCTGGAGTGTTGGATCTGTGTGTGTCTGGAGTGTTGGATCTGTGTGAGTCTGGAGTGTTGGATCTGTGTGAGTCTGGAGTGTTGGATCTGTGTGAGTCTGGAGTGTTGTATCTGTGAGTCTGGAGTGTTGTATCTGTGTGAGTCTGGAGTGTTGTATCTGTGTGAGTCTGGAGTGTTGGATCTGTGTGAGTCTGGAGTGTTGTATCTGTGTGTGGCTGGAGTGTTGTATCTGTGTGAGTCTGGAGTGTTGTATCTGTGTGAGTCTGGAGTGTTGTATCTGTGAGTCTGGAGTGTTGTATCTGTGTGAGTCTGGAGTGTTGGATCTGTGGAGTCTGGAGTGTTGGATCTGTGTGTGTCTGGAGTGTTGTATCTGTGAGTCTGGAGTGTTGTATCTGTGTGAGTCTGGAGTGTTGTATCTGTGAGTCTGGAGTGTTGGATCTGTGTGAGTCTGGAGTGTTGTATCTGTGTGAGTCTGGAGTGTTGGATCTGTGAGTCTGGAGTGTTGGATCTGTGAGTCTGGAGTGTTGGATCTGTGTGAGTCTGGAGTGTTGGATCTGTGTGTGTCTGGAGTGTTGGATCTGTGTGAGTCTGGAGTGTTGGATCTGTGTGTGTCTGGAGTGTTGGATCTGTGTGAGTCTGGAGTGTTGGATCTGTGTGTGTCTGGAGTGTTGGATCTGTGTGAGTCTGGAGTGTTGTATCTGTGTGTGTCTGGAGTGTTGTATCTCTGTGTGTCTGGGGTGTTGGATCTGTGTGTGTCTGGAGTGTTGTATCTCTGTGTGTCTGGAGTGTTGGATCTGTGTGTGTCTGGAGTGTTGGATCTCTGTGTCTGGAGTGTTGTATCTGTGTGAGTCTGGAGTGTTGTGTCTGTGTGTGTCTGGAGTGTTGGATCTGTGTGAGTCTGGAGTGTTGGATCTGTGTGAGTCTGGAGTGTTGTATCTGTGTGAGTCTGGAGTGTTGGATCTGTGTGTGTCTGGAGTGTTGTATCTCTGTGTGTCTGGGGTGTTGGATCTGTGTGTCTGGAGTGTTGGATCTGTGTGAGTCTGGAGTGTTGTATCTGTGTGTCTGGAGTGTTGGATCTGTGTGAGTCTGGAGTGTTTGATCTGTGTGAGTCTGGAGTGTTGTATCTGTGTGTGTCTGGAGTGTTGGATCTGTGTGAGTCTGGAGTGTTGGATCTGTGTGTGTCTGGAGTGTTGGATCTGTGTGAGTCTGGAGTGTTGGATCTGTGTGAGTCTGGAGTGTTGGATCTGTGTGAGTCTGGAGTGTTGATCTGTGTGGTCTGGAGTGTTTGATCTGTGTGTGTCTGGAGTGTTGGATCTGTGTGAGTCTGGAGTGTTGGATCTGTGTGAGTCTGGAGTGTTGGATCTGTGTGAGTCTGGAGTGTTTGATCTGTGTGAGTCTGGAGTGTTGATCTGTGTGAGTCTGGAGTGTTGGATCTGTGTGAGTCTGGAGTGTTGGATCTGTGTGTCTGGAGTGTTGGATCTGTGTGTGTCTGGAGTGTTGGATCTGTGTGAGTCTGGAGTGTTGGATCTGTGTGAGTCTGGAGTATTGGATCTGTGTGAGTCTGGAGTGTTGGATCTGTGTGTGTCTGGAGTGTTGGATCTGTGTGAGTCTGGAGTGTTGGATCTGTGTGAGTCTGGAGTGTTGTATCTGTGAGTCTGGAGTGTTGGATCTGTGAGTCTGGAGTGTTGTATCTGTGAGTCTGGAGTGTTGGATCTGTGTGAGTCTGGAGTGTTGGATCTGTGGAGTCTGGAGTGTTGGATCTGTGAGTCTGGAGTGTTGATCTGTGTGAGTCGGAGTGTTGGATCTGTGTGTGTCTGGAGTGTTGGATCTGTGTGTGTCTGAGTGTTGTATCTGTGTGTCTGGAGTGTTGGATCTGTGTGAGTCTGGAGTGTTGGATCTGTGTGTGTCTGGAGTGTTGTATCTGTCTGAGTCTGGAGTGTTGGATCTGTGTGAGTCTGGAGTGTTGTATCTGTGTGAGTCTGGAGTGTTGTATCTGTGTGAGTCTGGAGTGTTGGATCTGTGAGTCTGGAGTGTTTGATCTGTGTGTGTCTGGAGTGTTGGATCTGTGTGAGTCTGGAGTGTTGGATCTGTGTGAGTCTGGAGTGTTGGATCTGTGTGAGTCTGGAGTGTTGTATCTGTGAGTCTGGAGTGTTGTATCTGTGTGAGTCTGGAGTGTTGTATCTGTGTGAGTCTGGAGTGTTGGATCTGTGTGAGTCTGGAGTGTTGTATCTGTGTGTGTCTGGAGTGTTGTATCTGTGTGAGTCTGGAGTGTTGTATCTGTGTGAGTCTGGAGTGTTGTATCTGTGAGTCTGGAGTGTTGTATCTGTGTGAGTCTGGAGTGTTGGATCTGTGTGAGTCTGGAGTGTTGGATCTGTGTGTGTCTGGAGTGTTGTATCTGTGAGTCTGGAGTGTTGTATCTGTGTGAGTCTGGAGTGTTGTATCTGTGAGTCTGGAGTGTTGGATCTGTGTGAGTCTGGAGTGTTGTATCTGTGTGAGTCTGGAGTGTTGGATCTGTGAGTCTGGAGTGTTGGATCTGTGAGTCTGGAGTGTTGGATCTGTGTGAGTCTGGAGTGTTGGATCTGTGTGAGTCTGGAGTGTTGGATCTGTGTGTCTGGAGTGTTGGATCTGTGTGAGTCTGGAGTGTTGGATCTGTGTGAGTCTGGAGTGTTGGATCTGTGTGTGTCTGGAGTGTTGTATCTGTGTGAGTCTGGAGTGTTGTATCTGTGTGAGTCTGGAGTGTTGTATCTGTGTGAGTCTGGAGTGTTGTATCTGTGAGTCTGGAGTGTTGGATCTGTGAGTCTGGAGTGTTGGATCTGTGTGAGTCTGGAGTGTTGTATCTGTGTGAGTCTGGAGTGTTGTATCTGTGAGTCTGGAGTGTTGGATCTGTGAGTCTGGAGTGTTGGATCTGTGTGAGTCTGGAGTGTTGGATCTGTGTGTGTCTGGAGTGTTGTATCTGTGTGTCTGGAGTGTTGTATCTGTGTGTCTGGAGTGTTGGATCTGTGTGAGTCTGGAGTGTTGGATCTGTGTGAGTCTGGAGTGTTGGATCTGTGTGAGTCTGGAGTGTTGGATCTGTGTGAGTCTGGAGTGTTGGATCTGTGTGAGTCTGGAGTGTTGGATCTGTGTGAGTCTGGAGTGTTGGATCTGTGTGAGTCTGGAGTGTTTGATCTGTGTGTGTCTGGAGTGTTGGATCTGTGTGAGTCTGGAGTGTTGGATCTGTGTGAGTCTGGAGTGTTGGATCTGTGTGAGTCTGGAGTGTTGTATCTGTGAGTCTGGAGTGTTGTATCTGTGTGAGTCTGGAGTGTTGGATCTGTGTGAGTCTGGAGTGTTGTATCTGTGTGTGTCTGGAGTGTTGGATCTGTGTGAGTCTGGAGTGTTGTATCTGTGTGAGTCTGGAGTGTTGTATCTGTGAGTCTGGAGTGTTGTATCTGTGTGAGTCTGGAGTGTTGGATCTGTGTGAGTCTGGAGTGCTGGATCTGTGTGTGTCTGGAGTGTTGTATCTGTGTGTCTGGAGTGTTGGATCTGTGTGAGTCTGGAGTGTTGGATCTGTGTGTCTGGAGTGTTGGATCTGTGTGAGTCTGGAGTGTTGTATCTGTGTGAGTCTGGAGTGTTGGATCTGTGAGTCTGGAGTGTTGGATCTGTGAGTCTGGAGTGTTGGATCTGTGTGAGTCTGGAGTGTTGGATCTGTGTGTGTCTGGAGTGTTGGATCTGTGTGAGTCTGGAGTGTTGGATCTGTGTGTGTCTGGAGTGTTGGATCTGTGTGAGTCTGGAGTGTTGGATCTGTGTGAGTCTGGAGTGTTGGATCTGTGTGAGTCTGGAGTGTTGTATCTGTGTGAGTCTGGAGTGTTGTATCTGTGTGAGTCTGGAGTGTTGGATCTGTGTGAGTCTGGAGTGTTTATCTGTGTGTGTCTGGAGTGTTGTATCTGTGTGAGTCTGGAGTGTTGTATCTGTGTGAGTCTGGAGTGTTGTATCTGTGAGTCTGGAGTGTTGTATCTGTGTGAGTCTGGAGTGTTGGATCTGTGTGAGTCTGGAGTGTTGGATCTGTGTGTGTCTGGAGTGTTGTATCTGTGAGTCTGGAGTGTTGTATCTGTGTGAGTCTGGAGTGTTGTATCTGTGAGTCTGGAGTGTTGGATCTGTGTGAGTCTGGAGTGTTGTATCTGTGTGAGTCTGGAGTGTTGGATCTGTGAGTCTGGAGTGTTGGATCTGTGAGTCTGGAGTGTTGGATCTGTGTGAGTCTGGAGTGTTGGATCTGTGTGTGTCTGGAGTGTTGGATCTGTGTGAGTCTGGAGTGTTGGATCTGTGTGTGTCTGGAGTGTTGGATCTGTGTGAGTCTGGAGTGTTGGATCTGTGTGTGTCTGGAGTGTTGGATCTGTGTGAGTCTGGAGTGTTGTATCTGTGTGTGTCTGGAGTGTTGTATCTGTGTGTGTCTGGAGTGTTGGATCTGTGTGTGTCTGGAGTGTTGTATCTCTGTGTGTCTGGAGTGTTGGATCTGTGTGTGTCTGGAGTGTTGGATCTCTGTGTCTGGAGTGTTGTATCTGTGTGAGTCTGGAGTGTTGTGTCTGTGTGTGTCTGGAGTGTTGGATCTGTGTGAGTCTGGAGTGTTGGATCTGTCTGAGTCTGGAGTGTTGTATCTGTGTGAGTCTGGAGTGTTGGATCTGTGTGTGTCTGGAGTGTTGTATCTCTGTGTGTCTGGAGTGTTGGATCTGTGTGTCTGGAGTGTTGGATCTGTGTGAGTCTGGAGTGTTGTATCTGTGTGTCTGGAGTGTTGGATCTGTGTGAGTCTGGAGTGTTTGATCTGTGTGAGTCTAGAGTGTTGTATCTGTGTGTGTCTGGAGTGTTGGATCTGTGTGTGTCTGGAGTGTTGGATCTGTGTGAGTCTGGAGTGTTGGATCTGTGTGTGTCTGGAGTGTTGGATCTGTGTGAGTCTGGAGTGTTGGATCTGTGTGAGTCTGGAGTGTTGGATCTGTGTGAGTCTGGAGTGTTTGATCTGTGTGTGTCTGGAGTGTTTGATCGGTGTGTGTCTGGAGTGTTGGATCTGTGTGAGTCTGGAGTGTTGGATCTGTGTGAGTCTGGAGTGTTGGATCTGTGTGAGTCTGGAGTGTTTGATCTGTGTGAGTCTGGAGTGTTTGATCTGTGTGAGTCTGGAGTGTTGGATCTGTGTGAGTCTGGAGTGTTGGATCTGTGTTAGTCTGGAGTGTTGGATCTGTGTGAGTCTGGAGTGTTGGATCTGTGTGAGTCTGGAGTGTTGGATCTGTGTGTGTCTGGAGTGTTGTATCTGTGTGAGTCTGGAGTGTTGTATCTGTGTGAGTCTGGAGTGTTGTATCTGTGTGAGTCTGGAGTGTTGTATCTGTGAGTCTGGAGTGTTGGATCTGTGAGTCTGGAGTGTTGGATCTGTGTGAGTCTGGAGTGTTGTATCTGTGTGAGTCTGGAGTGTTGTATCTGTGTGTCTGGAGTGTTGGATCTGTGAGTCTGGAGTGTTGGATCTGTGTGAGTCTGGAGTGTTGGATCTGTGTGTGTCTGGAGTGTTGTATCTGTGTGTCTGGAGTGTTGTATCTGTGTGTCTGGAGTGTTGGATCTGTGTGAGTCTGGAGTGTTGGATCTGTGTGAGTCTGGAGTGTTGGATCTGTGTGAGTCTGGAGTGTTGGATCTGTGTGAGTCTGGAGTGTTGGATCTGTGTGAGTCTGGAGTGTTGGATCTGTGTGAGTCTGGAGTGTTGGATCTGTGTGTGTCTGGAGTGTTGGATCTGTGTGAGTCTGGAGTGTTGGATCTGTGTGAGTCTGGAGTGTTGGATCTGTGTGTGTCTGGAGTGTTGTATCTGTGTGAGTCTGGAGTGTTGTATCTGTGTGAGTCTGGAGTGTTGGATCTGTGTGAGTCTGGAGTATTGTATCTGAGTGAGTCTGGAGTGTTGGATCTGTGAGTCTGGAGTGTTGGATCTGTGTGAGTCTGGAGTATTGTATTTGAGTGAGTCTGGAGTGTTGTATCTGTGAGTCTGGAGTGTTGGATCTGTGAGTCTGGAGTGTTGGATCTGTGTGAGTCTGGAGTGTTGGATCTGTGTGTGTCTGGAGTGTTGTATCTGTGTGTCTGGAGTGTTGTATCTGTGTGTCTGGAGTGTTGGATCTGTGTGAGTCTGGAGTGTTGGATCTGTGTGAGTCTGGAGTGTTGGATCTGTGTGAGTCTGGAGTGTTGGATCTGTGTGAGTCTGGAGTGTTGGATCTGTGTGAGTCTGGAGTGTTGGATCTGTGTGAGTCTGGAGTGTTGGATCTGTGTGAGTCTGGAGTGTTTGATCTGTGTGTGTCTGGAGTGTTGGATCTGTGTGAGTCTGGAGTGTTGGATCTGTGTGAGTCTGGAGTGTTGGATCTGTGTGAGTCTGGAGTGTTGTATCTGTGAGTCTGGAGTGTTGTATCTGTGTGAGTCTGGAGTGTTGTATCTGTGTGAGTCTGGAGTGTTGGATCTGTGTGAGTCTGGAGTGTTATATCTGTGTGTGGCTGGAGTGTTGTATCTGTGTGAGTCTGGAGTGTTGTATCTGTGTGAGTCTGGAGTGTTGTATCTGTGAGTCTGGAGTGTTGTATCTGTGTGAGTCTGGAGTGTTGGATCTGTGTGAGTCTGGAGTGTTGGATCTGTGTGTGTCTGGAGTGTTGTATCTGTGTGTCTGGAGTGTTGTATCTGTGTGAGTCTGGAGTGTTGTATCTGTGAGTCTGGAGTGTTGGATCTGTGTGAGTCTGGAGTGTTGTATCTGTGTGAGTCTGGAGTGTTGGATCTGTGAGTCTGGAGTGTTGGATCTGTGAGTCTGGAGTGTTGGATCTGTGTGAGTCTGGAGTGTTGGATCTGTGTGAGTCTGGAGTGTTGGATCTGTGTGTGTCTGGAGTGTTGGATCTGTGTGAGTCTGGAGTGTTGGATCTGTGTGAGTCTGGAGTGTTGGATCTGTGTGTGTCTGGAGTGTTGTATCTGTGTGAGTCTGGAGTGTTGTATCTGTGTGAGTCTGGAGTGTTGTATCTGTGTGAGTCTGGAGTGTTGTATCTGTGAGTCTGGAGTGTTGGATCTGTGAGTCTGGAGTGTTGGATCTGTGTGAGTCTGGAGTGTTGTATCTGTGTGAGTCTGGAGTGTTGTATCTGTGAGTCTGGAGTGTTGTATCTGTGTGAGTCTGGAGTGTTGTATCTGTGTGAGTCTGGAGTGTTGGATCTGTGTGTGTCTGGAGTGTTGTATCTCTGTGTGTCTGGAGTGTTGTATCTGTGTGAGTCTGGAGTGTTGTATCTGTGTGAGTCTGGAGTGTTGTATCTGTGAGTCTGGAGTGTTGGATCTGTGAGTCTGGAGTGTTGGATCTGTGTGAGTCTGGAGTGTTGTATCTGTGTGAGTCTGGAGTGTTGTATCTGTGAGTCTGGAGTGTTGGATCTGTGTGTCTGGAGTGTTGGATCTGTGTGAGTCTGGAGTGTTGGATCTGTGTGTGTCTGGAGTGTTGTATCTGTGTGTCTGGAGTGTTGTATCTGTGTGTCTGGAGTGTTGGATCTGTGTGAGTCTGGAGTGTTGGATCTGTGTGAGTCTGGAGTGTTGGATCTGTGTGAGTCTGGAGTGTTGGATCTGTGTGAGTCTGGAGTGTTGGATCTGTGTGAGTCTGGAGTGTTGGATCTGTGTGAGTCTGGAGTGTTGGATCTGTGTGAGTCTGGAGTGTTTGATCTGTGTGTGTCTGGAGTGTTGGATCTGTGTGAGTCTGGAGTGTTGGATCTGTGTGAGTCTGGAGTGTTGGATCTGTGTGAGTCTGGAGTGTTGTATCTGTGAGTCTGGAGTGTTGGATCTGTGTGAGTCTGGAGTGTTGTATCTGTGTGAGTCTGGAGTGTTGGATCTGTGTGAGTCTGGAGTGTTGTATCTGTGTGTGTCTGGAGTGTTGTATCTGTGTGAGTCTGGAGTGTTGTATCTGTGTGAGTCTGGAGTGTTGTATCTGTGAGTCTGGAGTGTTGTATCTGTGTGAGTCTGGAGTGTTGGATCTGTGTGAGTCTGGAGTGTTGTATCTGTGAGTCTGGAGTGTTGTATCTGTGTGAGTCTGGAGTGTTGGATCTGTGTGAGTCTGGAGTGTTGGATCTGTGTGTGTCTGGAGTGTTGTATCTGTGTGTCTGGAGTGTTGTATCTGTGTGAGTCTGGAGTGTTGGATCTGTGAGTCTGGAGTGTTGGATCTGTGTGAGTCTGGAGTGTTGTATCTGTGTGAGTCTGGAGTGTTGGATCTGTGTGAGTCTGGAGTGTTGGATCTGTGAGTCTGGAGTGTTGGATCTGTGTGAGTCTGGAGTGTTGGATCTGTGTGTGTCTGGAGTGTTGGATCTGTGTGAGTCTGGAGTGTTGGATCTGTGTGAGTCTGGAGTGTTGGATCTGTGTGAGTCTGGAGTGTTGGATCTGTGTGTGTCTGGAGTGTTGGATCTGTGTGAGTCTGGAGTGTTGTATCTGTGTGTCTGGAGTGTTGTATCTCTGTGTGTCTGGGGTGTTGGATCTGTGTGGTCTGGAGTGTTGGATCTGTGTGAGTCTGGAGTGTTGTATCTGTGTGTCTGGAGTGTTGGATCTGTGTGAGTCTGGAGTGTTGGATCTGTGTGAGTCTGGAGTGTTGGATCTGTGTGAGTCTGGAGTGTTGTATCTGTGTGAGTCTGGAGTGTTGTATCTGTGTGTGTCTGGAGTGTTGTATCTGTGTGTGTCTGGGGTGTTGGATCTGTGTGTCTGGAGTGTTGGATCTGTGTGAGTCTGGAGTGTTGTATCTGTGTGTCTGGAGTGTTGGATCTGTGTGTGTCTGGAGTGTTGGATCTGTGTGTGTCTGGAGTGTTGTATCTGTGTGTCTGGAGTGTTGGATCTGTGTGTCTGGAGTGTTGGATCTGTGTGTGTCTGGAGTGTTTGATCTGTGTGAGTCTGGAGTGTTGGATCTGTGTGAGTCTGGAGTGTTGTATCTGTGTGAGTCTGGAGTGTTTGATCTGTGTGAGTCTGGAGTGTTGGATCTGTGTGAGTCTGGAGTGTTGGATCTGTGTGAGTCTGGAGTGTTGGATCTGTGTGTGTCTGGAGTGTT
>CM059444.1:9539556-9638023 GCA_030390025.1 Squalus acanthias | reverse complement strand
GTCTGGAGTGTTGTATCTGTGTGAGTCTGGAGTGTTTGACCTGTGTGAGTCTGGAATGTTGTATCTGTGTGTGTCTGGAATGTTGGATCTGTGTGAGTCTGGAGTGTTGGATCTGTGTGAGTCTGGAGTGTCGGATCTGTGTGTGTCTGGAGTGTTGGATCTGTTTGAGTCTGGAGTGTTGGATCTGTGTGTGTCTGGATTATTGGATCTGTGTGAGTCTGGCGTGTTTGATCTGTGTGTGTCTGGAGTATTGTATCTGTGTGAGTCTGGAGTGTTGGATCTGTGTGTGTCTGGAGTGTTGGATCTGTGTGTGTCTGGAGTGTTGTATCTGTGTCAGTCTGGAGTGTTTGATCTGTGTGAGTCTGGAGTGTTTGATCTGTGTGTGTCTGGAGTGTTGGATCTGTGTGTGTCTGGAGTGTTGGATCTCTGTGTCTGGAGTGTTGTATCTGTGTGTCTGGAGTGTTGTATCTGTGTGTCTGGAGTGTTGTATCTGTGAGTCTGGAGTGTTGTATCTGTGTGTGTCTGGAGTGTTGGATCTGTGTGTGTCTGGAGTGTTGTATCTGTGTGTGTCTGGAGTGTTGGATCTGTGTGTGTCTGGAGTGTTGTATCTGTGTGATTCTGGAGTTTTTATCTGTGTGTGTCTGGAGTGTTGGATCTGTGTGTGTCTGGAATGTTGTATCTGTGTGAGTCTGGAGTGTTGGATCTGTGTGTGCCTGGAGTGTTGTATCTGTGTGATTCTGGAGTTTTTATCTGTGTGTGTCTGGAGTGTTGTATCTGTGTGAGTCTGGAGTGTTTGATCTGTCTGAGTCTGGAATGTTGGATCTGTGTGTGTCTGGAGTGTTGTATCTGTGAGTCTGGAGTGTTGTATCTGTGTGTCTGGAGTGTTGTATCTGTGTGAGTCTGGAGTGTTGTATCTGTGTGAGTCTGGAGTGTTGGATCTGTGTGAGTCTGGAGTGTTTGATCTGTGTGAGTCTGGAGTGTTGTATCTGTGTGAGTCTGGAGTGTTGGATCTGTGTGAGTCTGAAGTGTTGGATCTGTGTGAGTCTGGAGTCTTGGATCTGTGTGTGTCTGGATTGTTGGATCTGTGAGTCTGGAGTATTGTATCTGTGTGAGTCTGGAGTGTTGGATCTGTGTGAGTCTAGAGTGTTGCATCTGTGTCAGTCTGGAGTGTTGGACCTGTGTGTGTCTGGAGTGTTGGATCTGTGTGTGTCTGGATTGTTGGATCTCTGTGTCTGGAGTGTTGGATCTGTGTGAGTCTGGAGTGTTGTATCTGTGTGTGTCTGGAGTGTTGGATCTGTGTGAGTCTGGAGTGTTGGATCTGTGTGTGTCTGCAGTATTGGATCTGTGTGAGTCTAGAGTGTTGTATCTGTGTCAGTCTGGAGTGTTGTATCTGTGTGAGTCTCGAATGTTGTATCTGTGTGAGTCTGGAGTGTTGTATCTGTGAGTCTGGAGTGTGGTATCTGTGTGAGTCTGGAGTGTTGTATCTGTGAGTCTGGAGTGTGGTATCTGTGTGTCTGGAGTGTTGTATCTGTGTGTCTGTAGTGTTGTATCTGTGAGTCTGGAGTGTTGGATCTGTGTGAGTCTGGAGTGTTGGATCTGTGTGAGTCTGTAGTGTTTGAACTGTGTGAGTCTGGAGTATTGGATCTGTGTGTGTCTGGAGTGTTGGATCTGTGTGAGTCTGGAGTGTTGGATCTGTGTGAGTCTGGAGTGTTGGATCTGTGTGTGTCTGGAGTATTGGATGTGTGTGAGTCTGGAGTGTTGGATCTGTGTGTGTCTGGAGTATTGGATCTGTGTGAGTCTGGAGTGTTGGATCTGTGTGTGTCTGGAGTATTGGATCTGTGTGAGTCTGGAGTGTTTGATCTGTGTGTGTCTGGAGTGTTGGATCTGTGTGAGTCTAGAGTGTTGTATCTGTGTCAGTCTGGAGTGTTGGATCTGTGTGTGTCTGGAGTGTTGGATCTGTGTGTGTCTGGAGTGTTGGATCTCTGTGTCTGGAGTGTTGTATCTGTGTGTGTCTGGTGTGTTGGATCTGTGTGAGTCTGGAATGTTGTATCTGTGAGTCTGGAGTGTTGTATCTGTGAGTCTGGAGTGTTGTATCTGTGAGTCTGGAGTGTGGTATCTGTGTGTCTGGAGTGTTGGATCTGTGTGTGTCTGGAGTATTGTATCTGTGAGTCTGGAGTGTTGTATCTGTGTGAGTCTGGAGTGGATGGATCTGTGGAGTCTGGAGTGTTGTGATCTGTGTGGTCTGGAGTGTTGTAATCTGTGTGTCTGGAGTGTTGTATCTGTGTGTCTGGAGTGTTGGATCTGTGGTGTCTGGAGTGTTGGATCTGGTGTGTCTGGAGTGTTTGTCTGTGTGTGTCTGGAGTGTTGGATCTGTGTGTGTCTGGAGTGTTGTATCTGTGTGTGTCTGGAGTGTTGTATCTGTGTGAGTCTGGAGTTTTTATCTGTGTGTGTCTGGAGTGTTGGATCTGTGTGTGTCTGGAATGTTGTATCTGTGTGAGTCTGGAATGTTGTATCTGTGTGTGTCTGGAGTGTTAGATCTGTGTGAGTCTGAAGTGTTGGATCTGTGTGTGCCTGGACTGTTGTATCTGTGTGAGTCTGGAGTGTTTGATCTGTCTCAGTCTGGAATGTTGGATCTGTGTGTGTCTGGAGTGTTGTATCTGTGAGTCTGGAGTGTTGTATCTGTGTGTCTGGAGTGTTGTATCTGTGTGAGTCTGGAGTGTTGTATCTGTGTGAGTCTGGAATGTTTGATCTGTGTGAGTCTGGAGTGTTGTATCTGTGTGAGTCTGGAGTGTTTGATCTGTGTGAGTCTGGAATGTTGTATCTGTGTGTGTCTGGAGTGTTGGATCTGTGTGAGTCTGGAGTGTTGGATCTGTGGAGTCGGGAGTGTTGATCTGTGTGTCTGGAGTGTTGGATCTGTGTGAGTCTGGAGTGTTGATCTGTGTGTGTCTAGAGTAGTGTATCTGTGTGAGTCTGGAGTGTTGGATCTGTGTGTGTCTGAGAGTGTGATCTGGTGAGGCTGGAGTGTTGGGATCTGTGTGTGTCTGGAGTGTTGGATCTGTGTGAGTCTGGAGTGTTGTATCTGTGTGAGTCTGGAGTGTTGGATCTGGTGTGTCTGGAGTGTTGATCTCTGTGTGGTCTGGAGTGTTTGATCTGTGTGTGTCTGGGAGTGTTGGATCTGTGGTGTCTGGAGTGTTGGATCTGTGAGTCTGGAGTGTTGTATCTGTGTGAGTCTGGAGTGTTGGATCTGTGTGTGTCTGGAGTGTTGTAATCTGTGTGAGTCTGGAGTGTTGGATCTGTGTGTGTCTGGAGTGTTGGATCTTGTGTGTCTGGAGTGTTGGATCTGTGTGTCTGGAGTGTTGGATCTGTGTGAGTCTGGAGTGTTGGATCTGTGTGGTCTGGAGTGTTGTATCTGTGGAGTCTGGAGTGTTGTATCTGTGTGTCTGGAGTGTGGATCTGTGTGAGTCTGGAGTGTTGGATCTGTGTGTGTCTGGAGGTGTTTGTATCTGTGTGAGTCTGGAGTGTTGGATCTGTGTGTGTCTGGAGTGTTGGATCTGTGTGAGTCTGGAGTGTTTGGATCTGTGTGGGTCCTGAGTTTGGATCTGTGAGTCTGGAGTGTTGGATCTGTGTGTCTGGAGTGTTGGATCTGTGTGAGTCTGGAGTGTTGGATCGGTGTGAGTCTGGAGTGTTTGATCTGTGTGTGTCTGGAGGTGTTGGATCTGTGTGAGTCTGGAGTGTTTGATCTGTGTGAGTCTGGAGTGTTGGATCTGTGTGAGTCCTGAGTGTGTATCTGTGTGAGTCTGGAGTGTTGGATCTGTGTGAGTCTGGAGTGTTGATCTGTGTGAGTCCTGAGTGTTGGATCTGTGTGTCTGGAGTGTTGTATCTGTGTGAGTCTGGAGTGTTTGATCTGTCTGAGTCTGGAATGTTGGATCTGTGTGTGTCTGGAGTGTTGTATCTGTGAGTCTGGAGTGTTGTATCTGTGTGTCTGGAGTGTTGTATCTGTGTGAGTCTGGAGTGTTGTATCTGTGTGAGTCTGGAGTGTTGGATCTGTGTGAGTCTGGAGTGTTTGATCTGTGAGTCTGGAGTGTTGTATCTGTGTGAGTCTGGAGTGTTGGATCTGTGTGAGTCTGAAGTGTTGGATCTGTGTGAGTCTGGAGTGTTGGATCTGTGTGTGTCTGGATTATTGGATCTGTGTGAGTCTGGAGTGTTGTATCTGTGAGTCTGGAGTATTGTATCTGTGTGAGTCTGGAGTGTTGGATCTGTGTGAGTCTGGAGTGTTGGATCTGCTGAGTCTGGAGTGTTGGATCTGTGTGAGTCTGGAGTGTTGGATCTGTGTGAGTCTGGAGTGTTTGATCTGTGTGTGTCTGGAGTGTTGGATCTCATTGTCTGGAGTGTTGGATCTGTGTGAGTCTGGAGTGTTGTATCTGTGTCAGTCTGGAGTGTTGTATCTGTGTGAGTCTCGAATGTTGTATCTGTGTGAGTCTGGAGTGTTGTATCTGTGAGTCTGGAGTGTGGTATCTGTGTGTCTGGAGTGTTGTATCTGTGAGTCTGGAGTGATGGATCTGTGAGTCTGGAGTGTTGTATCTGTGTGTGTCTGGAGTGTTGGATCTGTGTGTGTCTGGAGTGTTGGATCTGTGTGAGTCTGGAGTGTTGTATCTGTGAGTCTGGAGTGTTGGATCTGTCTGAGTCTGGAGTGTTTGATCTGTGTGAGTCTGGAGTGTTGGATCTGTGTGTGTCTGGAGTGTCGGATCTGTGTGAGTCTGGAGTGTTGGATCTGTGTGTGTCTGGAGTGTTGGATCTGTGTGAGTCTGGAGTGTTGGATCTGTGTGCGTCTGGAGTGTTGGATCTGTGTGGGTCTGGAGTGTTGGATCTGTGTGGGTCTGGAGTGTTGGATCTGTGTGAGTCTGGAGTGTTGGATCTGTGTGAGTCTGGAGTGTTGGATCTCTGAGTCTGGAGTGTTTGATCTGTGTGAGTCTGGAGTGTTGGATCTGTGTGTGTCTGGAGTGTTGGATCTGTGTGTATCTGGAGTGTTGGATCTCATTGTCTGGAGTGTTGGATCTGTGTGAGTCTGGAGTGTTGTATCTGTGTGTGTCTGGAGTGTTGGATCTGTGTGAGTCTGGAGTGTTGGATCTGTGTGTGTCTGGAGTATCGGATCTGTGTGAGTCTAGAGTGTTGTATCTGTGTCAGTCTGGAGTGTTGTATCTGTGTGAGTCTCGAATGTTGTATCTGTGTGAGTCTGGAGTGTTGTATCTGTGAGTCTGGAGTGTGGTATCTGTGTGTCTGGAGTGTTGTATCTGTGTGAGTCTGGAGTGATGGATCTGTGAGTCTGGAGTGTTGTATCTGTGTGTGTCTGGAGTGTTGGATCTGTGTGTGTCTGGAGTGTTGGATCTGTGTGTGTCTGGAGTGTTGTATCTGTGTGAGTCTGGAGTGTTGGATCTGTGAGTCTGGAGTGTTGGATCTGTGTGAGTCTGGAGTGTTGGATCTGTGTGAGTCTGGAGTGTTGGATCTGTGTGAGTCTGGAGTGTTGGATCTGTGTGAGTCTGGAGTGTTGGATCTGTGTGTGTCTGGAGTATTGGATGTGTGTGAGTCTGGAGTGTTGGATCTGTGTGTGTCTGGAGTATTGTATCTGTGTGAGTCTGGAGTGTTGGATCTGTGTGTGTCTGGAGTGTTGGATCTGTGTGTGTCTGGAGTATTGGATCTGTGTGAGTCTAGAGTGTTGTATCTGTGTCAGTCTGGAGTGTTGTATCTGTGTGAGTCTCTAATGTTGTATCTGTGAGTCTGGAGTGTTGTATCTGTGAGTCTGGAGTGTTGTATCTGTGAGTCTGGAGTGTTGTATCTGTGTGTCTGGAGTGTTGTATCTGTGAGTCTGGAGTGTTGTATCTGTGAGTCTGGAGTGTTGTATCTGTGAGTCTGGAGTGTGGTATCTGTGTGTCTGCTGTGTTGTATCTGTGAGTCTGGAGTGTTGGATCTGTGTGAGTCTGGAGTGTTGGATCTGTGTGAGTCTGGAGTGTTGTATCTGTGTGAGTCTGGAGTGTTGGATCTGTGTGTGTCTGGAGTGTTGTATCTGTGTGAGTCTGGAGTGTTGGATCTGTGTGAGTCTGGAGTGTTGGATCTGTGTGTGTCTGGAGTGTTGTATCTGTGTGAGTCTGGAGTGTTGGATCTGTGTGTGTCTTGAGTGTTGTATCTGTGTGAGTCTGGAGTGTTGGATCTGTGTGTGTCTGGAATGTTGTATCTG
This sequence comes from Squalus acanthias, assembly GCA_030390025.1. Taxonomy (NCBI): domain Eukaryota; kingdom Metazoa; phylum Chordata; class Chondrichthyes; order Squaliformes; family Squalidae; genus Squalus; species Squalus acanthias. The sequence goes on along the minus strand of CM059444.1, from coordinate 9,631,791 downwards.
TGTGTGTCTGGAGTGTTAGATCTGTGTGAGTCTGGAGTGTTGGATCTGTGTGTGCCTGGACTGTTGTATCTGTGTGAGTCTGGAGTGTTTGATCTGTCTGAGTCTGGAATGTTGGATCTGTGTGTGTCTGGAGTGTTGTATCTGTGTGTCTGGAGTGTTGTATCTGTGTGTCTGGAGTGTTGGATCTGTGTGAGTCTGGAATGTTGTATCTGTGTGTGTCTGGAGTGTTGGATCTGTGTGTGCCTGGACTGTTGTATCTGTGTGAGTCTGGAGTGTTTGATCTGTCTGAGTCTGGAATGTTGGATCTGTGTGTGTCTGGAGTGTTGTATCTGTGTGTCTGGAGTGTTGTATCTGTGTGAGTCTGGAATGTTTGATCTGTGTAAGTCTGGAGTGTTGGATCTGTGTGAGTCTGGAGTGTTGTATCTGTGTGAGTCTGGAGTGTTGTATCTGTGCGTCTGGAGTGTTGGATCTGTGTGAGTCTGAAGTGTTGGATCTGTGTGAGTCTGGAGTGTTGGATCTGTGTGTGTCTGGATTATTGGATCTGTGTGAGTCTGGAGTGTTGTATCTGTGAGTCTGGAGTATTGTATCTGTGTGAGTCTGGAGTGTTGGATCTGTGTGAGTCTGGAGTGTTGGATCTCTGAGTCTGGAGTGTTTGATCTGTGTGAGTCTGGAGTGTTGGATCTGTGTGTGTCTGGAGTGTTGGATCTGTGTGTGTCTGGAGTGTTGGATCTCATTGTCTGGAGTGTTGGATCTGTGTGAGTCTGGAGTGTTGTATCTGTGTGTGTCTGGAGTGTTGGATCTGTGTGAGTCTGGAGTGTTGGATCTGTGTGTGTCTGGAGTATCGGATCTGTGTGAGTCTAGAGTGTTGTATCTGTGTCAGTCTGGAGTGTTGTATCTGTGTGAGTCTCGAATGTTGTATCTGTGTGAGTCTGGAGTGTTGTATCTGTGAGTCTGGAGTGTGGTATCTGTGTGTCTGGAGTGTTGTATCTGTGTGAGTCTGGAGTGATGGATCTGTGAGTCTGGAGTGTTGTATCTGTGTGTGTCTGGAGTGTTGGATCTGTGTGTGTCTGGAGTGTTGGATCTGTGTGAGTCTGGAGTGTTGTATCTGTGAGTCTGGAGTGTTGGATCTGTCTGAGTCTGGAGTGTTTGATCTGTGTGAGTCTGGAGTGTTTGATCTGTGTGAGTCTGGAGTGTTGGATCTGTGAGTCTGAGTGTTGGATCTGTGTGAGTCTGGAGTGTTGGATCTGTGTGAGTCTGGAGTGTTGGATCTGTGTGAGTCTGGAGTGTTGGATCTGTGTGAGTCTGGAGTGTTGGATCTGTGTGTGTCTGGAGTATTGGATGTGTGTGAGTCTGGAGTGTTGGATCTGTGTGTGTCTGGAGTATTGTATCTGTGTGAGTCTGGAGTGTTGGATCTGTGTGTGTCTGGAGTGTTGGATCTGTGTGTGTCTGGAGTATTGGATCTGTGTGAGTCTAGAGTGTTGTATCTGTGTCAGTCTGGAGTGTTGTATCTGTGTGAGTCTCTAATGTTGTATCTGTGAGTCTGGAGTGTTGTATCTGTGAGTCTGGAGTGTTGTATCTGTGAGTCTGGAGTGTTGTATCTGTGTGTCTGGAGTGTTGTATCTGTGAGTCTGGAGTGTTGTATCTGTGTGTCTGGAGTGTTGTATCTGTGAGTCTGGAGTGTGGTATCTGTGTGTCTGCTGTGTTGTATCTGTGAGTCTGGAGTGTTGGATCTGTGTGAGTCTGGAGTGTTGTATCTGTGTGTCTGGAGTGTTGTATCTGTGTGAGTCTGGAGTGTTGGATCTGTGTGTGTCTGGAGTGTTGTATCTGTGTGAGTCTGGAGTGTTGGATCTGTGTGAGTCTGGAGTGTTGGATCTGTGTGTGTCTGGAGTGTTGTATCTGTGTGAGTCTGGAGTGTTGGATCTGTGTGTGTCTTGAGTGTTGTATCTGTGTGAGTCTGGAGTGTTGGATCTGTGTGTGTCTGGAATGTTGTATCTGTGTGTGTCTGGAGTGTTAGATCTGTGTGAGTCTGGAGTGTTGGATCTGTGTGTGCCTGGACTGTTGTATCTGTGTGAGTCTGGAGTGTTTGATCTGTCTGAGTCTGGAATGTTGGATCTGTGTGTGTCTGGAGTGTTGTATCTGTGTGTCTGGAGTGTTGTATCTGTGTGTCTGGAGTGTTGGATCTGTGTGAGTCTGGAATGTTGTATCTGTGTGTGTCTGGAGTGTTGGATCTGTGTGTGCCTGGACTGTTGTATCTGTGTGAGTCTGGAGTGTTTGATCTGTCTGAGTCTGGAATGTTGGATCTGTGTGTGTCTGGAGTGTTGTATCTGTGTGTCTGGAGTGTTGTATCTGTGTGAGTCTGGAATGTTTGATCTGTGAGTCTGGAGTGTGGTATCTGTGTGTCTGGAGTGTTGTATCTGTGAGTCTGGAGTGTGGTATCTGTGTGTCTGCTGTGTTGTATCTGTGAGTCTGAAGTGTTGTATCTGTGTGAGTCTGGAGTGTTGTATCTGTGTGTCTGGAGTGTTGTATCTGTGTGTGTCTGGAGTGTTGTATCTGTGTGAGTCTGGAGTGTTGGATCTGTGTGAGTCTGGAGTGTTGGATCTGTGTGAGTCTGGAGTGTTGGATCTGTGTGAGTCTGGAGTGTTGGATCTGTGTGTGTCTGGAGTGTTGTATCTGTGTGAGTCTGGAGTGTTGGATCTGTGTGTGTCTTGAGTGTTGTATCTGTGTGAGTCTGGAGTGATTGATCTGTCTGAGTCTGGAGTGTTGGATCTGTGTGAGTCTGGAGTGTTGGATCTGTGTGTGTCTTGAGTGTTGTATCTGTGTGAGTCTGGAGTGATTGATCTGTCTGAGTCTGGAGTGTTGGATCTGTGTGAGTCTGGAGTGTTGTATCTGTGTGTGTCTGGAGTGTTGGATCTGTGTGAGTCTGGAGTGTTGGATCTGTGTGTGTCTGGAATGTTAGATCTGTGTGAGTCTGGAGTGTTGGATCTGTGTGTGCCTGGACTGTCGTATCTGTGTGAGTCTGGAGTGATTGATCTGTCTGAGTCTGGAGTGTTTGATCTGTGTGTGTCTGGAGTGTTGTATCTGTGAGTCTGGAGTGTGGTATCTGTGTGTCTGGAGTGTTGTATCTGTGTGAGTCTGGAGTGTTGGATCTGTGAGTCTGGAGTGTTGTATCTGTGTGTGTCTGGAGTGTTGGATCTGTGTGTGTCTGGAGTGTTGGATCTGTGTGAGTCTGGAGTGTTGTATCTGTGAGTCTGGAGTGTTGGATCTGAGTGTGTCTGGAGTGTTGGATCTGTGTGAGTCTGGAGTGTTGTATCTGTGAGTCTGGAGTGTTGGCTCTGAGTGTGTCTGGAGTGTTGGATCTGTGTGTGTCTGGAGTGTTGGATCTGTGTGTGTCTGGAGTGTTGGATCTCTGTGAGTCTGGATTGTTTGATCTGTGTGTATCTGGAGTGTTGGATGTGTGTGTGTCTGGAGTGTTGGATCTGTGTGAGTCTGGAGTGTTGTATCTGTGTGAGTCTGGAGTGTTGGATCTGTGTGTGTCTGGAGTGTTGTATCTGTGTGAGTCTGGAGTGTTGGATCTGTGTGTGTCTGGAGTGTCGGATCTGTGTGAGTCTGGAGTGTTGGATCTGTGTGTGTCTGGAGTGTTGGATCTGTGTGAGTCTGGAGTGTTGGATCTGTGTGCGTCTGGAGTGTTGGATCTGTGTGGGTCTGGAGTGTTGGATCTGTGTGGGTCTGGAGTGTTGGATCTGTGTGAGTCTTGAGTGTTGTATTTGTGTGAGTCTGGGGTGTTGGATCTGTGTGTATCTGGAGTGTTTGATCTGTGTGTGTCTGGAGTGTTGTATCTGTGTGAGTCTGGAGTGTTGGATCTGTGTGTATCTGGAGTGTTTGATCTGTGTGTGTCTGGAGTGTTGTATCTGTGTGAGTCTGGAGTGTTTGATCTGTGTGAGTCTGGAGTGTTGGATCTGTGTGAGTCTGGGGTGTTGGATCTGTGTGTATCTGGAGTGTTTGATCTGTGTGTGTCTGGAGTGTTGTATCTTTGTGAGTCTGGAGTGTTTGATCTGTGTGAGTCTGGAGTGTTGGATCTGTGTGAGTCTGGAGTGTTGGATCTGTGTGAGTCTGGAGTGTTGGATCTGTGTGAGTCTGGAGTGTTGGATCTGTGTGAGTCTGGAGTGTTGGATCTGTGTGAGTCTGGAGTGTTGTATCTGTGTGAGTCTGGAGTGTTGGATCTGTGTGTGTCTGGAGTGTTGTATCTGTGTGAGTCTGGAGTGCTGGATCTGTGCTCATCACTTTCCAACACAAAGCAATGTGTGAAGGACAAGCCTTTCTAAATTGAGAATACAAGCTGAGGGGGCCGAGAAGGTGAGGTAAATCGGGCAGCTGCGATTAGCTGATACCAAGGTTACATTTTAAACATCTGATGAAGCCAATGTTCACGGATGTAAGAAAATCCAACGTTTTGAGGTCCTTGGAAGGAACAGGGCAGATTTTCGACTTCGCAGCCAATGGGAATGAAAATTGGGCGGTTTCTGCAATGACCACCCGATCCACATCACCGATTTTATGCCCAGACAGTAAGTTGAAAATCTTCCCCTTTGAGCTAGAGTAGGGGGCAGCATGAGTGGGGCGGGGGGGTGGGGGGGCAAGGAATTAAAGAACAGGGAAAAGGTGCAATACTGGATGAGAATCCGAGGAAGCAAATAATTGGGGTTGACTGGTATATTCCTGTGGCAGATAATGTCAGCATTCAAGAGAGAAGTGGATGATTATTGGATAGAGAAAGTAATTGATGGGTATGACGGATACAAGGCCTGGTTGTACAGGGTCATACTGCTGTGTGGAACCTCACCCACCAGTAATATAACAACAACTTGCATTTAGATCGCACCTTGAATGTAGAAAATCATCCCGCGACACTGCACAGGAGTGTAATCAGACAAAAGTTGACCGAGCCAAAGAAGGAGATACAGGAAACTCTTTATTAACCGGCACCGACGGGACCGGCGTGGTGCCGGTTAATCATAAAGTCCGGATAACGGAGAGTTATATCTCCCAACGTACGAGAGCCCCGTACACACTGACATGCGCCTGCATTCGAAGCTCCGTCTCCCCGGGGACCGCCAGCTGACCATCTGTCGTGTCCGCTGCCTACCCGGGCTGCACATTCTCCTCTCAATCTACATGCTCCGATACAAGGCAAACGCCTCGGGGTTTTTTTTAAAGTTATTTTTAAAGGAGAGATGACGGAAAACCCCGGTTACCTACTCAAGAATTTTGCCGGTTAAGAGAGATTTCCGGTTATTTGGGTGCCGGTTAAAAGAGAGTTTCCTGTATTAGGACAGGTGACCAAAAGCTTCGTCAAAGCGGTAGGTTTTAAGAAGCGTCTTAAAGGAGGAGAGAGAGGCGGAGAGGCGGAGAGATTTCAGGAGGGAATTCCAGTGCTTCGGGCCTAGATGCCTGAAGGCATGTTATAAATCCAAGCGTATGCAGCAATCGATTTCATGACAAAATTTCCGATGACTGTTTGCCGGTGGACGGGGCTCCTTGCTGGCACTGTGGGCTCACAGGATTGTCCCGTTAGTGTCGGGGACCAACCAGGTGGGCTGTGATGCTTTCTTCTGGTTCTTGGGTTCAGGAAAGTGATACTAAGTTTGAGACAGATTGAGATAGAGAGAGAGAGAAAAGGTCTCGCAATACCTCAGGACACTAGAAAAGAAAGTGCCTTTGCGCTGTCATGTAGGGAAACACAGCAGCCGATTTGCGCACATTAAGGTTCCACAAACAGCCACAAGGTAAGTGACCAGTTGATCTGTTTTGGTGATATTAGTTGAGGGATGAATATTGGCCAGGACACCAGAAGAACTCGCTGCTCTTCAGTAGTGCCGTGGAATCTTTTACATCCACTTGAAAATCCGTTTTGGATCTTATCTGAAATATGACACCAATAGTGTAGCACTCCCTCGGTAGTGTCAGCCTAGATTAGGTGACCAAGTCATAGAGTCATAGCGTTATACAGCACAGAAAGAGGCCCTTCGGCCCATCGTGTCTGCGCCGACCATCAAGCCCTATCTATTCTAATCCCATTTTCCAGCACTTGGTCCATAGCCTTGTATGCTATGGCGTTTCAAGTGCTCATCTAAATGCTTCTTGAATGTTGTGAGGGTTCCTGCCTCTACCACCCTTTCAGGCAGTGAGTTCCAGATTCCAATCACCCTCTGGGTGAAAAAGTTTTTCCTCAAATCTAAACCTCCTGCCTCTTACCTTGAAACTATGCCCCCTGGTTATTGACCCCCCTACTAAGGGGAAAAGTTCCTTTCTATCTACCCTATCTCTGCCCCTCATAATTTTGTACAGCTCAATCAGGTTCCCCCTCAGCCTTCTCTGCTCTAAGGAAAACAACCCCAGCCTATCCAGTCTCTCTTCATAGCTGAAACGCTCCAGCCCAGGTAACATCCTGGTGAATCTCCTCTGCACCCTTTCTAATGCAATCACATCCTTCCTATAGTGTGGCGACCAGAACTGCACACAATAATCCAGCTGTGGCCTAACTAGCGTTTTGTACAGCTCCATCATAACCGTCTATATCGTCCTGTAGCCTGAGGCTTCCCTCCTCGCTATTTACCACTCCACCAATTTTCATGTCATCTGCGAACTTACTGATCATACCTCCTACATTCATATCTAAATCATTAATGTACACTACAAACAGCAAGGGACCCAGCACCGATCCCTGCGGTGCACCACTGGACACAGGCTTCCAGTCACAAAAACAACCTTCGACCATCACCCTCTGCCTCCTGCCACTAAGCCAATTTTGGATCCAATGTGCCAAATTGCCCTGGATCCCATGGGCTCTTACCTTCTTGACCAGTCTCCCATGCAGGACTTTGTCAAAAGCCTGACTGAAGTCCATGTAGACTACATCAACTGCACTACCCTCATCCATACACCTAGTCACCCCCTCGAAAAATTCAATCAAATTGGTTAGACATGATCTCCCCCTGACAAAGCCATGGTGACTATCCTTGATTAATCCTTGCCTCTCCAAGTGGAGACTAATTCTGTCCCTCAGAATTTTTTCCAATAATTTCCCTACCACTGATGTTAGGCTCAGTGGCCTGTAATTCCCTGGTTTATCCCTACTACCCTTCTTGAATAATGGTACTACGTTAGCTGTCCTCCAGTCCTCTGGCACCTCCCCTGTGGCCAGAGAGGTTCTGAAAATTTGTGTCAGAGCCCCTGCAATCTCCTCCCTTGCCTCACACAGCAGCCTGGGATACATCTCGTCTGGGCCTGGGAATTTATCCACTTTTAAGCCCGCTAAAACCGTTAGTACCTCCTCCCTCTCAATGCTAATTTGTTCAAGTATATCACAGTCCCCCTGCCTGATTTCTATGCTTACATCGTCCTTCTTCATAGTGAACACAGATGCAAAATATTAATTTAAAACCTCACCTACATCTTCCGGCTCTACACACAGATTGCCACTTTGGTCCCTAATGGGCCCTACTCTTTCCCTGGTTATCCTCTTGCCCTTAATATACTTATAAAACACCTTGGGATTTTCCTTTATTTTGCCCGCCAGTGTTATTTCATGCCCCCTCTTCGCTCTCCTAATTTATTTTTTAAGTACCCCCCTGCACTTTCTATACTCCTCTAGGGCTTCCACTGTTTTTAGTCCTTTGTATCTGCCAAAAGCCTCCCTTTTTTTCCTAATCCATTCTTGTATATCCCTTGACATCCAGGGTTCCCTGGACTTGTTGGTTCCACCCTTGACCTTTACGGGAACATGTTGGCGCTGTACTCTCTCTGTTTCCCTTCTGAATGACTCCCACTGCTCTGATGTGGATTTTCCTACAAGTAGCTGATCCCAGTCCACTTTGCCCAGATCCTGCCCTATCATATTAAAATCGGCCTTCCCCCAATTTAGAACCTTTATTTCCGGTCCATCTTTGTCCTTTTCCATGGCTACCTTAAATCTCACCAAATTATGGTCACTGTCACCAAAATGTCTCGGGAGTGAGTCTTGAACTTCGGGAGTCGATCTTCTAACTCCGAGGCAAGAGTGCTCCCGACTGAGCCACGGCTGACCACATCCTTGTAGGGCTAAGTAGTGCTCCCGAGAGGTATCAGCTATACTATTCCAAGCCCTCCAGGCAAATCCGCCACCTGTTAAACTGTTAAACCACATTTACAGTATTTGACTGAATCACATGCGCAGGGCGTAATGATTATACAGAGTTTAGAGCCAATTGCCCTTTTCAAAGTGGAGCAGTTGAACAGAATTCTAGTCAATTAATGGCTCTATTCTGTTTATACAGTGAGAGCCAATAAAATCAACAGGGACAATCAGCTCAGGAGAGTCGCTAAACCTGACGGCTCTAATTTCAAAGCAATTGTCACAATATATCTTTAAAAAAAAGAACGATTTGCATTTCTGGCCTCTCCAAAATTAAGCGTGGCTAACTGGAAGGCGGAAGTGTCAATTTTTTTAAAGTTATGAATGAAATTCATACTTGAATAACAACAGCAAACAACAACTTGCTTTTATATAGCACCTTTAACGTAGTAAAACTCTCTCAGGCGCTTCACAAGAACGTTATCAGACAAAATTTGACACCAAGCTAAATAAGGAGATATTAGGACAGATGGTCAAAGAGGTCAGTTTTAAGGAGAGTCTTAAAGGAAGAGAGAGAGTCGGAGAGGTTTAGGGATGGAATTCCAGCGCTTAGGACCTAGGTAGCTGAATAAGTGAAATTACTCTGTTTATTATCATTATCAAATGTATAGACCTCCCTATTGCTGAGGGTGGGCATTTAGGCTAGATTGATCATTGCAAAGGGGTACCTGATCCACCTCAGATCCAGTGGGAGTCCGGTTGGGTAGCTAAGTTCAGGTCTGGCAACTGAGGTGAGGTTGGGTTGTGGCAACAAGGAATCGGGTTAGATGTTGCATTGAAGGTTAAGTTGGGTACGGGAGCGAGAGGTTTTTTTCCTATTCATTCTTGGGATGTGGGCTTGCTGGTGAGGCCTGCATTTATTGCCCTCGAGAGGGTGGGTGAGGTCAATAAGGCAACAGGAATCTTGGCAGACATGGCAGCAGAAGTCGGGTGTGGCACTGGGGGTCAGATCGGGACTGACGATGGCTTCACCACCGCCACTCCTCACACCCACCTCCCTGCCCCCCCCACCACCCCTCCCAAATCTGTATTGCTCCTGTTGATGCTGTGGGAATCTTCAAAATCAAACCCATCCATTCAACTAAGGGTAAGTCTGATTGGGAGCTTAGAACCCACTTAATGTACGAACCCCACTGCACAACTCGACTCAAGTTTGTCTCCATTGCCCTTTAACAAGGCAATCACAGTCCAAAATAAACTCTTAAAAAGAAAGACATGCATTTCGATAGCGCCGTACACGAACACAGGACGTCCCAAAATGCTTTGTAGCCAATGAAGTACTTTTGCAGTGTCGTCACTTGTGTGGGAAGTGTGGCAGCCAATTTGTGCACAGCAAGCTCCCACAAACACCAATAAAATAAATGACTAGATACTTCAAATTTTTGCTATATGTGCACTATTTTCCAACCATTTAAATGAATTTGGGTATAGCTTAAATTTTTGCTCTATGCTTCATGTGGGCAAAGCTTCCCACAAGAGCATGATATCAAAATTATGACCCTGTTAATGTACAAGAAGTGCCCTTTATTTAACTTCTGAACAGTGTGAACGGAAAAGGACTTGGAACAGATTCCTTTGAAACGCCACCAGTCGCTGCCATCACCCCACCATCTAGATAGAGACGTCCCACTTCTCATCATCTGTTCTCTGTTGCTAAATCAGTTTCCAATCCAATTAGCTAATTTGCTATTAATTCCATGGGCCTTAATCTTCTTTATGTGCGGAACCGTATCGAATGCTTGTTGAAAATCCAATTAGATTACATCCACAGGATTGTGCTTGTCAACCAATTTAGTCACCGTCTCAAAGAATTCCAGCAGATTTGTGAGCCACATCTTGTTGCTTTGATATAGGTGGCAGTCGTGGCTCAGTCGGTAGCCCTCTCACCCTCTCGGATGGATGTAAAAGACACTATTTCGAAGAAGAACAGGGGAGTTCTCCCCGGTGACGTGGCCAAAACTTATCCTTCAACCAACATCACTAAAAACGGATCATCTAATCATTATCTCGGTGCTGTTTATGGGTCCTTGCTGTGCGAAATTTGGTTGCCACGTTTCCTACATTACAGCAGCAACTACACTTCAAAAGTACTCAATTGGCTGTAAAGTGCTTTGGGATGTCCTGAGGTCATGAAAGGCGCGGTATAAATGCAAGATCTTTCTTTTCATACAGATTATTCCTTAAATTCGTCACTGTTTTACGTAGAGAGTTGTTGTGATCTGGAATGCATTGCCTGAAAGGGCGGTGGAAGCAGATTCAATAACAACTTTCAAAAGGGAATTGAATAAGTACTTGAAGGGGGAAAAAAATACAGGGCTATGGCGAAAGAGCAGGGAAGTGGGACTAATTGGATAGCTCTACCAAAGAGCCGGCACAGGCATGATGGGCCAAATGGCTGTATCATTCTAAGATACTAAAAGAAAACTGATCAAATGTTCTTGGCTCATTACGGATTTTGAGGTAATTGGTCTTTTCTGTGGCTGAGTGTTTGATGTGTGGAAACCCATTAAACACTTCAGGTGTCCAAACTACTGAGCAAAGTTTCTGCTCACCTGATACAGGTGCGCCTTCGCTACCTGTAGGACGCAGCACTCTTACCCAAGTCTGGAAAACAGGTCAGCAACAGTCAAGACTTAAGAGTTCACCAAATGTGCATAAGTATGTCGAGCACTGATAAGCTTCCTCACTTGGTCAGCTAGGACCACCCTACCCAGCAAAGCATTGGCCTTTTGGGGTTATCTGGAGCAAGTGAGAAAATTCCATGCCACTCGTGATAGGTGTACTGCTTCAGGTCCCATTAATGAGCCAGATTGGCTGGTCAATTCTCAATAGTTCATTGGCGTTCTGTCTAGGTTTGATGTTGAATTATTCATTCTGCCAATTCCAATCTCCCATCAGCAGCACGTTACCTTGAAGTCAACTTGATCCCAAAGAAATGCCACTAGCTTCCCCTCCTAAAAATTGGGATAGCCTTCACAATCCTTCTTGTGACAAATATAAAACAGTTCTGTCTTGTTTTGGTCTAGTACCTGTCCCTTTAAATCAGGCACAATACATAACAGTTCAAAAGACACCTGCACTGCTTCAATTTATATCGCTGCAAAAGTTGTGAACTTTGCTGTTATTGTCATCTGTGGAGAGAGAAACAGAGTTAATGCTTCAGGTCGACAATCTTTCATCAGAACTGCAAGATGATAGAGATGAACCGTTTTTAAGCAAGGACAGAGCCAGGGAAAAGGGGGCAGGAAAGAACAAAAGGGGAAAGGGTGTGTGATAGGGTGGAGGGCAGGAGTGATTAAATGGCAAAAGTGATGATGATGCAAGGCAAAAGAGGGTGATAATGGGACAAGTATAGAACATAGAACACATATAAGAACATAAGACGTAGGAGCAGGAGCAGGTCATTTGGCCCCTCGAGCCTGCTCTGCCATTCAATCAGATCATGGCTGATCTGATCTAGGCCTCAACTCCACGTCCCTGCCCGCTCCCCATAACCCTTGACTCCCTTACCATTCAAAAATCTGTCTATCTCCACCTTAAATATATTCAATGACCCAGCCTCCACAGCTCTCTGGGGAAGAGAATTCCAAAGATTCACGACCCTCTGAGAGAAGAAATTCCTCCTCATTTCCGTTTTAAATGGGTGCCCCCTTATGCTGAAACTATGCCCCCTAGTTCTAGATTCCCCCACAAGGGGAAACATCCTCTCTGCATCTACCCTGTCAAGCCCCTTCAGAATCTTATGTTTCAATAAGATCCCCTCTCATTCTTCTAAACTCCAATGAGTATAGGCCCAACTTGCTCAACCTTTCTTCATAAGACAACCCCTTCATCTCCGGAATCAACCTCGTGTACCTTCTCTGAACTGCCTCCAATGCAAGTATATCCTTCCTTAAATAAGGAGACCAAAATTGTACGCAGTACTCCAGGTACGGTCTCACCAACGCCCTGTACAGTTGTAACAGGACTTCCCTACTTTTATACTCTATTCCCTTTGCAATAAAGGCCATCATTCCATTTGCCTTCCTAATTACTTGCTGTACCTGCATGCTAACTTTTTGTGATTCATGTACAAGGACCCCCAGATCCCTCTGTACCTCAGCATTTTGTAATCTCTCCCCATTTAAATAAAAATTTGCTTTTTTATTTTTCCTACCAAAGTGGATAACCTCGCATTTTCCCACATTAAACTTCATCTGCCAGATTTTTGCCCACTCACTTAGCCTATCTATATCCCTTTGGAGATTCTTTGCGTCCTCCACACAATTTGCTTTCCTACCTATCTTTGTATCATCAGAAAATTTGGCTACATTACATTCGGTCCCTTCATCCAAGTCATTAATATAGATTGTAAATAGTTGCGGCCCCAGCACTGATCCCTGCGGCACCCCACTAGTTACAGTTTGCCAACCTGAAAATGACCCATTTATCCCTACTCTCTGTTTTCTGTTAGTTAGCCAATCCTCTATACATGCTAATATATTACCCCCAACCCCATGAGCTCTTATCTTATGCAGTAACCTTTTATGTGGCACCTTATCGAATGCCTTCTAGAAATCCAAATACACAACATCTACTGGTTCCCCTTTATCCACCCTGCTCGTTACATCCTCAAAGAACTCCAGCAAATTTGTCAAACATGATTTCTCTTTCATAAAACCATGCTGACTCTGCTTGACTATATTATAATTTTCTAAATGTCCTGCTATCACTTTCTTAATGATGGACTCCAGCATTTTCCCAATGACAGATGTTAGGCTAACTGGTCTATAGTTTCCTGATTTCTGTCTCCCTCCTTTCATAAATGGGGGCGTTACATTTGCGGTTTTCCAGTCTGCTGGGACCTCTCCGGAATCCAGGGAATTTTGGTATATTGCAACCAATGCATCCACTATCTCTGTAGCCACCTCTTTTAAGACCCTAGGATGCAAGCCATCGGGTCCAGGGGTCTTGTCCACCTTTAGTCCCATTAGTTTGCCTAGTACTTTTTCTCTAGTGATAGTGATTGTTTTAAGTTCCCCCCCCCCCCACCCCAATAGCCCCTTGATTATCCATTATTGGGATGGTTTTAGTGTCTTCTACCGTGAAGACCGATACAAAATATTTGTTCAAAGTCTCCGCCATTTCCCTGTTTCCCATTATTAATTCCCCAGACTCATCCTCTAGGGGACCAACGTTTATTTTAGATACTCTCTTCCTTTTTATATACCTGTAGAAGCTCTTACTGTCTGTTTTTATATTTCTTGCTAGCTTACTATCATAAGCTATCTTCTCTCTCTTTATCATTTTTTAGTCGTCCTTTTCTGGTTTTTTAAAATTTCCCAATCCTCTGGCCTTCCGCTATTCTTCGCAACATTGTATGCCTTTGTATTCAATTTGATACCATCCTTAACATCCTTAGTTAGCCACGGATGGTTCATCCTTCTCTTAGAGTCTTTCTTTCTCACTGGAATATATCTTTGCTGAGAGTTATGAAATATCTCCTTAAATGTTTGCCACTGCTTTTCTACAGTCTTACCCTGTAATATATTTTTCCAGTCCACTTAACCAAGTCTGCCTTCATACCTTTGTAATTACCTTTATTTAAGTTCAGGACACTAGTTTGAGACCTAGCTTTCTCACCCTCAAACTGAATTCGAAATTATACCATGCTATGATCACTCTTCCCAAGAGGATCCTTCACTTCGAGATCATTAATTAATCCAGCCTCGTTACACATTACCAGATCTAAAATAGTCTGCTCCCTGGTTGGTTCCACAATGTATTGTTCCAAGAAACCATCCCGCATACATTCTAAGAACTCTTCCTCAAGTCTACCTTTGCCAATTTGCTTTGTCCAATCAATATCAAGATTAAAATCTCCCATGATTATAGCCATACCTTTCTTACAAGCCTCTATTATTTCTTGATTTATACTCTGTCCTACAGTGTGGCTACTGTTTGGGGGCCTGTAGACCACTCCCACCAGTGACTTCTTACCCTTATTATTTCTTATCTCCACCCAAACTGATTCTACATCTTGATCTTCTAAGCCAATATCATTTCTCACTACTGCACTGATTTCATCCCTTATTAACAGAGCTACACCACCTCCTTTTCCTTTCTGCCTATCCTTACGAAATGGCAAATACCCTGAATATTCAGTTCCCAGCCTTGGTCACCTTGCAACCACGTCTCTGTAATGGATTACTACATGAGCCACGTGCAAATTGGCATAGGGTAAATAAGATCAGAGAGATGAATTAGTGGCTCAAAGATTGGTGTGGGAGAAATGGGTTTCGATTCTTGGGGCACTGGCACCAGTACTGGGGTAAGAGGGAGCTGTTCCGTCAGGATGGGATTCATTGGAACGAGGCTGGGACCAGTGTCCTGGCGAATCGAATGACTAGGGCTTTAAACTAAATAGTGGGGGTGGGGTGGCGGGGGGGGGGATGCGCTGAGCGGAAGTTAAAAAAGTCAAAGAAAAATGAGAAGGCAAAAGTGCAGGGTAGAGATAGGGGTAATGATGTGACAGGAATCCAGAGATTATTACCTTTGTGGTTCTGCCTTTTAATTTAGCCCCTAGCTGCTCATAGTCCCTCAGAAGAACCTTTTTCTTTGTCCTACCTATGTCGTTGGCACCTACATGGACTAAAACAACTGGATCTTTCCCCTCCCACTCTAAGTTCCTCTCCAGCCCAGAGGAGATGTCCTTTACCCTGGCACCAGGCAGGCAACACAGCCTTCGGAACTCACACTCTTTGCTGCAGAGAACAGTGTCTATCCCCCTAACTATATTGTCCCCTACCACTACCACATTTCTTTTTGCTCCCCCCACTTGAATGGCTCCCTGTACCACGGTGCTGTGGTCAGTTTGCTCATCTTCACTGCAGTCCCTGCTCTTGCCCACACAGAGAGTAAGAACCTCGTAACTGTTGGACAAGAGCAAGGGCTGAGGCTCCTCCACCACTACCTCCTGGTTCCCCATACCTGCCTCGCTCGTAGTCACACCCACCTGTCCCTGACCACGGACCAAATTTGAATTCATTAATCTAAGGGGTGTGACTGCCTCCTGGAACGCAGCGTCCAGGTAACTCTCTCCCTCCCTGATGTGTCGCTGTGTTTGAAGCTCGGACTCCAGCTCATCAACACGAAGCCGAAGTTCCTCGAGCAACCAACACTTACTGCAAATGTGGTCGCCGTGGATCTCAATGGTGTCCACCAGCTCCCACATGTTGCAGCAGTAACACATCGCCTGCCCTGCCATCTCTAATGTACTTAATTAATGAAGTGTTTAAGTTTTAAACGTTTAGTTTTTGATCCCGGCTCTTAATTTCAACCAAAGATGGGTCCAGAAGAGGTGTAAATGGTTACAGTAGAATAGCAATGGGGGAGGGATGCACGGAGAGGGCTCCCGTGGACCACGAATGTGGTGGAGGAAAGGCAGATAGACCCCAAGGGTGTGGACCCAAATAATAACGTTCCTTGCCTTGAAGTTTTGCTGCCCCATGTTTTGGTTTCTATTGCTTAATATCGAACAGTGATTCTTATCTCGTTTTCCACATCTTCGGCTCTGTTTCCTGACAGCTCAATTGATGACACGAGCGCCAACCCTTCATTCAGCTCATGTTCATTCTTTAATTCACGTCAGCCCAGCTTCTTGATAAAACAACCTTTGATAACATAGGAACAGGAGGAGGCCATTCAGCCTGTTCTGCCATTCAATCAGATCATGGCTGCTCTGTACCTCTGCCTTTATCTGCCTTTGATCCATAGCCCTTGATACTCTTACCTCATAAAAATCTGTCGATCTCAAACTTTCTGGAATTCACTGCCTGAAAGGGTGGTGGAATCAGATTCAATAGTAATTTTCTAAAGGGAATTGGATAAATACTTGAAAAGGAGAAATTTGCAGGGCTATGGGGAAAGAGCGGGGGAGCGGGACTAATTGGATCGCTCTTTCAAAGAGTCGGCACAGGCAAGTTGGGCCAATTGGCCTCCTTCTGTGCTGTATGATTCAATGATTCTTATGATCTCTATTCTCCAATACACACTCCACTGCTAACTGCCTTAGTTCTGCATAAAGCTGTTTATTGTACCTGGCACAACCTGTTGAGCCTGATGGAAGAGGATTGTTTTGTATGTACATCATAGGCTTCATGGGGTGTCTGGAGGTCTGCAAATTGATGCCTGTGAAACCCTGAAGACATCAAATCTCCGTCTGTCCTTTATCATGTTTTTCAGTGTTTAGATCTAGTATTGTGCAACGAGAAATGGTTAATTAACATTCGCGCCACAGAAGTGCCAGGCAATGACTATCTCCAACAAGCGAGAGTCTAACCACCGCCCCTTGACATTCAACGTCATTACCATCGCCGAGTCCCCCACCATCAACATCCTGGGGGTCACCATTAACCAGAAACTTAACTGGACCAGCCACATAAATACTGTGGCAACAAGAGCAGGTCAGAGGCTAGGTATTCTGCGACGAGTGTCTCACCTCCTGACTCCCCAAAGCCTTTCCACCATCTACAAGGCACAAGTAAGGAGTGTGATGGAATACTCTCCACTTGCCTGGATGAGTGCAGCTCCAACAACACTCAAGAAGCTCGACACCATCCAGGACAAAGTAGCCCGCTTGATTGGCACCCCATCCACCACTTTAAACATTCACTCCCTCCACCACCGGCGTACCATGGCTGCAGTGTGTACCATCTACAAGATGCACTGCAGCAACTCGCCAAGGCTTCTTCGGCAGCACCTTCCAAACCCGCGACCTCTTCCACCTAGAAGGACAAGGGCAGCAGGCGCATGGGAACACCATCACCTCCAAGTTCCCCTCCAAGTCACACACCATCCTGACTTAGAAGTATATCGCCGATCTTTCATCGTCGCTGGGTCAAAATCCTGGAACTCCCTACCTAACAGCACTGTGGGAGTACCTTCACCACATGGACTGCAGCTGTTCAAGAAGGCAGCTCACCACCACCTTCTCAAGGTCAATTAGGGATGGGCAATAAATGCTGGCCTTACCAGCGACGCCCACATCCCATAAACGAATTAAAATAAAATAATCTTGTAGTAAAGGGGCCTTTAGGGAAGAGTGACCATAATATTGAGTTTAAAAGTGATTTAGTTAAATCCGAAACTAGGGTCTTAAATCTAAACAAAGCAAACTACGTAGATATGAGGGGCGAGTTGGCTAAGGTAGATTGGGAAACTACATTAAAATGTATGACGGTAGAGAAGTAATGGCTAGCATTTAAAGAATTAATACATAATTTACAACAAATATACATTCCTTTAAGGCACAAAAACCCCACAGGAAAAGTGGTCCAACTGTGGCTAACAAGAGAAGTTAAAGATAGTATTAGATCAAAGGAAGAGGCTTATAATGTTACCAAAAAGAGTAGTTAGCCTGAGGATTGGGAGGATTTTAGAATTCAGCAAAGGAGGACCAAGAAAGCGATGACAAAAGTGAAAATAGAATATGAGAGTAAACTAGCGAGAGACATAAAAACAGACTGTAAAAGCTTCTATAGGTATGTAAAAAGGAAAAGATTAGCAAAAGTAAAAGTGGGTCCCTTACAGGCTGAGAGATAGGAGAAATTATAATGGGGAATAAGGAAATGGCAGAGAAATTAAACAAATACTATGGGCGCGATCTTGCCAGCCCTGGGGAGGTGGATATGGAGGCGGGACTGCTGGGAAAATGGCAGAATTTGGGGGCCCAACCTGCCTCCATGCCATCTTCCCAGGAGGCGGGTAGCCGTCCCGCGCCGGGTCCCGTCTCCTTGGAGGCGGGAAGGGCTTAAAGCCTATTAACTGTCTGTTAACAGGTAGTTAACAGGCAGAAAATAAGATTATCCCCTTTTTGTCCTCACAAGTGCGGGCTTTCCGAAGGCTCCGAAACCCGCCAGGTCAGCGAGGCGAGTAGTGGGTCTGCGGGGATCGGGGGGTGCAAAAGTGCGCTGTGAAGGTAAGTGATGGGTGCAAGAGTGGAGAGGTGAGTATCTGAGGTAAGTGTAAAGTGTTAGTAAAAGCGTAATTACCTTTGTTTCATCCTGCAGGCTTCAGTCAGTATATATGCGGAGAGTCTCGCACCTCCGCATTGGAGATGACAGATGGCCGTTGCATTCTCCAATGCAACAACCATCTCATTTCTGCGAAAGAAAGAAGTTTGATGAGGTCTTGAATTCAAGACTTTATCAAATTACAGAGAATGTCAGTGTTGGATAGCTTCACAGAGCTGTCAAACGATGACAATTCATCTGTCAAAAATTTTTGACAGATGAAACGTCATACGCTGACGTTCTCTGAAACCGGCTTTCCCTTAATTGGCCTGCTAAACCCGCTGGGCGGGCTTAACAAGGTCAATCAAGGGAAAATAGCATGGGTTGGCCAGAAGTTGTTGGAGGCGGGACTGAAACCCGACAAGTGGGAGTCCCGCCTCCAAAAGCTCCCCATTGGCAAAATCACCCCCTTTGTGTCTGTCTTCACGGAGGAAGATGCAAAAAACTTCCTGGAAATAGTGGAGAACCAAGGGTCGAGTGAGAATGAGGAACTGAAAGAAATGAGTAATAGTAAAACAAATAGTACTGGAGAAATTAATGGGACTGAAAGCCGATAAATCCCCTGGACCTGATGGCCTACATCCTAGGGTTTTGAAAGAGATGGCTATAGAGATAGTGAATGCATTGGTTGTCATTTTCCAAAATTCCATAGATTCTAGAATGGTTCCCGCGGATTGGAAGGTAGCAAATGTAACCCCACTATTTAAGAAAGGAGGGAGAGAGAAAACAGGGAACTACAGACCAGTTAGCCTGACATCAATACTAGGCAAAATACTAGAATCTGTTATTAAGGGCGTGGTAACAGGGCACTTAGAAAATAATAATAGAATTGGGCAGAGTCAACATGGATTTATGAAAGGGAAATCATGGTTGACAAATCTGTTAGAGTTTTTTGAGGTTGTAACTAGCAGAATAGATAAGGGGGAACCAGTGGATGTGGTGTATTTGGATTTTCAGAAGGCATTCGATAAGGTGCCACACAAGAGGTTATTAAACAAAATTAGGGCTCATGGGATTGGGGGTAATATACTAGCATGGATTGAGGATTGGTTAATGGACAGAAAACAGAGAGTAGGAAATAAACGGGTCATTTTCGGGTTGGCAGGCTGTAACTAGTGGGGTACCGCAAGGATCAGTGCTTGGGCCACAGCTATTTACAATCTACATCAATGATTTGGATGAGGGGACCAAATGTAATATATCCAAGTTTGCTGATGATACAAAGCTGGGTGGGGATGTAAGTTGTGAGGAGGATGCAAAGAGGCTTCAAGGGGATATTGACAAGCTAAGTGAGTGGGCAGGAACATGGCAACTGGAATATAATGTGGAGAAATGTGAAGTTATCCACTTTAGTAGGAAAAATAGAAAAGCAGAGTATTTTTTAAATGGTGAGAGATTGGGAAATGTTGGTGTTCAGAGGGACCTGGGTGTTCTTGTACACGAATCACTGAAAGTTAACATGCAGGTACAGCAAGCAATTAGGAAAGCAAATGGTATGTTGGCCTTTATTACAAGAGGATTTGAGTATAAGAGTAAAGACATCTTACTGCAATTATATAGGGTCCTGGTGAGTCTACACCTGGAGTATAGTGTACAGTTTTGGTCTCCTTACCTAAGGAAGGATATACTTGCCATAGAGGGAGTGCAACGAAGGTTCACCAGCCTGGTTCCTGGGATGGGGGGATTGTCCTGTGAGGAGAGATTGAGTAGACTAGGCCTATATTCTCTGGAGTTTAGAAGAATGAGAGGTGATCTCATTTAAACAAACAAAATTGTTACAGGGCTTGACAGGGTAGATGCAGGGAGGATGTTTCCCCTGGCTGGGGAGTCTAAAACCAGGGATCACAGTCTCAGAATAAGGGGTTACCATTTAGGACTGAGATGAGGAGAAATTTCTTCACTCAGAGAGTGGTGAATCTTTGGAATTCTCTACCCCAGAGGGCTGTGGAGGCTCAGTCGTTGAGTATATTCAAGACAGAGATCGATAGATTTTTGGATTTTAAGGGAATCAAGAGATATGGGGATAGTGCAGGAAAGTGGAGTTGAGGTAGAAGATCAGCCATGATCTTATTGAATGGTGGAGCAGACTCGAGGGGCCAAATGGCCTACTCCTGATGTTCTTATGTCAACTTACCAACATGTTATTTCCAGAGCTGTATACCAACAAAACACATTTTCTCTGCAATGACAGCATTGTATTCCTTTAGGCGGCTGACACTCTCTTCGAGAAATTAGGATAAGTGGTTCCTGGCGTGGGGGTCCCTGTAGGTCAGCATTTGCGGGAGGGAATTGTCTCAATATTTGCAGGAGGTCCCTGGACGTGTGAATATTTACAGTGGGGATCTGAGAGTTGTCAGTATTACCAGGGATTTCCGGAAGTATGTTATTATTTACAAGGAGTCTCTGTGAGTCTGTTAATATTTACAGGGGGTCTCTGGGAGTATATCAGTATTTAATGGGAGCATGTCACCAACAGCAATGTGATAATGACCAGATCATTTTTTTTTTGTGATATTGGTTGAGGGATAAATATTGGCCAGGACACCGGGAGCTCTTCTTCGAAATAATGTCATGGGATATTTTACATCCACCTCGGAGGGCAACGGGGCCTTGGTTTAACATCTTAGCTGAAAGACGGCACCTCTGACAGTGCAGTGCTCCCTCAGTACTGCACGGGAATGTCAGCCTAGATTTTTGTGCTCAAGTCTCTGGAGTGCGACTTGAACCCACAACCTTCTGACTCAGAAGCAAGAGTTCTACCACTGAGCTACAGCTGACACAATTATACAACATCATTCATGGTGTTTCTGTTCAGATGCATATGGGCTTGATAGTGAATAGGAAAGGCCATTTGCAGTAACCAATGAGGCACGTGAATTAATGCCCAGCTACCTTGGCTCCCAGGCCAGCAGTGAAAGGTGTTCATGTCACAGAGTCTTAGAATCATAACGGCACAGAAGGAGGCCATTCAGCCCATCGAGTCCGTGCCGGCTCTCTGCAGAGCAATCCAGTCAGTCCCATTCCCCCGCTCTATCCCCGTAGCCCTGCAAGTTTATTTCCCTCAAGTGCCGATCCAGTCTCCCCTTGAAAACATTGAGTGTCTCCGCTTCCACCACTTCCGTCGGCAGCGAATTCCAGATCCTCACCACTCGCTGCGTAAAAAAGTTTTTCCTCACGTCCCCCCTGTATCTCTTGCCCAAAACCTTAAATCTGTGCCCCCTAGTCCTTGTGCCATCAACTAGTGGGAACAGCCTTTCCCCGTCTAGCCTATCCAAACCCATCATAATCTTGTACACCTCTATCAAATCGCCCCTCAACCTCCTTTGCGCTAATGAAAACAAATCCAGCTTCTCCAACCTGTCCTTGTAGCTAATATCCCCCATCCTCGGAACCATTCTGGTAAATCTCCTCTGCACCCTCTCAAGGGCCTTCACATCCTTCCTAAAGTGTGGTGACTAGAACTGGACGCAATACTCCAGTTGTGGCCTAACCAGCACTTTATAATGGTTCAGCATAACTTCTCTACTTTTGTACTCAATACCTCTATTTATGAAGCCCAAGATCCCATATGCTTTGTTAACCACTCTCTCAATATGTCCTGCCACCATCAGGGACCTATGCACATTAACTCCTAGGTCCCTCTGTCTCTGCACACTCTTTAAAACTGTGCCATTAAGTGTATATTGCCTCTCCCTGTTCCTTCTGCCAAAATGCATCACCTCACACTTCTCTGTATTAAATTCCATCTGCCACTTGTCTGCCCATTCTGCTAGCCTTTCTATGCCCTGTTGCAGTCGATTGGTATCATCCTCACTGTTTGCCACCCCCCCAAGTTTGGTGTCACCAGCAAATTTAGAAATTCTACTTTGTATTCCAATATCCAGGTCATTTATATATATCAAAAAAAGCAGTGGCCCCAGCACTGACCCTTGGGGAACACCACTGTCTACCATCCTCCAGTCTGAAAAACAGCCATTTATCACAACTCGCTGTTTTCTATCCTTAAGCCAATTCCTTATCCAAGCTGCCACTGACCCACCTATTCCATGCGCCTCAATTTTGTTAACCAGCCTTCTATGTGGTACTTTGTCAAACGCCTTCCGAAAATCCATGTAGACAATATCCATTGCATTCCCTTTATCGATCCTCCTTGTTACTTCATTAAAAAATCAATTAGATGAGTCAAACATGATCTGCCTTTTACAAATCTGTGTTGGCTCTGCTTAATTAGCTTAAACCTCTCCAACTGCCCATTAATTTTTTCCTTGATTATTGTTTCTAAAACTTTACCCACCATTGATGTTAAACTGATCGGCCTGTAGTTACTAGGATTGTCCTTACACCCTTTCTTGAACAATGGTGTCACATTTGTCACTTTCCAATCCTCAGGCACCTCCCCTGCATCTAAGGAAGATTGGAAAATTATGGCAAGCCCTTCCGCTATCTCCTGCCCCAATTCCCTTAACAATCTGGGATGCAAGCCATCTGGACCAGGCGAGTTATCCACTCTAAGCATACCCAGCCTTTCTAGTACATCCTGTCTATCAATTTTCACCCCTTCCATTGCTTCTACCTTTTCCACTTCTACTGATATTTTGTCAGCATCCACCTCCTTAGTAAACACCGATACAAAGTACTCATTGAGTATCCTACCCTTGCCCTGCGCCTCTAAGCATATAACACCTTCTTTGTCGCTAATAGGCCCCACCCGCCTCTTACAACCCGCTTACTGTTTACATGCCGGTAGAAGATTTTTGGGTTCCCTTTTATGTTAACCACCATTCTACTCTCATATTCTCTCTTTGTCAATCTTATTTTCATCTTCACTTCCCCACTCAACTTATTGTATTTGGTCTGGTTCTCCCTTGAAGAATTCACCTGACATGCATCATACACCCTCTTTTTTTGTTTCATCATCTTCTCTATCTCCCTCGTCAACCAAGGAGCCCTTGCTTTGGTTCCCTTACCCTTTCCTCTTGTTGGAATGTACCTAGCCTGTACTTGGAACATCTCCTCCTTAAAGATCACCCATTGTTCCGTTACAGTTTTTCCTGTCAGTCTTTGGTTCCATTTTACCCTGGCTAGATCCTTTCGCATCCCATTGAAGTTAGCCCTATTCCAGTTTAGAAGTTCCACTCTAGATTGTTTCTTGCTCCTCTCCATTGCTAATCTAAATCTTATGATACGCTGATCACTCATACCCAAGTGTTCTCCCACAGACACTTGGTCGACCTGGCCCACCTCATTCTGTAGCACCAGATCCAGCAATGCCTCCTTCCAAGTTGGGCCAAGAACACACTGGTCAAGGAAATTCTCCTGAACACATTTCAGAAATTCCTCCCGACTGGGTGAACACTGAACCCTAGATACTGGGTCTGTCCACATCTCTCTCAACCTATTAGTAAAACAAATGTGTCACTTATCAAGGCCAAACATCTGGGAGGGTTACACAGCACAGCTACAGGACATAACACTCTCCATCTTGATGCCCCCAATCCCCTGCAGGAGAAGGAAAGTCAGCCCTTTCCCAACCCCAGACAACTCTCTAGCAAGCTTCCTAGAGGCCTATACGGCAACAGTTAGTCTGCCTCATCTACTCTGATGGAGGGGCAAGCTTGCTGACATAGTTCCTTGGTTCCAGGAGATGGCACAAGTGCATATCCTTATAAATAGAGGCATAAAGCATAAAAGCAAAGAAGGTATGCTAAACCTTTATAAAACGCTGGTTCGGCCCCAGCTGGAGTATTGTGTCTGATTCTAGGCATCACACTTTAGGTAGGATGTGAAGATCTTGGAGAGGGCGCAAAAGAGATTTACCAGAATGATACCAGGAATGAGAGACTTCAGTTACATGGAGAGACTAGAGAAACTGGGGTTATTTTCCTTGGAGCAGAGAAGGTTAATGGGAGATTTAATAGAGATGTTCAAAATCATGAATGGTTTTAATAGTGTAAATAAGGAGAAACTGTTTCCATTGGCAGGAGGGTTGGTAACCACAGGACACAGATTGAAGAAAATTGGCAAAAAATCCAGGGGGGAGATGAGGAGAATTTTTTTTACATAGCAGGCTAGGCCTGGCAGTGAATGCATGACTGCACCAGAGATTGAGAAGATAGAAGGAAAGAGCTCATCTTTGTGACTTGGAGATAACTTGGAATATCTGACTAATCATTGTTGGACATCCTGGAGAGTTGTGTGTTGGGCATCTTGGGGAGTTCAGGGTTAATAATCGAACTTCCTTGTATCTTGGAGCAACAGGCTTTCCAATATAAATGGGATGGCTTTGAAGTGGAAATAAGTGACAGGAATGATGTCAGCCATGAGTGATTAAAATGTAACTTTAGTGGCTAGGGTAATAAATGGAGGTAGAGAGATCCATTAACTATAGTATAGAAAGATAACGGTTAATAAAGCCTATTCTTCAAAGAGATTAAGAACAGTTAGGCCAGGAAGTCTTGTTTGAGGGACGTAGCTTTGGAGTAAACAACTACACTGTTTACATGAATAGTCAGTCTTCAAAGGATTTGGGAATAGATATGTCATGAGCTCTTATCTGTGATATGTACCTTTGAGGTTGGCAAAATATGGTGTATAAAGGAACATGATTTTCAATAGTTGTTCAGAGAGCTTGAAAGATAGAATTTGAAGCCGAAAAGCTGCTCTCTCTGTATACAGTTAGGCCGATCACTGTGCTGTATATTAATAATGTCTGTTCCATAGACGCTACCATCAAGTGTTCCGTGCTTACTTGAAACGTGTTGTCGTGAACCACAGAAGGAAGGAGGTTGAATTCTAACAATCATCAAGTATGACAGTTTGGCACCTAATGAAAGACACTTGTCTTTATTTAACTATCAAGCATCCTGGTCTGGGCATTTCCAGGTTTATAGTAATTGAGCCCAGGTTGAGTGAGCATAAGCTGAAGATGACTGGGAGCTAAACCGATTCATTCATCATGTCTCAGGAACTATAAATGATGCCTGTCCTCTGCAGAGTTTGCATTTTTAATTCGGCTTTTGAAAACAGTCATATCTAGGAATCTAAGTCGAGACAGTTATTGAGACTGAGAGGCCTGTAAAATAGGAAAATGGTCCTGTTTGGAGTGATCTGTGGCTGTGGTCTTAGCTACACTGCGTCAGCTCCAAACGAGCTCCCAGGCCAGTTCTAATAGTAACCTTTCAATATCTGTTGGAGGGGGGGTGGGGGGCAAGACATGGCCTTTGATTGACATTATTTGTTTCTTCTATCAGTTCACCGTCTCTCCCTACCCCTCCCAAGATGGCCTGACCGACATCAGGGACCCGTTATGGGTGGGGGTGGTGGGGAGGGGGGTGAGAGAAAGACTTCATACACTGAAAGCTGCTTGCAATGTACTGAAGCATTGATGCATCAACACACCCCACCCACAGTTAAATGGGAGGCATCTGTGCTGTAAGACGCACTGTGCTGACGCGCATCAGCCATTCTCCAGGCATTGGCCATAGTGATCTCTCCATATGGGTGACCTCTCTATATTTCTGACCTTACAACAGCGACTACACTTCAAAAGTGCTTCACTGGCTGTAAAGCACTTTGGGACATCCTGAGGTTGTGAAAGGCGCTGTATAAATGCAAGTATTTCTTTCTCTCCCTATGGGTGACCTCTCCCTACGGGTGACCTCTCCATTTGGGTGACCAGCTTGTGTTATTTGTGACGCTTGATGCGAAGAGGTGAAGTACAAAAAAGATGTCTGCATGTGTACTAGTGCCGGTGCTATCGACTCCAATAGCTGAACATTGACTCGCCAATATCTCTGATAAACAATCAGCAATTGAGAAACCATTTACTGCCCCGCTGTCTCGTGTTCACTGTGCCTAACTTCATTCGTTTGGAGCTGTGTTGAGATTAGAATGAGTTGCCTGCAGCACTGCGATGACCTACATCTCTTCTCATCTTCATTTCCATGCAATCAGTATGATTTCATGTCTCACTGGTAATTCTGGAATGAAATATACATGAAGCTGACGCAGTTCAAAGGAAATTTGCTCCTAAAGATTTCTCTTACCCCCCCCCCACCCGCAACTTATTGGCTGCTTCCTCTTCCTTCCTCCCTCAAAGGGACCCTGGGGAAATTATGGAGAGTTGTCCTTGCATATCTTCTAGTAACAATTACAGAGCAGCATTGACAAAGGCTAATCTACCCTCCACTGCCTTGGGGGTGGGGCGGGGTGGTGCGGGTGGAGTCTATTTAAAAAATGGGTAAAGAAAATAACAGTTAGCCTTGGGAGCCATTCCTGTTTACTTTGATAGTATGATCCATGCATAGAAATCAGAGAGTTGCATGTTACCAGCAACTAATAACTAGTCTTTAAACAAGTCCACACAACATCACCAACTGGCACCATGAACGCCAACGGCTGTAATGGGTAGAATATACATTCCTGTAATTCGTGAATCACAGAAGGCGCTGTGATTCCCCTGATACGGATCCATTCACTCGCCTTTGAGAAGGAGATGTTCAGGACAGTCTGTCTCACTCTTGAGTCCTCTGCGTCAGGCATTAACGTATTGGTGCATCTGTGGCCGATCTGACTTCAGCTCCTCCTCCGTTCATGTATCTACCAGTCACATGCTTAGTCAATAAATAAATGGGTCTTTTTTGGGGTGGCAGGCGGTGACTAGTGGGGTACCGCAGGGATCAGTGCTTGGGCCCCAGCTATTCACAAGATATATCAATGATTTGAATGAGGGAACCAAATGTAATATTTCCAAGTTTGCTGACGACACGAAACTAGATGGGATTGTAAGTTGTGAGGAGGATGCAAAGAGGCTCCAAGGCGATTTAGACAAGTTGAGTGAGTGGGCAAATACATGGCAGATGCAGTATAACGTGAATAAATGTGAAGTTATCCACTTTGGTAGGAAAAACAGAAAGGCAGAGTATTATTTAAATCGTGATAGATTGGGAAATGTTGATGTACAAAGGGACCTGGGTGTCCTTGTACATCAGTCACTGAAAGCAAACATGCAGGTGCAGCAAGCAGTTAGGAAGGCAAATGGTATGTTGGCCTTCATTGCAAGAGGATTTGAGTACAGGAGCAAGGATGTCTTACTACAGTTATACAGGGCCTTGGTGAGACCACACCTGGAGTACTGTGTGCAGTTTTGGTGTCCTTACCTAAGAAAGGATATACTTGCCATAGAGGGAGTGCAGCGAAGGTTCACCAGACTGATTCCTGGGATGGCAGGACTGTCGTATGAGGAGAGATTGGGTCAACTTGGCCTGTATTCACTAGAGTTTAGAAGAATGAGAGGGGATGTCATTGAAACGTATAAAATTCTGACAGGGCTAGACAGACTGGATGCAGGGAGGATGTTTCCCCTGGCTGGGGGGGGGAGGGGGGTCTAGAATGAGGGGTCACAGTCTCAGGATAGGGGGTAGGATATTTAGGACTGAGATGAGGAGAAATTTCTTCACTCAGAGGGTGGTGAACCTGTGGAATTCTCTACCACAGAAGGCTGTGGAGGCCAAGTCACTGAATATATTTAAGAAGGAGATAGATAGATTTCTAAACGTAAAAGGAGTCAAGGGGTATGGGGGAGAGCGGGAATATGGTATTGAGATAGAGGATCAGCCATGATCATATTGAATGGCGGAGCAGGCTCGAAGGGCCGAATGACCTACTCCTGCTCCTATTTTTCTGTTTCTATGTCATCAAGCTTCTTTGGGCCAGGAAGGGTTGAGTTGCTCAGTGAAATCAAAGCTTGGCAGGTTCCAATGTTACAGTTGGGTAGTTGGTCCCAACATCTTGCAAGTGGATGGAGTGTCGCACTGTACGTGCTGAACTCCACCTTGACGAGGTGCTCCTTCATCACGGTGGCCAGTCAAGGCAGCTCAGCCCTGCCCAGGACACCTACTCCCATCTACAACAGTGACTACACTTCAGAAAGTACTTCAATGGCTGTAAATCGCTTTGGGATGTCCTGAAGCCGTGAAAGGCAAGTCTTTCTTTTACACGGAACCCTGTTGCTAAGTATTACAGTGATGAATATTCCCCATTGTGTCTTGCACTTTCTCAGTCAAGCCATGGCAGGCACAATGGCAAGGGGCATAAAATGGTAAAAACTAGGAAGTTAGAAGTAAGGAAGAAAGGCGCCCCCCCTCCCCCCCCCCCCCCCCCCCCGATAGCTCAATGGGTTTATCCAGTGACTACCTTGGGCTGTACAGACCTGAGGTCCTGGGTTCGACCCCTGGTCTGTGCTGAATTAGCTGATCTCAGCTGGGACGGTAGTGGGGCCTCAGCATCCCTGGTTATTATTCACTTTTAAGTCTTGACAATGATTGTCAGCATGCTATTTGACTGTAGCAGTCTTACAGCCAAGCCCAATGTTCTCACCCAGTGTCCATAGAGTTGCACTGAGAGCAGGGATTGCTGGCCAATACCCCTGGCTGACGTCCTCCTCCCTAATGGAGGGGCACTGAGGCCAATTACAGCTGACCTATCACTGACCCATGTGGGGAATGAGCAAACTCAGTGCATCCTGGGGAACAAACCTGGTCTGTATGACCCAGCCACTCACTAGCTGAATTGTCCGGAGTGGCTGTAGTGTTCACCCTCATTTTGAGCACTCAGTTTAAAAAAAAGTAAACAAGAGGGAAATAGAATTAAACTTTCAATATATGTTTTTGTTGCAATAGCTTTGTTTACCTAGTGAGGCCTAATGATGACATCACGGGCGAAGAATTTGCATTTTTCTGCAGCATCTTTCACAACCTCAAAGCGCTTTTCAGCCAATGAAGTACTTCAGAAGTGTAGTCACTGTTGTAATGTAGGAAACGTTGCAGCCAACCGGCGCACAGCAAGCTCCCACAAACGGCAATGTGATAGTGACCAGATAATCTGTTTTGTGAGGTTGATTGACGAATAAATATTGGCCCGGGACACTGGGGAGAACTCTGCTGCTGTTCTTTGAAATAGTGCTGTGGGATCTTTTCCGTTCACCTGAGAGGGTAGATGGGGCCTCGGTTTAAACATCTCACCCAAAAGACGGCAGCACCTTCCTTGCTGTACATTCCTGGGTTATTTTGGGATATTACTTTGCTGATGGTGTCTTCTTACTGGCCTTTCCCTAATGTGAGCAGCACATGATTTATGTCAGTGGCAGAGAGTTATGACCGTTAGTCCCACCAGCGACAGGATAATGAGAGTGCACCCACACACAGGATTAGTTCCTAGTGGGACTGGATGGTAAATTGTTCTCAAATGTTCAGTCATTTTCAGACACGTTGGATTACACAGGATATACGGCACAGAAACAGGCCATTTAGCCCAACCAGTCCATGCCAGCGTTTATGCTCCACTCGAGCCTCCTCCCGTCTTTCCTCATCTAAATCTATCAGCATAACCCTCTATTCACTTCTCCCTCATATGCTTGTCCAGCCTCCCCTTAAATACATCTATACTATTCGCTTCAACCACTCCCTGTTGTAGCGAGTTCCACATTCTCACCACTCTCTGGGTAAAGAGGTTTCTTCTGAATTCCCTATTTGATTTCTTGTTGACTATCTTATATTGAATGCCTCTAGTTATGCTCTTCCCCACAAGTGGAAACATTCTCTCATTATCCACTCTATCAAAATTTTTCATAATTTTAAAGACCTTTATTAGGTCACCCCTCAGCCTTCTTTTTTCAAGAGAAAAGAGACCCAGTCTGTTCATCCTTTCCTGATATGTATACCCTCGCATTTCTGGTATCATCCTTGTAAATCTTCTGTGCACCCTCTCCAGTGCCTCTATATCCTTTTTATAATATGGCGACCAGAATTGTACGCAGTACTCTAAGTGTGGTCTAACCAAGGTTCGATACAGGTTTAGCATAACTTCCCTACTTTTCAATTCTATACCTCTAGAAATAAACCCTAGTGCTTGGTTTGCTTTTTTTATGGCCTTGGTAACCTGTGTCGCAACTTTTAGTGATTTGTGTATTTGTACTCCTAGATCCCTTTGTTCCTCTACTCCACCTAGACTCGCACCCTCCAAGTGATAATTGACCTCCCTATTCTTCCTACCAAAATGTAATACCTCACATTTATCTGTGTTGAATTTCATTTGCCAATTATATGCCCATTCTGCAAGTTTATTAATGTCCTTCTGTAATTTGTTGCAGTCCTCCTCAGTATTGACTATTCCCCCCAATTTGGTGTCATCCGCAAATTTTGAAATTGTGTTTTTGATTCCAAAGTCTAAATCGTTAATGTAAATTGTGAACAACAGTGGTCCCAGCACTGATCCTTGTGGAACACCACTACCCACCTTCTGCAATTATGAATAGCTACCCTTTACCCCTACTCTCTGCTTTCTGTCCTGAAGCCAGCCAGCAATCTATTCTGCTACTTGTCCCCTGACTCCGTATTCTCTGACCTTGTTCATCAGTCTATTACGGGGTACCTTATCGAAGGCCTTTTGAAAATCCAGATAAATTACTTCTACTGCATTACCCTTGTCTACTCTCCCTGTTACCTCTTCAAAAAATTCAATCAGGTTGGTCAAGCACAACTTTCCCTTTTGAATCCACGCTGACTATTCATTATTATATTTTTGGTTTCTAGATGTTCTTCTATTTTCTCCTTTAGTAGGGATTCCATTATTTTTCTTACCACCGATGTTAAGCTGACTGGTTTATAATTCCCTGGACATGTTCTATCCCCCTTCTTAAATATTGGTATTACGTTAGCTATCTGCCAGTCCTCTGGCACTGCACCTTTTTCTAACGAATTGTTCAATATGTGTAGTAATGCCTCTGCTATCTCTTCCCTAGATTCTTTTAAAATGCGTGGATGCAATCCATCCGGTCCAGGGGTTTTATTCTCTTTTGAGTTTGATTAGTTTATTTAATATATCCCCTTTTTTTATTTTAAACGCACTTATCTCATTACTCATCTTATCATCCAATGTCATGTCCACCTGTTCTATCTCCCTGGTAAATACTGAAGCAAAATAATTATTTAATATTTCTGCCATCTCTCTATCATTACCTGTGGTATTATCCTGTCTTTCCCTTCATGGCCCTATTCCCATCCCAACCTTCTTTTTTTTATTGATGTGCCGATAAAATATTTTACTATTTTGTTTTATGTTCCTTGATAATTTAATTTCATAGTTCCTCTTTGCCTCCCTAATTGTTTTTTTGACTTCCCTCCTAATTTTTTCATATTCTCCCTCATCATGCACTCCCCTGCTGTCTGTGTACTTAATGTATGCCTCTTTCCTTACCCTCAATTGTTCCCTTATGGCTTTATTCATCCATGGAGTCCCATTATTGTTCAGTTTTTTCTTTCCTTTTAGTGGAATATATTTTTCCTGCAATCTGTTGAACACTGTTTTAAATGTTTCCCATTGCTGTTCTACATCGTTGTTTGCCAAGTTCTATTCTCAGCCCCTCAAAATCAGCTTTTCTCCAATCTATTAACCTGGTTTTCGTCATACTTATGTCCTTCTCAATTATCATCTTAAAGCGTATTATATTATGGTCACTATTGCCTGTATGTTCCCCTACTTTTACTGCTCTTATTTACTCTGGTTCATTCCCCATTACTAGATCCAATAGCGAATCCTCCCTTGTTGGGCTTTTTACATACTGGGTTAGAAAGGAGTCCTGTACGCATTGTAGGAACTCCATTCCTTTATCCCCTTTACCTACCTCTTCTGTCCAATTAATATCGGGATAGTTGAAATCCCCCATGATTATTATTCTATGTTTTTTACTCATTTCCCTAATTTGTCTACATATTTCTTCCTCCACCTCCCTTCCACTATTAGGTGGTCTGTAGCCTACGCCTCGTAGTGTGATTGATCCTTTATTATCTTTTATCTCTATCCATATGGATTCTATTTTTGTCTTGCTGATATCTGCGTCACTTTTTTCAACTGCCATTATGTTATCCCTAACAAGTACAGCTATTCCACCTTCCGCTTTTCCCTCCTTATCTTTTCTAAATATATTATACCCCGCAATGTTTAATTCCCAGTCCTGATTTTTCTGTAGCCATGTCTCAGTAATCCCTACATATAGGAAGTTGCAGGAGAACTGGGGGCGAGAATGAAATATGGTGCATCTTGCTATGTTAAGTATGTAATGCAATGCGTCAATAGATCACTGTCCTGTCACCTTTGGGACTGAGAACAGACACAAGATAGTGAGTTACGCAGAGAATAACAAACATCAGGCAGGGAGACTTAAACACATAATCATGGCTGGCATTCCTGTACAGTGCTGAGGGAGTGCTGCACTGTCGGAGGTGCCGTCTTTCGGATGAGCCATTAAACCAAGGCCCTATCTCCCTGCTCAGGCGGATGTAAAAGATCCCATGGCACTATTCGAAACAGAGTAGCGGAGTTCTCCCTGGTGTCCTGCCCAACCAACACCTAAAACGGATGGTCTGCTTATTACCTCATTGCTGTTTGTGGGATCTTGCTTGCTTACTGGCTGCTGCATTTCCTACATTACAACAGTGGTTACACTTCAAAAGTTGGCTGTGAAGCACTTTGGGACATCCTGAGGTTGTGAAAGGTGCTATATAAATGCAAGTCTTTCTTTTAAAGAGTAAAGTCAATGACACGCCATGAGATCTGAAATTTATTCAACGTCTCACAAATACCGCACATGCTCTGCCCCCTCGCTCAGTCCAGAATTCTCTACAGTACCACATAATCTAGGCTGACACACCTGTGTGGTACTGAGGAAGTGCTGCATTCTCAGGGACGCGACAATTAATCGAGGCCCGGTCTGCCTGCTCAGATTCCACGGCGCTCTTTAAAGAAGAGCAGGGGAGTTCTCCCGGTGCCCTGGCCAACATTCCTCCCTCAACCAACACCACCAGAAATACAGATTAACTGGTCAGTTGTCGTGTGGCTGGTTTTGGGATCTCACTGTGCACAGAATGCTGCATTTGCCTTCATAACAACGGTCACCGTACTTCAGAGTAATTCATTGTATGTCAAGTGCTGCAAGACATTTCTGAGCGGTGTGATACGACGCCACATAAATGCACGTCTTTCTTTCTCCTCTGGCATTCACCGGTGACGACTGCAGACAATCCGCCCTCAGTACCACCTCACCCAAGGGTTACAAAAGGGGCTTCCACTGTCCTAATAGGCTTGGGGCCTGTTATTGTCATCGAGCGCGCACCCTCCGCGTTTACGCCCCAGTCTTGAGCCCTATTGCGTTGCCGTAACATCTGTCTGTAAAACAGGCATCTGCCGTTATTTTTTATAACGCCCCCTTCTGTAAATAACGGCGCGTTCTCCGCTAATTCAATTTGAATCAACCGCACGGCCATCTCCGGCGTGAAATGAGAACTGTGGCACACAGAGGGGGTCTTCAGAAAAGACCGATGGGTAGAACAGTGTGTTGTGGGGCCGGGGGGGGGGAGATCTCTCACACTAATGGGGGGGCATCCGAGTGTCATTTAAATTTCAGATTATAAACTGCCTGTTTGCGACCAGAGATAAGTAACAAGTTTGCTTTAACACGAGCAGCTGTCCTACATAATCACAGCGTCAGCCTGGTTATGAAATCCACTGGATTTCAAACTCAATTAATCAGTGCGGGATGGCAGTACAGGAGGAGGGGAGGGGGAATGGAATGTGAAGAGACGCAGCACACACAGAGAGCGAGAGAAGAACAGATAGACAAACTCGCTCTTGATAGTTAACAGGAGCTGTGACTCATCTGATGCCGAGGTGCCCTGGATAGCTGGGCTGAAGGGGGACAGCCGCAGGACTCGGCGCCCCCCTCATCCCCCCCTGGAGCACGAGGAACGGCGGCGGACAGCCCTTTAACTCCGGCAGACTTGCTTCTGCCTGCCGTGCGGGCTGTCTCTCCAGGCCAGGGGGGCACCCGAACCCTTTTCCCGTCAAGGGGGCAAGGTGAGGTGGGGAGCGGCGCTGCGAAATGAGTCGGATCCACTCATTCTTCAAACTGATGAGGCGCTCGGTGCGGAAGAAAAGAGAGGAGGTCGGGGAGCAAGGATGCCGCAAAGAGGCGACTTCCAGCCCGAGCCGCGATGCTGGCGGTAAGAGCAATGTTCGACGTTGGCGCTCGCGATGCGTTCGTGGTCCCTGCGTTCGACGCTCGGGTCAAACAAAATTCAAATGAGTTTTCTTTAAAGTGCATTGGCATGCAGCATCAGTCAGCTGCATTATTAATCTTTTAACTTCACAAGAATGGCTTGCGGAATTTTTGTTCTGTTTCTCCTCCCGTTGCCCGCCGTCCCTCCAATTTTAGCGCTTTCTCTTCTGAAGATGTGCACCATTGCACATTGTTGAACTTAAAAAGCTGGGTCTATTTACCCTGCAGCAGCATAGACTTAGAGGCAATCTGATAGAGGTATATAAAATAATGAAAGGGCTAGATTGCCTGCCTAGTGATAGATTATTCCAGTTTGACAGATTGGGGAGGACCAGGGGGAGACGAGTTTAAACTATGTAAGAGTAGGAATAGACTGGATGTTAGGCAGTTCATCTTTTCCCAGAGAGTGGCGAGCCTCTGGAAAGCGTTGCTGGCTGGTGCGGACGGTGCTGACTCTCTGTATGCCTGCAAGAGCGAGCTGGACCGGTTCCTGCCGGGGGCAGAAATCGCATCATGTAGAAGGTACAGATGATTGGTCCCTGTGATCTGCTGGACTGGTTTCAATCGTCTGAGGGGGTCGGAGAGGAATTTTCCAGCATTTTTTCTCTTTTTTTTTGTGCCTCTCCCAGGAGATTGCCTGGCTGCGGGGTAGGGGGGAATGGGTGGGTGGCAGGGTAGGAGTTGTCTTGTTATAATGCTCCAGCCATCATGAGTGTGGGACAGATTTGATGGGCCAGCTGGTATTCTCCTGCCCGTCATTTCTGTATGTTCATATGTAACCCCTTCCAAAATAGCAATTTCTGTACTCGTGAGTCCCCGCGCTGAGACACTAGCCTAGAAATTCAATGCCGGTAAAAACCTGCCGGTGCCACCACGGGCCAGTGTTTACGGCCGCCGCAAATGGTGGTGCTGGCAGGACCATTAAATTGCCGCTGGTGGCTAATTAACATTAGCCCAGCGCGAAACTCACTGTGCAACGCCGTTCTGGTGGTGTTTGTCCTGGCAGGAGGCCCCAACGTAGCCTGGCCGGAGAGGAGTAGTTTCTTGAAGGGGAACTGCCTTCTGAAATGAAAAAAATAAAAATCATGTAAAAACAGGCAGTTTTTAGCCCTTACAGCTCAACTGCCTTCTGAAAAAATAATTAACATTAGAAAGAATTCCCAAATGGGAGTCTTCAGCTCTTAAAGCTGAATTGCCTTCTGCACCTAAAAAAAAAATTGCTAAAAGTGCTTCAGCACCAACACAAATGGCTCAACAAGCCAGGGAAAGAGCACCCAGGATCTCGCATGCAGCACTCCAGCTTTGTGCAGGGGGTCAACACTGCAAGACATGTCCTCTACCCACAGTGGCCAGGAGGCCCTCCAGAAAGAAGGGTTCGGGACCAGATCACCGAGCTGTCACTGCCCCACGACTTGACTCCAGTGCCCAAAGAAGCTTCATGACCTCAGACCAGTGGTCAAGGTCAGTGAATGCATCTTCAAAAGCCGTCTCCTACCAACTGCACCACTAGCCTCTCACGCTGCTCAATGCACGACCACCCCTCCCCCCCCCAATCACTCAC
Source organism: Squalus acanthias (assembly GCA_030390025.1). Taxonomy (NCBI): domain Eukaryota; kingdom Metazoa; phylum Chordata; class Chondrichthyes; order Squaliformes; family Squalidae; genus Squalus; species Squalus acanthias. The sequence goes on along the minus strand of CM059444.1, from coordinate 9,595,897 downwards.
CTACCAACAATCTATACCAAATACATGAGGCACACCTCCCATTCCTCGCTTCACCTCGCCCCCTGGAAGGTGACGATGCTGGCCATTCTTGGCAGGGGCATGGCTGAGCCCTTGACCAGCGTCGGGGCTGAAGGGCTACAAGATGCTGGTATCCTCATAGGTTATCTTCCTTCTTGCATGTACCTCTTGCTTTCCCACCCTCCCCTCACAACTCCACCCTTGCGCCTTCCTCATTTCACACACCCAAGAAATGCAGCCAGTGGTTGACCAAGAAGAGGAGAGTGAAGAAGAAGAAACACTGTCACCTGATTTGACACTGCCAGCCACCAGCTCCTCAAGGCCGACCAGCAAGGCCATTTAGTGTCCCCAGTCAGCCTTCCACCAGCCATGCTGCAGCCACTGGGGTAGCACTGCGTGACATCTGTAGGATGAGTTGATTTCTTGATAGCATATTGGATGAATAGATGTATAAAGTTTGATTGGAAAGTTTGCTTTGTGGTGGCTTTTATTTCAGCATTGTGCCCAAGAGGACGTTGAAATGGTCAGTAACAGAGGGAAGTTAAGGTGTGGGACAAATGTAGAAAGGGGAATTGGGGTTGTGGTCACTGATACCGCAGGCAGATGATTCCATCTCAGATATCCCGGCCAGAAAGGGGCTGTCTGGGGTGCATCCTTCCTTCTGCTTTCTCCTCTTCTGCGTCTTCCTCTTCTACATCTTCCGCTTCCCTCTGCGAGCGGCTGCTGTAAATCTGAAATAAAAACATAAAATGCTGGAAATACTCAGCAGTTCGGACAGCATCTCGACCTGAGACGTGAACTCTGTTTCTCTCTCCACGGATGCTGCTTGGCCTGCTGAGTATTTCCAGCATTTTCTGTCTTCTCAGCGGCCTTCCTTTACCATCCAAGGCCTTGCAAGCGTCCAGCAGCACTCACTGCACATTTAAATAAAACTTGTAACATGTATTGCACCAAGCTACTACTTAAATAAAATTTAAAAAGTCCAGTCTAAAGCTTAAATGCAAACTTACCTGAAAGACGTGTGTGTCCTTTTAAGAAGTGCTGACAGTGTCTCTGTCAGTCTGCTGAATGCTCACTTTTCAGAGCGAGCTTAGGACCCAGTGCTAAACTCAGCGCTGATGTCGAAGTTCGCAGAACGTGACGTTAAGTCATCGTTGCAAACCGACTGACGTCACGCTCTCTTTCGCATCTCCAGGGCCAGCGCTGCTATCGGCAGCACTAAAGCCCACACCAAAATGGCGGTCGCCGAGTGCTACACCACAGAAGGGCGCTAGAGTGGTGGCCACTATTTTCCGCCACAAATCCAATGCTAATGGGTGACGCTAAGGTAAGGAATTTCTGAGCCACAGAATTTATCCCAAATGGAAGTGACTAGGTGCTGGAGCTGCTCAAGTGCACTGGCCAGATGGGAAATCGGGAAATTTCCCAAGTGCGCCCCTCCCACCCCCGCCCACCGTGAATGGCTCCATAGTGCTGTATTATCGACGTTTCCCCTTTTTCCGTGAGAATCCCAAAGTATTCCACGCCCATTCATGGGAGCCAGTCCACCCTTGTGCATAGCAGTTGCCTTATCTAGTGCCTTCTCATTGATTAATTCTTAGAACTTATATAGCACCTTTCATGACATCAGGACGTCCCGAAGTGCTTTACAGCCAATGAAGTACATTTGAAATGTAGCCACTGTTGTAATGTCGGAAACATGGCAGCCAATTTGCACAGAGCAAGAGTGCCACCACTGAGCCTGGTCTGACACTTTTTGATGAGTGTGATCATTTTTTTTTGACTTACTTTTTTATTACTTCTCATATCTAGACTATTTACCCACCATTTTGGAAATTGTGTTGATGAGGATTAAATTTGGAGATCAGTTACAAGGAAAGACTGGGAACTCTGGCTTTTTAGCACTTAATGGAGGCAACTGAGATGAGACCTTATAGAAGTGCGCAAGATACTAAATGGCATCGAAAAAATTAGTCCTGAGCACTACTTCACAGTATGCCAGGATACTGGAACGAGGGGACACAGATTAAAACTGGTAATAGGAAAGACTAGGGGGCAGATCTCAGGAAGAACATTGCCACATGAAATTGATCCATGTTTGGAATGGTCTTCTGGGAAGAGAAGCGGAGGAAATATTCTTCGATTCATAGTTAGCCAGAGGCAATACAATACATTGTATTCTGTGTGGGCGAGCTAAGATGGGCCAGATAGTCTCTGTTATATTTCTGCTGTTCTTTGGGCTTCCATGTTAGAGATTAGTCTCATCGGTGAGTTGTAATCTCCTCCAATCTCAACAGTATCTTTATTGTCCCCGAAATTTAGCTGAGTTTCTTATAGTGAGCCTGGGATAATAAACTGGAAACCTTTTTATAAATTGCTCTTAACTGCTAGATCTATCCTGCGTCCTCACAGGCCATTTCATTCCGTTTAGAAAGGTGACAGAGCATCAAACGTCGCAGCTTGCTTCAGACTTTAAGTAACATGCAGATTTATTGAACAAGTAAATATATAACAGTTATACTATACACTTAGACGTGTATATATATTTTTGAATTCATTCTCGGGATGTGGCTAGCAAGATCGGCATTTATTGCCTATTCCTTGATTCCCTTGAGAAGGTGGTGGTGAGCCTTCTTCTTGAACCGCTGCAGTCCGTGTAGTGAAGGTACTCCCAACAGTGCTGTTAGGTTGGGAGTTCCAGGATTTTGACCCAGCGATGATGAAGGAACGGCGATATATGTCCAAGGCGGATGGTGTGTGACTTGGAGGTGATGGTGTTCCCTTGCACCTGCTGCCCTTGTCCTTACAGGAAGAATTACACAAACAACTCCTTAAAAGGAAGACAGTAAATGGTTCCAATCTATGTGCTACGCTATGGGCCAAAAATTTCCTGCATTGCCAATTTTGGCGACGAATGCCACAAGTCAGATGGTTGGGTGTCCTGATCCTCCAGTGGCGAATTTCCACAAAAATTTGTTGGGAAACTGACTAGAATATGCCACAGCGAGAGTAACGGGAACTCAGAGGCGGGAGAGTCAATGATTTGTATCTGAGGGAAGATGGAGACCAGCGAAGCCCACCACACATGTTAGAATCAGGGGTCTGTAACTTTGCTGTGTTGAGGCGGCAGTACCAGGACCACTGCTTTTCTTGATAGATATTAATTACTTGAATGTGGGTGTACAGGGCACAATTTCAAAATTTGCAGATGACACAAAACTTGGAAGTATAGTGAACAGTGAGGAGGATAGTGATAGACTTTAAGAGGACATAGACAGGCTGGTGGAATGGGCGGACACGTAGCAGATGAAATTTAATGCAGAAAAGTGTGAAGTGATACATTTTGGTAGAAAGAATGAGGAGAGGAAATATAAACTAAAGGGCACAATTCTAAAGGGGGTGCACGAACAGAGAGACCTGGGGGTATATGTGCACAAATCGTTGAAGAAAGCAGTTAAAAAGGCTTACTGGATCCTGGGCTTCATGTATAGAGTACAAAAGCGTTGAAATTATGATGACCCTGTATAAAACACTGGTTCGGCCTCAACTGGAGTATTGTGTTCAATTCTGGGCACTACACTTTAGGAAGGATGTGAAGGCTTTAGAGAGGGTGCAGAAAAGATTTACGAGAATGATTCCAGGGATGAGGAACTTCAGTTACGTGGATAGACTGGAGAAGCTGGGGTTGTTCTCCTTAGAGCAGTGAAGATTGAGAGGAGATTTGATAGAGGTGTTCAAAATCATGAGGGGTCTGGACAGAGTAGAAACTGTTCCCATTGGCGGAAGGGTCGAGAACCAGAGGACACAGATTTAAGGTGATTGGCAAAAGAACCAAAGGCGACATAAGAAAAAACTTTTTTACGCAGCGAGTGGTTAGGATCTGGAATGCACTGCCTGAAAGGGTGGTGGAGGCAGATTCAATCGTGGCTTTCAAAAGGGAATTGGATAGGTACCTGAAGGAAAAAATTTTTGCAGGGCTATGGGGAAAGGGCGGGGGAGTGGGACTAGCTGAGGTGCTCATGCAGAGAGTCGGCATGGGCTCGACAGCCCAATGGCCTTCTTCCGTGCTGTAACCATTCTATGATTCTATGACACAAAAACAAGGATTGTCCAAACTTCCTTACCTAAGGAAGGATGTGCTTGCCTTGGAGGGAGTGCAACGAAGGTTCCCTAGATTGATTCCTAGGATGAGAGGGCTGTCCTATGAGGAGAGGTTGAGTAGAATGGGCCTATATGGCCTACGCCTGCTCCTATTTCTTATGTTCTTATGATCTCTCCTATTTTTGAAGTGAAGCTTTTCCAGTAAAAGTTAAGTAGCTCAGTAAAGTTGAGCAGTTTCCTTCTCCGCTCATCCATCAGCTCATCTGTTCTGCTCTTGGACTTAGAGCGAGGTGAATGAAACAAAGCAGTAGAACCTGAATGCAACTGTGAATGATTAGAAGAGGCTGTTGCTCAGTAAGATTTCCTGTTTTTTTATAAATGTGTTGGTTACTTAGCTTTTTGGTTTCACCAACCACCGTGTATCGCGGGCAGGTCATGTTAACACCAACATGCTCGCTACGCATGGTGGGAACTGCACATTGCCTCCTCAACACAGCAAAGTTACAGACCCCTGACTCCAACGTGCGTGTGGTGGGAAACACTGGTCTCCATCTTCAGTCAGATACAACTCATTGACTCCACCACCTTTGATTCCCCGCTGTGTTCGCTGTGGCGTATTCTAGTCAGTTTCCCAGCAAATCTCGGTGTGATTTTGCCGCTGGAGGGTTGGGGCGCCCAACAGTCTAACTTGTGGCGTTTGTTGTTGAAATCGCCAATGCAGGAAATTCCGGGCCCATAGCGTTGCACGTAGATTGGAACCATTTATTGTCTTCTTTTAGTGTCAGCTGTGGCCCAGTTGGTAGCACACTCACCTCTGAGTCAGAAGGTTGTGGGTTCGAGTCTCACTCCAGGGACTTGAGCACATCAAGCTAGGCTGACACTCCAGTGCAGTGCTGAGGGAGTGCTGCACTGTCGGAGGTGCCGTCTTTCGGATGAGACGTTAAACCAAGGCCCCGTCTGCTCTCTCAGGTGGACGTAAAAGATCCCATGACACTATTTTGAAGAAGAGCAGGGGAGTTATCCCTGGTGTCCTGGCCAATATTTATCCCTCAACCAACATAACAAAAACAGATTATCTGGTCATTATCACATTGTTGTTTGTGGGAGCTTGCTGTGCGCAGATTGGCTGCCGTGTTTCTCACATTACAACGGTGACTCCACTTCAAAAAGTACTTAATTGGCTGTAAAGTGCTTTGAGACGTTCGGTGGTCGTGAAAGGCGCTATATAAATGCAAATCTTTCTTTTTTTTCCTTTTAAGGAGTTGGTTAATGCAATACTTACTGAAAGGACAATGCAGCAGGTGCAATCCTATCGGGCCCCTATATAAAGGGCGGCAATACTAATCATGGACTTAGGATTTTGATTGGGGATCCAGGCCCCACATCCACCACTCAAAGGACCTATGCACTGGGTTCATCCAGGCGTCCAGATTGCCGGGTGGTTGAGAATCCGGTGCTGAGGGAATTCCCGGTGCAGCAATTCCCTCCCCTCTGGCCCCGCCCCCTCTGGCGTCAGAGGCCCTGATTGGGGCAGACGGAGGTTGCTCTCGCCCCAGGCCCCTATGAAAATGGACAGCTGTCGGTATTCCGTATGGACATTCGGCCTCCCTGGCTCCCAGCAGAAAGTCCGGCTCGGCCCCCTCCCGCCGTTGAGGCCAAGGAATTTCTAGGCTCCGTTACGTCTTGTGATTGAGTTAAAAAAGGGCCACTACTAAGCTAGGGGGAGACAGAAATGCTTCATTTTTGTCACACTCTCCCTCATCTGTGATGTTGTGATAAGTGGGTGCACGCTGAACCGCCAGAGATTTAATAAGTCCCTGCCTCTTATTTTAAACCTCTGCCTCCCTCTTCCAAGGAGAGTGTAGAGGACTATCACCAGAATCAAGAAAGGGGAAAGGCCGAAGAATTTTTTTTTCACACACAGGAAGATTATTAGAACACGGAATGCTTTAATGATGACTGAGCGGACACGCATCATTTAAATGCAAATTGGATGAGCAGTTGAAAAGGAAGGTTGGAGAAGGATGTGAGGAAAAGGGCGGGGAGATGGGATTGGAGTAAACTGCTCTGAAGTGCTGGCACAGGCACAGGCAGATGCAAAGATCTTGGGATTCCTCCGCATCTGTGTCCAGAGTCACCCGGTATCTGGGCGCAAACCAATTACACGTCTTAAAAGATGGCGGGACTTTACAGTAAGTGAGTTACCCGCGTGACTGCAATACGCCCAGGTCTCCTCGATCTTTTACATCCATTCATCAAACCTTCCGCCCGAATGAATCTCCGCCCACAAAACTGGCCACACCCCAACTCTCCAACGCGAGCATCCACCAATTGTGCTTGTCCTGGGGGGGGGGCTCTCAACATTGCGACCAGATTTTCAGGCGCAGCAGGACTGAAAGTCATTCTTCTGGTGTATAATTGCCACTTTTTGAGGGTTTAAAAAAAAAATTATCCTCTATATTTTTTTTCTTTTAATTGTTTTTTTACAGCATAAGTAGAAATTACATTAAAAATCAAAAACCTACCCTGATTGAAGTTTTTTAAATCATGCTGTGCCTGATGAATGATGGTTAAATGAGTTGAAATTAAAATTTTCAGACTTAAAAGAAGAAATATTCTAGTGTGGGTTTGATGTTTCCTCAGGCCCTGATTGTTTACGCTGATTTATACCCATTTACGCCCATTTGAAGTTTGGGCATGTTTTAATGCGATTGGTAGGATACTTGAGTCTAACTTGACATCGGCAAAATGGGTGCGGGTTCGAGCGCATTTTCAGGTCTTAACTTCCGGGTTGTGCCCAGGGAGGAAACTCCAGGCCTCAATGGACTGAATCGCTTCTGTGTGGTAATTACGTTTGAGTTTTTTCTACTCTAATAATTACAGCGCTTTAAATAAATTATATTATTATTGAGATGTGATTGTGCAGCCTGGTCACTTGGAACGAGAACAGTCTCCCTGCTTCAGATTTTTTTTCCAAACAACACATATCAGTATCTGTTTAGAAATGGCGGAGCGATGCGCTGCATTAGAAGCATAGAATCACAGAATGATACAGCACAGAAGGAGGCCATTCGGCCCACTGTCCCTGTGCCGACTCTTTGAAAGAGCTCTCCAATTAGTCCCACTCAGCTGCTCTTTCCCCATAGCCCTGCAAACTTTTCCACATCAAGTATTTATCCAAGTCCCTTTTGAAAGTTACTATTGAATCTGCTTCCACCGCCCTTTCAGGCAGTGCATTCCAGATCATGACAACTCGTGTAAAAAAAACTTTCCTCATGTCGCTTCTGGTTCTTTTGCCAATCACCTTAAATCTGTGTCCTCTGGTTACCAACCCTTCTGCCACTGGAAACAGTTTCTCCTTATTTACTCTATCAAAACCGTTCATGATTTGAACACCTCTATTAAATCTCCCATTAACCTTATCTGCTCTCAGGAGAACAACCCCAGTTTCTCTAGTCTCTCCACATAACTGAAGTCTTTCATTTCCTGGTATCGTTCTGGTAAATCTCCTCTGCACCCTCTCTAAGGCCTTGACATCCTTCCTAAAGTGCGGTGCCCAGAGTTGGTGACAATACTCCAGCTGGGGCCTAACCAGTGTCTTATAAAGGCTTAGCATAACTAACTTGCTTTTGTACTGTATTCACCAATTTATAAAGCCAATGATCCCTTATGCCTTTTTAGCAGCCTTCTCAACTTGTCCTGCCACCTTCAAAGATTTGTGTACATACATCCCCAGGTCTCTTTGTTCCTGCACCCCATTCAAAACTGTACCAGTTAGTTTATATTGCCTCTTCTCATTCTTTCTCCTACCAAAATGAATCACTTCACGCTTCTCTGCGTTAAATTTCATCTGCCATGTGTCTGCCCATTTCGCCAGACTGTCTATGTCCTCCTGCATTCTGTTACTATCCTCCTCACTGCATACTAAATTTCCGAGTTTTGTGTCATCTGCACACTTTGAAATTATGCCCTGTATACCCAAGTCCAGGTCATTAATATATATCAAAAAGAGCAGTGATCCCAATATCAACTCCTGGGGGACACCACTGCACAGTTCCCTCCAGTTTGATAAACTACTGTCCACTACTAATTTCTGCTTTCTGTACCTTAGCCAATTTTGTATCCATGTAGCCACTGCCCCTTTAATCCCACGGGCTTCAATTTTGCTAACAAGTTTATTACGCGGTACTTTGTCAAACGCCTTTTGAAAGTCCATACACACAACATCAATTGCACTACCCTCATCAACCCTCTCCATTACTTCAGCAAAGAACTCAATCGAGTTAGTCAGACAAATCCGTGCTGGCTTTCATTTATTAACCCATACTTTTCCACGTGCCAATTAATTTTGTTCCGAATTATTTTCTCCCCAGCGGCGGGGTTGAAAGGATACAAGATGCTGGTATCCTCGTAGGTTATCCTCCTTCTCACAAGCACCTCTTGCTTTCCCGCCCTCCCCTCACCACAACTCCACCCTTGTGCCTTCCTCATTTCACACACCCAAGAAAGCAGCCTGCCCAGCCACTGGTTGACCAAGAAGTGGGAGAGGAGAAGAGAGTGAAGAAGAAGAAACACCGTCACTCAATTCGACACTCCCAGCCACCAGCTCCTTGAGGTCGACCAGCAAGGCCATTTGCAGTGTTCCCCATTGAAAGTCAGCAGCCTTCCACCAGTCATGCTGCAGCCACTGGGGTAGCACTGCATGACATCAGTAGGATAGGCAAAGGCACACACAAGACAGTTACTAAGGGTGATGAGTTAATTTCTTGATGCCATATTGGATGGATAGATGTATAAAGTTGGATTGGAAAGTTTGCTTTGTGGTGACTTTTATTTCAGCATTGTGGCCAAGAGGACGCTGTGATGGTCAGTAACAGAGGGAAGGGAAGGTGCGGGACAAATGTTGAAAGGGGAATTGGGGTTGTGGTCACTGTTACCTGAGGCAGATGATTCCATCCCGGATATCCTGGCCCGAAAGGGGCTGTCTGGGATGCATCCTTCCTTCTGCTTCGTCCTCTTCTGCTTCTTCTTCTTCTGCATCTTCCTCATCCCGCTGCGAGCGGATGCTATAAATCTGGAAAAAAATGCTGGAAATACTCAGCAGGTCGGGCAGCATCTTGACCGAAGACGTAAACTCTGTTTCTCTCTTCACGGATGCTGCCTGATCTGCTGAGTATTTCCAGCATTTTCTGTCTTCTCAGAGGCTCTCCTTTACCATCTGAGGCCTTGCAAGCGCCCAGCAGCACTCCCAGCACACTTAAAAAAATTTTTAACATGTATTGCATCAAGCCACTACTTCAATAAAATAAAAAAAATTCCAGTCCAAAGCTTAAATGCAAACTTACCTGAAGGATGTGTGTGTCCCTTTAGGAAGTGCTGACAGTGTCTCTGTCAGTCTGCTGCACGCTCGCTTTTCAGTGCGAGCTTAGGACCCAGTGCTAAACTCAGTGCTAAGGTCAAAGTTCGCAGAGCGTGAAGTTAAATCGGTGCTGCAAGCCGATGGACGTCACGCTCTACCCATTTACAGCTCCAGGGCCAGCGCTGCTATTGGCAGTGTTAAGGCCCTCACCAAAATGGCGGCAGCTGAGTCCCGCACCAGAGAAGGGCGGCTGCCATTTTTGCCCAGGATTCTAGTGCTAACAGGTGGCAGTAAGTAGCCCAGTTTCTGGGCCTCTGTCTTTGAACTCTCAAGTACATCATCCCTTTCTAGTGCTGTAACAGTATCTTTGATCAATACTGCCGCTCTCCCTCCTTTTTTTCCTTCCCCATCTTTCCCATTGTAGCCAGGAATATTAAGGGCTGGATTTTGTCAGGTATGGAGGCGGGACTGCCGGTAAAGTTGCAGGATTTCGGGGCGGCTGGCAAACCCGCCCCCAACCCGCCTCCGTGCCCTCTTGCCAGGAGGCGGGAAGCTGTCTTGCCCCGGGTCCCGTCTCCTCGAGGTGGGAAAGGGATTAAAGCCTATTAACTGCCTGTTAACAGGTAGTTAACAGGCAGAAAATAGGATTATCCCTATTTTTTGCTCTGAAGTGCAGGCTTCCCGACCTCGGAGAACCCCGCCAGGGTGTAGGAGACGAGAAGGAGGTCTGCGGGGGTCTGAAAGTGAGATGTAGAGGTGAGTGATGGGTGCAAGTGTGGAGTGGTAAGTATGTAAGGTGAGTGTTAAGAGTTATAAAATGTTCACTTATCTTTGTTTCTGCCTACAGCCTTCAGCCGCTGTGGATCTGGAGTCCTGACATCTTCATTGTAGATTTCACAGACTGGCTGTTGGATCCTCCGAACCAACAGCCAGGCGATTTCTGCAAAGTTGAAAGGTTTGATGAGTCCTGAACACAAGGACTCATCAAACTGCACAGAATGTCAGTGTTTGACAGCTTCACAGAGCTGTCAAACGCTGACATTTCTTCTTTCAAGAAATCTTGACGGACGTTGACGTGCTCTGTCACTGACATCCCCCTAATTGGTCTACTGAGCCCGCTGGGCGGGCTTAACAAGGTCAATCAGGGAAATTCCCGCTGGTTGGCCAGAAGCTGATGGAGGCGGGATTGAAAGCCGGCAAGCAGCAGTCCCGCCTCCAAAAGCTTCCCATTGACAAAATCCAGCCCATAGTGCCCAATCCTCCCCTTGTTTGAGCCAGGTCTCCATTACTGCCACTATATCATAATCTAATGCGAGTGGAGGGAGCCAGCAAGGACGATAGTGGTGAGGGAGGGAGTTGAGGGAGTCGCAAGGGGGGAGATTTGAGGGAGTGGGGAGGGAGTTGAGGGAGCGGTGAGGGGAGGGAGTGGCGAGGGGAGGGAGCAGTGAGGGGAGGGAGCGGCGAGGGGAGGGAGGTGAGGGTGTGGTGAGGGGAGTGAGGGGAATTAGTAGCGAGGGGAGGGAGTGGTGAGGGGAGAGCTTAAGTGTTGGGGAGGCTTCAAACTACTGGGGAGATGACATTGGAAGTGACAAAGATTTACAGCCTTCATTCTCTTCCCCCCTCCCCCCTACTCCCCCCTCCCCCCTACTTCCCCCTCCCCCTACCTCCCCCTCCCCCCTCCCCCTACTTGCCCCTCCCCCTACTCCCCACTCCCCCTACTCCCCCCTCCCCCTACTCCCCCCTCCCCCTTCTCCTCCCTACTTCCCCCTTCTCCCCACTCCCCCTACTCCCCCCTCCCCCTACTCCCCCCTCCCCCTACTCCCCCCTCCCCCACCTCCCCCTTCTCCTCCCTACTTCCCCCTTCTCCCCCCTACTTCTCCCTCTTCCCCCTTCCCCTTCCCTCTTCCCCTTCCCTCTTCCCTCTTCCCCCTTCCCTCTTACCCCTTCAGACTTCCCTCTTCCCCCTTCTGACTTTCCTCTTCCCCCCCTTCCCCTTCCCCCACTCCCAACCGAGCTGAGTGTCTGTCCTTGCCCCCACTCACTCCTCCTGTCACCGTTGCTGCCTCCCCACACCTGCAGTACCTGACCTCTGTCTCCATTCCCTTTATCCTACATCTCTCACCACTCCTAGTGAATTGCCCGAGTGCCACTCCCACCCCGGGTAACTCCCACACCTGTTCACCACTATCCCAATGCTCCCGTATCTCGACCACCCTCCAACCACTTCACATTGTGAGACCCCACAACCCCACTCCCCAATACTCCCACATCCTTAGATAACCTTCCCAATACTACAAAGACAACCCCTCCTCAGTACAGCAATACGCTTCCTATCTGCCATCTTCCTCTCGACTCTGGTCTTTAGGAAGAGATAAAACATCTAATTGAATAAAGAAATGTATAATAAGAATCTAGGGCACTGATGTACATTAGGAATGTGCATCTGCTCGCATAATGTTAATCCAAAAATACTGCTAACACTCACATAACACTTTCTAATAGAAACAGTTTCAATTATTTAATCACCATAAATCAGTAGCCCTGATAATACATTGCACGTTGTATAATAAACAACAGTATATTCTCTGATGCATCCTGAGCAAAGCCAAGGGAGTTCTGCTAGTTAACACCACCCTCCATAAAAGTAAGCTCATCCAAAACACTGATGCACGTGTCCTAACTCGCAGCAAATCCAATTTATCCATCTCCCCTGTGCTCGCTGACCTATATTGGCTCCTGGTTAAGCAAGGCTCAATTTTAAAGTTCTCATCCTTGTTTTCAAATCCCTCCATGGCCTCGCCCCTCCCTGTCTCTGTAACCTCCTCCAGCCCTACAACCCCCCGAGGTCTCTACGCTCCTCCAATTCTGACCTCTTGCACATCCCCGATTTTAGTCGCTCCACCATTAGCAGCCGCGCTTTCAGCTGCTGAGGCCCTAAGCTCTGGAATTACCTCTCCGCCTCTCCGCCTCGCTTTCCTCCTTTAAGACGCTCCTTAAAACCTACCTCTTTGACCAAGCTTTTGGTCACCTGCCCTAATATCTCCCTATGTGTTAAATTTTGTTTGATTACGCTCCTGTGAAGCGCCTTGGGACATTTTACTGCATTATAGGTGCTATATAAATACAAGCTGTTGTTGGTAAATGTGCAGGTCTTTACTGTCCATCATGTCACACTTAATTATATACAAATTTATTCCAGGCAAATTCTTGCTATTGATTGTTTAATATGCAAATTTCTCTAACTTTTTTTAAAAGGTGAAATTTACCATGCCCCTCCCCTATCAACAGAGGATAATTATTCACACAGGATCCACAGTGTCTGCAGCCTCGCTATAATACATTAAATTGACCGTACTATCAAGCCCCTAGTACGATGGGCAGCGCTGTAATTATAATACAATGCATGTTATTCTTACTTTTACAGAGGGAAATTCAAAGAGATCTACAGAGAGAAACTGAGCAGCTGGATTTAGCATAGAGAGAGAACATAAAAATACCACATAGCACTGCAAAGTGAAGGCCACATCACTGAATAATAGACCAAAGACTGAGGGTCTCCCCACAATGCACAGAGACAGTATCATAGGTAGATAAAAGTTTTGTGGCACTTAAGTAGATTCATAAGAATAGAAACACAAGGAAGCAATGCTAATGCTCTATAAAGGATTAATGAGACCGCAGTTGGAGTATCTGTTTGAGTTGGCATCACTATACTTAATAAAAAATGTAAGCCTGGAAATCACTGTTGCTGACAGTAGCAGCGACGAATGCTTGCCGCAGGCTGATGATATTCCTCTGTCTGTCAGATCACCACAGGTGTTACCCCCATTATTTGAAACGGGGTAACTCCTCTCTAAAATAGAAGATAGAGGCACATCATACAAACACGTTCAGTATTGATTGGCCTGCATCGCCAGTGGTAATTTCTAGTGCCAAAGATTCAAAGCAGGAGGACAAATATGATTCCAGGCTTTATGTCACTGAGCTATGAAGCGAGGTCAAGGAAGTCAAGTGGCAGGTTGGTGAAGTTCTCAGCTTTGACTTAGGAGTAGCACTCTCGCCGGAGTTAGAAGGTTGTAGGTTCAAGCCTTAGTCCCAGAGACTCGAGCAGATAGTTTCGGCTGACCTTCTGTGCAGTGCTGAGGGAGCCAGTGCACTGCTGCTTGCACAGTTTGACTATGTTCCCTGCTGCTACTTGGAAGGATCCAGTAGCACCGAAGTTCAAGACTTGACAGCCATTGACAGAGCCCTCCCTGCCCTGGAACCTGCACGTGTCTCCATCACTGCCTCCCTAGAGAAGCGACACCAAAGGCTGATCTCCTCAGGTTGGTGGTCTTACCGAACCAGAAGGGTGCTGGGTAAGGGCAGATGTGGCCAAACCAACTTAGGTGTAAACACACCTCCCTCTCGCACCTCCGTAGATCCTCAACTTCCTGCCCCACACTCATGCTGGCTGGAGCACCGTGACCAGGCACTTCCTGGCAAAAAAAAAAACAATAAGGAAGGAAAATATTCTGGAAAGTTTCTCTCCGACCCCCTCAGGCGATCAAAACCAGTCTAGGAGATCACATTGACCACACGTACGTTAACTGTTAGTTCACTTACCTCCTATATGATGCGATGTCTGCCACAGTCAGGAACCGGTCCAGCTCTCTCTTGAAGACGTGCAGAGATTCAGCACCCACCGCACCAGCCGGCAACACATTCCAGCCGCTCACTTTTCTCTGGGGAAAAGAAGAACCGCCTAACATCCAGTCTATTCCTACTCTTATATAGTTTAAACTCATGTCCCCTGGGCCTCCCCAATCTGTCAAAACTGGAATAATCTATCACTAGGCAGGCAATCTCGCCCTTTCATTATTTTATATATCTCCATCAGGTCGCCTCTAAGTCTATGCTGCTCCAGAGTAATTGCACCGAGCTCTTTAAGCGTAGCTGAGTAACTAAGGTTCTTTAAGGTGGGAATCATTCTCGTAGCTCTCCAGTAAACCTTTTCCAAGGCCACTATATTACCTGCCATGTGAGGGGACCAAAACTGGTCAAAACTCCATCGATGCCTTCAGCGTGGTGGGGGAGCCTTAGCAGCACAGCCCATGTTCGAGACATCCATGACCAATGCTTCTTACAGGCTTACTCATAATCAACTGCTTAATCCAGGTTATCAGACTTTTGACAAAGCCCGTGAGGCTGACTCCTCCTCTAGGATGCTGACCAATAGGTTGGGGTGCAATCGTGTAGTGGTTCTGTTACTAGACTAGTAATCCAGAGGCCTGGACTAGTAACCCAGCAAATGTAAGATCAAATCCCACCAGGACAGTTTGAGAATTAGAATTCAGTTTAAAATTCTGGAAATAAAAACCTAGTATCAGTAAAGTGACCATGAGGCTGTTGGATTGTCATTAAAAAACAACTTGTTCACTAATCTCATTGAAACTTATAAAATTCTAACAGGACTAAACAGATTAGATGCAGGAAGGATGTTCCTGATGGTGGGGGAGTCCAGAACCAGGGGTCACAGTCTAAGGATAAGGGGTAAGCTATTTAGGACTGAGATGAGGAGGAATTTCTTCACCCAGAGAGTGGTGAACCTGTGGAATTCTCTACCACAGAAGGCAGTTGAGGCCAATTCATTAATTATATTCAAGAAGGAGTTAGATATATTTCTTAAGGCTAAAGGGATCAAGGGATATGGGGAGAAAGCAGGGACAGGGTACTGAATTTGGATGATCAGTCATGATCTCATTAAATGGCGGAGCAGGCTCGAGGGGCCGAATGTCCTACTCCTGCTGCTATCTTCTATGTTTCTAATGTTCTTCAGGGAAGGAAACATGCCGTCCTCGTCTGGTCCGGCCTATACATGACTCCGGTCCCACACCAACGTGGTTGACTCTTAACTGCCCTCTGAAGTATCCTAGCAATCCACTTAGTTGTATCTAATTGGTACCAGTTGTTAAAGAATGCTGCTCACCACCACCTTCTCAGGGCAACTAGGGATGGGCAATAAATGCCAACCTTGCCTTGTGGATTTGTAGCTCTTACGGTCATTGGGATTCCATTGCCCCAGGGAAATTTGCCTTCTTTGAACATGAGACACTTCCTACCCCGCCCCCCCCCCCCCCACCCCCCCCGCCAAGTCATGTAATCTTCTGGGAGGGGCAAAACACTTAACCCCATAATCTTTGATTTACAGTGACTTGAGAACTTTTTTGTTCTCTCCTCAAACCCTTTATTCTTTGTTATTTACAACTTTTGTTTTGCCCTACTTTGCTTAAAAAAATGTTTTTTTTTACGTAAGATGATAGACTGGAGCAGAGAAGGCTAAGGGGAAATTTAGTAGAGATTTTTAAAATTAGTAAGAGTGTTGATCGGGTGAATAAGGGCAAAGAATATTCCCTCTGGTTGGGGAGACAGTGACGAATGGAGGCCAGTTTAAAGCTGTCACAAAGAGAATGAGGAGCGAGGTTAGGAGAAATTTCTCTAGGCAGGTTATTGGAGCGTGAAATGCTTTGTCACGGGAAGTGGTTGAGGCAGAGATCATTGCATCTTTCAAGGGACTATTGGATAGATATTTGAAGCAGAGAAAGATACGGGGGGAAAAATTTGGTTGCTTTGCGCCTCCTGTTAGTGTCCTAGAGGGCGCTAACAGGGCGCAAATCAACTAGCGCCTGGGTGCGGCGCCGCCAACGCCTCCTGTGAAATTCAGCGGGAGGTTAGCGGCGGCGGTAACCGTTAGCGCCCTATGGTGCTGCGCCGCCGGCGATGACGTCATCGCCGTGCACAGCGCCCCGGCCGCAATCTTCGGTAGCTCCCCCTGACTTACCGCTGGACACTATGTCCGATGGGGTCAGGAGGGCCTACCTGCGGCCAGGGCAGCGCTATTTAAAGGGGAGGTGCCGGGCGGCCATTTTTGTTGCTGGCCGCCTGCCAGCACCTGCCTCCGCTGCCGTCCCCGGCCTCCTGACCCGCCCGCCCCCCCCCACACCCGTGGAGTGCCGGCTGCGCTCCATGAGCTTGGCACTTCTCTTGAGTACCGGGCTCTTTCGCCAGCACTCTGATCCCCGGTGGCCCAGCTGGGCCCCGGGTCGCGCTGCGCAAGGCCCCTCCCCTTTAAGAAGGGAAGGAAGGCCTGCAGTACCGCGGCGCGATGTACCGCAGCACGATATTCCCTCGCAGCGCCCCAAGAGGGAGGTGGGGCGCTTCCAGTAGCGCCCCGCTTCCCTCTTGGGGCGCTACCACTCAATTTCGGCAGCGGGGGCGCTAATTTTTCCAGGGCAATAAAAGTAGCGCCCCGGCGAAGTTAGCGCCCCAAAGGGGCCGCCACTCAATTTTTTCCCCCATAGGGCTATAGGGTGAGAGTGGGGCAGTGAGATATGATGGGCTGAATGGCCTCCTTCTGTACTGTATCCTTCTATGGTGTTTATCATTCTCTCCACAGCACTTTTCTCCTTTTTCCCCAGTGATTTAAATAATTATGAAAGATTGGCCCAGAAATTCGCCTCTCCGGCTTGCCGCGGGGGTAAGGATCGCACGCGCACTTACCTACCACGTCTGCCGTTCTGCTTCTGGCCCACGGGGACTTCAGCTCCTGGGCCTGCCCCAACTGCCGGCGCGCAGTGCTTGCGTGTCCCAGGGGCACAGTTAGTGCGATGCGACCCCTGGGATCACGTGGGCCATGGAGAGCCAATGGCAGCAGACCATCTTTCATTCATAGATTTGACAGGAAGACCTGTCAAATCTATGAATTGAAATCGGCCCCAAAACAACAGCTAAACTTCAAATACATTTTTTAAAAATCACATTTTTAAAATAACTATAAGTTAAATAAATTAACTACTTTAAACAAAAACTTAAATTTTTGAAAAAATTAAAATACTTTTTAACAGTGCTAAAAATAAACTTACCTTTCTTTAAAGTATCTAAAAAAGATAAACCTGTTGAAAAATGTTTTAAATTATAATTAATTAACCACTTACCTTGTTGAAAACGGGTCCTGCGCCTCCTTTTTAAAAGTGCAGGTTCTTCAATACTTACCCTCCCGGAGAAACCTGAAAAAAAACCTAAGTTTGCTGCGTGCGCGCAGCCTCTAGCGCGCACGCGGTTCACCTCTGAACCGCTCCCTTCACCAGACCGGAAGTTCCGGTTTCCCGCGCATGCGCAGTGCATGCAGGAAACCGGCACTTCAGGAGGCCTTACAGGTGAGTACACACTGTGTACTCACCCGGCAAGTGCCGAATTTTTGGCCCGATATTTTCTCCCCTATTAGTGGATTTGTATCTCTTACTGTCATTGGGATTCCATCACACCAAAGAAGTTTTGAAAGAAAGAACTTGCATTTATACAGCGCCTTTCACGACCTACAGATGTCCCAAAGCACTTTACAGCCAATAAAATACTTTTGACGTGTAGTCACTGTTGTAATGTGGGAAACGTTGCAGCCAATTTGCGCACGGCCAGGTCCCACAAACAGCACTGTGATAATGACCAGATAATCTGTTATAGTGATGATGGTTGAGGGATAAATATTGGCCGGGTTACCAGGGAGAACTCATTTGCTCTTCTTCGAAATAGTGCCATGGGATCTTTTACTCCCACCCGAGAGAGCAGACGGGGCCTCAGTTTAACGTCTCATCAGAAAGACGGCACCTCCAACAGTGCAGCACTCCCTCAGCACTGGCACTGGAGTGTCAGCCTGGATTCTGTGCTCTAGTCTCTGGAGCTGGACTTGAACCCACAACCTTCTGACTCAGAAGCAAGAGTGCTACCAACTGAACCGTGAATGACAGCAGGTTTTCCCACTGTTTAGTCTTCAGTGACCGGTAACTGTCATTCGTCGAGCTCCAGGCCTGACCAACTGACTCTGGCCACTGTGTTTGAGATCAACATCAATACATCTCAAAAAACATCGCCCGCTGTCCCACAGCAAACGTCAGTAGCCTCAGCAACACACCAAAAAAGCTCAGCCCATAACACGTTCAGCTCAAAGTTTTTATTGAATGCTGTATACGGTGTTAAATGCCAATATTTCTATTTTTTGCTACTTTTTTATTTGCTGTCTGCATCTCACGATAATTATTTATAAATATTCAGCCTGGTCGTTAATCCTACCTAACAAAACTTGGAAAAGCTGGTGAACAGCTTCAAAAAAGCTGACGGCTAAAGAAAATAAGGTGCAGCTTAAAAATAGCGCTAAATAAAGGCCTATGAAATAGATCACTGCTTCAGGGCAACTGAATAACTTAAATTCCTTTTGATTACTTTGGATTTAAGAATGTTAGTGCTGTTTTGGGATCACATTTTCAAAACCGTTTTATTTTCTGTGAAAATTGAAACCCAATGACCTCGCGTATGACATATGGAAAGAATTAGTTACCACGGGAGTGCAGTGGGGCATGAACTTATCCTGACTTAGGCGGCAGCTGTACTCAAAGTTCCATCGGGTGTATTATAGCGGGGAAGTACATCTTTGAAGGGGAAATGAGCTTTGGCGGCGCAAAGTGTATTTCCCAGGTACGTCTGAAGGGATGGTTTCTCAGGAAATTATCCCCAGCGAAATTTTGATTTTTGAGATTGTTTTGGTGCATTTTGAAGTGTTCTGTGATTCCTTTCCATCAAGTTGCCTGTAATTTTTTAAAAAAAATTATTAATTAAGACGCAGATGGTGACAGAAACAAGACTTAGCTGTACATCACGAAAAGTCACTCTAGTGTGAATTTTATATCCTTAGCTAGTTCCAATTTGCAACAACAAGACAGGATGATGGATTGGCAGATTTAAAAAAAAATCTAAATTAGATGCATCCAGTTCCTGACCTGAGGATAAACGAGGTTGTTTCACGGCTAGTGGGCATTTATCATTTTGTTTTATGTTTCATGACTCAGTCTGTAAAAGAGCCAACAAAGGGAGAAAACATCCTGGATTTGAGTAAGAGTAATCGGGATGATCAAATCTCCAACACAAAGGTGGTGAGGCTTTAAGTACCATCGATTATGATGTGCTTACGTTTGACGTTACAAGAATTGGAGAGGTTACTAAAACCCAAACAAAATTGCCCAATTTTAAGAGGACCAACTTTAGGCGGCCTGGAAGTGTGGACTTATGTCAGAGTGGGCCTGGAAGGTTTGAATATGGTTAGGAGAGTGGAAGAACTCCGGTGTTCCTTCAAGGAGTTGATTCTGAATGCAATGGACCAATGTGTGCCCATGTAAAGCAAAGCTACCAAGTTTAAAGGCGCTCCTGCTTGGTTGAAAGGGACGACCAAGCAACTCATGAATCAAGGGGAAAAAAACTCCATTTAAGACCATGAAGGAAAATGGCACAGAATTAAGATGGATTCATTACCAAAAGGCATGCCTGGAGTGTAAAAAGGCATCAAAATGGTAAAGAAAATTTATCAAATTGAATATGGCAAGAAAAGTGAAGGATAATGCCGTGGCTCAGTGGGTAGCAATCTCGCCTCTGAGTCAGAAGGTTGTGGGTTCAAGTCCCACTCCAGAGACTTGGGCACAAAATCCAGGCTGACACTCCAGCGCAGTACTGAGGGAGTGTTGCACTGTCGAGGGGCCATCTTTCGGATGAGATGTTAAAACCTTGTCTGCCCTCTCAGGTGGACGTAAAAGATCCCATGGCACTATTTCGAAGAAGAGCAGGGGAGTTCTCCCCGGTATCCCGGCCAATATTTATCCCTCAACCAATACCACTAAAAACAGATTATTTGGTCATTATCTCATTGCTGTTTGTGGCGCTGTCGGTGGTGCCGACTTTTAAGCGAGACATTAAACTGTCTGCCCTTTCAGGTGGTTGTAAATGATCCCATGGCATTTGAAGAATAACCGGGACGCTCCCAAATTTCTGGGTCCATAAATTCTCAGATTTGATTCCAGAGCAGTAGGAGGGATAAATACTAAATACAGAAAATGCTGGAAACACTCAGCAGGTCAGGCAGTATCTGTGGAGAGAGAAACAGAAAATTTTCAGGTCGATGACCTTTCATCGTAACTGGAAGAAGTTAGAATTTAAAAATTTATAAGCAAGTAAATGGCCTAGCAAGCAAGAATAAAACCGGACAGACCACCCAGCATTGACCTCGGCACCGGCTACGGACACGGCAACGGCACACCCAGCCCAGTTGACCCTGCAAAGTCCTCCTCACCAACATCTGGGGACTTGTGCCAAAATTGGG
The DNA here is from genome assembly GCA_030390025.1 of Squalus acanthias. Taxonomy (NCBI): domain Eukaryota; kingdom Metazoa; phylum Chordata; class Chondrichthyes; order Squaliformes; family Squalidae; genus Squalus; species Squalus acanthias. The sequence goes on along the minus strand of CM059444.1, from coordinate 9,575,240 downwards.
AGAGCTGTCCCACAGACTAGTCAAGCAACAGCCTAACATAGTCATACTCACAGAATCATACTGACGTAATAAAGACTCACTACGCACTTGAACATAAAGCAAGGCTTTAATCAACTTGTAACAAAACATGGAGGTCTAGTTAGCAGTCACTAGCTTCCTGTTTCCAGATTGTCTCTGCCCAAGGTGGGCCCATGCCTGAGTATTTATACTCCCTGGACGGCGCCCCAGCTGGCCACCCAGTAGTACTTCCTGAGTTGTTACTTGCGATTTATGACACATACCTTTCAGCCAATGTCCCAAACTCCTCCATCACCATCCCTGGGTATGTCCTGTCCCACAGGCAGGACAGACCCACCAGAGGTAGCGGCACAGTTGTATACAGTCGGGAGGGAGTGGTCCTGGGAGTCCTCAACATTGACTCCGGAACCCATGCAGTCTCATGACTTCAGGTCAAGCATGGGCAAGGAAACCTCCTGCTGATTACCACCTACCGCCCTCCCTCAGCTGATCAATCAGTACTCCTCCATGTTGAACACCACTTTGAAGAAGCACTGAGAGTAGCAAGGGCACAGAATGTACTTTGGGTGGGAGACTTCAATGTCCATTACCAAGAGTGGCTCAGTTGCACCACTACTGACCGAGCTGGCCTAGTCCTGAAGGACATAGCTGCCAGTCTGGGCCTGCGACAGGTGGTGAGAGAACAAACACGAGGGAAAAACCTACTTGACTTCGTCCTCACCAATCTACCTGTCGCAGATGCATCCGTCCATGACAGTATTGGTAGCAGTGACCCCCCGCATAGTCATTATGGAGACGAAGTCCCGTCTTCACACTGAGGACACCCTCCATCGTGTTGTGTGGCACAACCACTGTGCTACATGGGATAGATTCAGAACAGATCTAGCAGCTCAAGACTGGGCATCCATGAGGCGCTGTGGGCCATCAGCAGCAGCAGAATTGTATTCCACCACAATCTGTAACCTCATGGCCCGGCATATCCCTCACTCTACCATTACCATCAAGCCAGGGGACCAACCCTGGTTCAATAAGGAGTGTAGAAGAGCATACCAGGAGCAGCACCAGGCGCACCTAAAAATGCGGTGCCAACCTGGGGAAGCTGCCACACAGGACTACATGCATGCTAAAAAACGGAAGCAGCATGCTATAGACAGAGCTAAGTGATCCCACAATTAATGGATTAGATCAAAACTCTGCAGTCCTGCCACATCCAGTCGTGAATGGTGGTGGACCATTAAACAACTAACGGGAGGAGGAGGCTCCATGAATATCCCCATCCTCAATGATAGTGGAGCCCAGCACATGAGTGCAAAAGACAAAGCTGAAGTGTTTGCATATCGGCCTCCTCCTGAGGTCCCCACCACCACAGAAGTCAGTCTTCAGCCAATTTGATTCACTCCAAGTGATATCAAGAAACGGCTGAGCGCACTGGATGCAGCAAAGGCTATGGGCCCTAACAACATCCCGGCTGTCGTGCTGAAGACTTGTGCTCCTGAACTAGCCGAGCCTCTAGTCAAGCTGTTCCAGTACAGCTATAACACTGGCACTAATTCTCAGTGGCAGAAGGTGGGTAGTGGTGTTCCTCAAGGATCAGTGCTGGGAACCCCGCTGTTCACAGTTTACATCAACAATTTAGACTTTGGAATCAAAAACACAATTTCAAAATTTGCGGATGATACCAAATGGGGGGGGGGGGGGGGATAGGCAATACTGAGGAGGACTGCAACGAATTACAGGAGGACATTAATAAACTTGCAGAATGGGCAAATAATTGGCAAATGAAGTTCAACACAGATAAATTGAGGTATTACATTTTGATAGGAAGAATAGGGAGGTCACTGCATACAGTTTTGGTGTCCATACTTAAGAAAAGACATACTTGCTCTCGAGTCAGCACAAAGAAGGTTCACTCGGTTAATCCTGGGGATGAGGGGATGGACATATGAGGAGAGGTTGGGTAGATTGGGACTCTATTCATTGGAGTTCAGAAGAATGAGAGGCGATCATATTGAAACATATAAGATTGTGAAGGGGTTGGATCGGGTGGATGCGGGGAGGATGTTCCCGATGATGGGTGAAACTAGAACTAGGGGGCATAGTCTTAGAATAAGGGGCTGCTCTTTCAAAATTGAGATGAGAAGGAACTACTTCACTCAGAGGGTGGTAGGTCCATGGAATATGCTGCCCCAAAAAGCTGTAGAAGCTACATCATTACATAAATTTAAAACAGAAATAGACAGTTTCCTAGAAGTAAAGGGAATTAAGGGTTACGGGGAGCGGGCAGGAATTTGGACATGAGTCTAGGTTCGGATCGGTCATGGCCCTGTGGGTAGCGTAGCGGGCCCAGGGGCCGTGTAGCCTGATCCTGCTCCTATTTCGTGTGTCCGATTCTGTTAGGTTCAGGAGATGGTTCTGTGATAGTAGATTGGCGGTTAGGATCAGATCAGCCATGATCTTATTGAATGGCGGAGCAGGCTCGAGGGGCCAATTGGCCTACTCCTGCTCCTATTTCTTATGTTCTTATGTTCTTATCACTTGGAGGGTGTGAGTCTAGGTGGGGTAGAGGAACAAAGGGATCTCGGAATACAAATACACAAATCACTAAAAGTTGCGATGCAGGTTAGCAAGGCCATAGAAAAAGCAAACCAAGCACTAGGGTGTATTTCTAGAGGGATAAAATTGAAAAGTAGAGAAGTTATGCTAAACCTGTATCGAACCTTGGTTAGACCACACTTGGAGTACTGTGTACAGTTCTGGTCGCCATATTATAAAAAGGATATAGAGGCACTCGAGAGGGTGCAGAGAAGATTTACAAGGATGATACCAGAAATGCGAGGTTTTACATATCAGGAAAGGATGAACAGGCTGGGTTTTTTTTCTCTTGAAAAAAGAAGGCTGAGGGCTGACCTAATAGAGGTCTTTAAAATTATGAGAGGTTTTGATAGAGTGGATACAGAGAGAATGTTTCCACTTGTGGGGAGGAGCATAACTAGAGGCCATCAATATAAGAAATCCAATTGGGAATTCAGAAGAAACCTCTTTACCTAAAGAGTGGTGAGAATGTGGAACTCGCTACCACAGGGAGTGATTGAAGCGAATAGTATCGATGCATTTAAGGGGAGGCTGGACAAGCATATGAGGGAGAAGTGAATAGAGGGTTATGCTGATAGATTTAGATGAGGAAAGATGGGAGGAAGCTTGAGTGGAGCATAAACGCCGGCATGGAGTGGTTGGGCCAAATGGCCTGTTTCTGTGCCGTGTATCCTATGTAATCCGACAATGTGGAAAACTGCCCAAGTATGTCCTGTCCACAAAAAGCAGGATAAATCCAATCCGGCCAATTATCGCCCCATCAGTCTACTCTCAATCATCAGCAAAGTGATGGAAGGTGTCGTCGACAGTGCTATCAAGCAGAACATTTCTCACCAATAACCTGCTCACTGATGCCCAGTTTGGGTTCCGCCAGGACCACTCGGCTCCAGACCTCATTACAGCCTTGGTCCAAACATGGACAAAAGAGCTGAATTCCAGAGGTGAGGTGAGAGTGACTGCCCTAGACATCAAGTCAGCATTGTGGCATCAAGGAGCCCTAGTAAAACTGAAGTCAAAAGTCAATGGGAATCGGGGGGAAAACTCTCCACTGGCTGGAGTCATACGCAGCACAAAGGAAAATGGGTTGTGGTGGTTGGAGGTCAATCAATACAGCCCCAGGACATCGCTGCAGGTGTTCCTCGGGGCAGTGTCCTAGGCCAAACCATTTTCAGTTGCTTCACCAATGACCTTCCCTCCATCATAAGGTCAGAAAAGGGGATGTTCGCTGATGACTGCACAGTGTTCAGTGCCATTCGCAACTCCTCAGATAATGACGCAGTCCATGCCCGCATGCAACAAGACCTGGACGACATTCAGGCTTGGGCTGATAAGTGGCAGGTAACATTCGCGCCACACAAGTGCCAGGCAATGACTATCTTCAACAAGCGAGCGTCTAACCACCGCCCGTTGACATTCAACGGCATTACCATCGCCGAATCCCCCACCATCAACATCCTGGGGATCACCATTGACCAGAAACTTAACTGGACCAACCACATAAATACTGTGGCAACAAGAGCAGGTCAGAGGCTAGGTATTCTGCGGTGTGTCTCTCACCTTCTGACTCCCCAAAGCCTTTCCACCATCTACAAGGCACAAGTCAGGAGTGTGATGGAATACTCTCCACTTGCCTGGATGAGTGCAGCTCCAACAACACTCAAGAAGCTCGACACCATCCAAGACAAAGCAACCCATTTGATTGGCACCCCATCCACCACCTAAACATTCACTCCCTCCACCACCGGCGTACCGTGGCTGCAGTGTCTACCATCTGCACGGCCGCGCAGCTTAACTGGAACATTGCCCTCAGGCCGTCCTGGTGGGGGATGGAGATATAGAAGGATAAATAACTGAAGCTGCCGCTGCCTGAACACATGACACTGGAAGAATGTGCAGCCTCTTAACACAGTAATTCAATGCATATAATTTAATGGGGATCAACCCTTATCTCTGCCAGCGAGTCCTCTGGCATTGAGCTATATTTAATCATCATCGGACAAGGCACATTCAATGCTCGGCAAGGTTTGCAATTTGTCAGACGTTAGAGTGCCTGGGGAGGATTTCCAATGAATACAAAACCGAAGGTAGCACACGGATGGTGTATGTTTGTCTACAGCTGCCAGAACTGGTCTGTCAGCAACATTATGGTGTATGATGGGAAGTTGGGCAATGAAATCTGACGTTGGCAGCTCAAGGCCACTACAGGTGACGGACCTGGCAACACGATCATCGAGTGCAGGTCGGCCAGAATCATTTCAGTCGATGTGTTTTCAGTCTTCAGTTGGTGGAAATGTGTAAACATAGAAACATAGAAGATAGGAGCAGGAGTCGGCCATTCGGCCCCTCGAGCCTGTTCCGCCATTCGATGAGATCATGGCTGATCATCCAAATTCAGTACCCTGTCCCTGCCTTCTCCCCATATCCCTTGATACCTTTAGCTTTAAGAAATTTAGGGCAACACGGTGGCATAGTGGTTAGCACTGTTACCTCACAGCGCCAGGGACCCGGGTTCAAATCCGGCCTCGGGTGACTGTCTGTGTGGAGTTTGCACATTCTCCCCGTGTCTGCATGGGTTTCCTCCGGGTGCTCCGGTTTCCTCCCACAGTCCAAAGATGTGCGGGTTTAGGTTGATTTGGCTATGATAAATTGACCCTTAGTGTTAGGGGGATTAAATACGTGGGGTTACGGGGAATAGGGTGGGATATGTGTCGGTGCAGGCTCGATGGGCCGAAATGGCCTCTATCTGCACTGTGGGGATTCTGTGATTCTGTGAAATTTATCTAACTCATTCTTGAATATATTTAATGACTTGGCCTCAACTACCTTCTGTGGTAGAGAGTTCCACAGGTTCACCACTCTCTGGGTGAAGAAATTCTTCCTCATTTCTGTCCTAAATGGCTTACCCCTTATCCTTAGATTATGACCCCTGGTTCTGGACTCTCCGACCATCGGGAACATTCTTCCTGCATCTAGTTTGTCCAGACCTGATAGAGTTTTGTAGAGTTCCCAGTACAGTAAACTCTTTCGTATCCAGCACCTACGGGACCGGGATGGTGCCGGTTGATGAAAAATTCTGGATAACAGAGAGGTAGGCAATTTTTAACACAAAAAAAATAAAAACCACTGACTAACTCGGCCACCGCGGGAAACTCGGACTCGGAAAAACGAAAAATGGATGGATTCGGCAAGATTACCGGTTATCTATTTTGCCGGTTATTAAAGAATGATTAAGTGCCGTTTAAACAAGAGTTTGCTGTATTTTAAACATAGTTAAGGATTCTTAGCTTGCAAGCTCTAAATTCACTGTTAGTCTGTAGAGAAAATGTCTCACTGAACATTCTGTCCTCACCATTTATGGGATGTCGATGCCGGAGACCGGAAGGCATTAAGCAGTTATAGATCAAGCATTGTATGGGTTCGATGCAAAGTAAATCTCCCGCCATAGTGCTCTATCAAGAGCTCTGTGTTCATGTTTTGCATATCCACTTACAGAGTAAAGGTTTCTTTACCCCCTGCCCAGCAGTGTGCCTTGAAGCCTGACTGGATGAGTGTGGTATTTCTCACTGGCACCACAAAGTTGCTAGTAACACTCACTGTGTCAGAGTGACATGTTATTTTAATGGATGCATTAAGCCAATTACATTAAAAGGGTTAATACCTCTGCTACTATAGCAGGCAGAGGAATTTCATATGATTGTGTTAAACATTCATTTGCTAATATTACCAACAGTAATTTCTGAGCTGATGTGCTCAAAATTATGATCAGTTCTGCGGCCCCCCGAAGAACCGATTGGGACTGTCCCAAATTTATTTAACTAAGTGTCAGCCTTGGCTCAGTGGGTAGCACTCTGAGTCAGAAGGTCATGGGTTCAAGCCCTTCTCCACAGACTTGAGCGCATAACCCAGGCTGACACTCCAGTGCAGTGCTGAGGGAGTGCTGCACGGTCAGAGGTGCCGTCTTTCAGATGAGACGTTAAATTGCCTGCCCTTTCAGGTGGTTGTGAAAGATCCATCCCACGGCATTGTATGAAGAAGAGCAGGGGAGTTCTCCCTGGTGACCTGGCCGATAGTTATCCCTCAATCAGCACCACCAAAAGCAGATTAACTGCTTATTCATCTCATTGCTGTTTGTGGGACCTTGCTCTGTACAAATTGGCTGTCATGTTTCCCTACATAACAACTACACTTCAAAAGCACTCAATTGGCTGTAAAGCACTTTGGGACATCCTGAGGATGTAAAAGGTGATATATAAATGCAAGTTCTTTCTTTCTTAAAACATTACTCCAAAGAAAGCAAGTTATACCAGAAATTTAACTCATGCTTTACTTGACCAGCCAGTCACGGGCAATGTTCCCCGTAAAAAAATTTTGGGCCCATTCACAGTTATGCGCATGTGCGAACTTTAACATTGTAAAAGCCGGTCCCGGGCTGTGCGGGCGTGCAGCTTATAGAGAGTGTTGGCCATGGGTTGGTGCTAAAAGCACAGTGACGTATTATTCCAATGTTCTCCTGACTGACCTCCCGTTTTTCCACCATAAACTTGAGCTCATCCAAAACTCTGCTGCCTGTATCCTAACTCGCACCAAGTCCCGTTCACCCATCACCCCTGTCCTCGCTGACCTACATTGGCTCCTGGTCCAGCAACAATTTAAAAATTGGCTTTCTTGTGTTCAGATCTCTCCATGGCTTCGCCCCTCCCAATCTCTGTAAACTCCTCCAGCCCCACCACCCTCCGAGATCTCTGCGCTCCTCCAATTCTGGCCTCTTCCGCATGCCCAAATTTAATCGCTCCCCCATTGGCGGCCGTGCCTTCAGCTGCCTAGGCCCTAAGCTCTGGAATTCCCTCCCTAAACCTCTCCGCCTCCCTACCTGTCTCTCTTCCTTTAAGACGCTCCTCAAAACCTACCTCTTTGACCAAGCTTTTGGTAATTTGACCTAATAATCTCCTTATGTCACTCGGTGTCAAATTTTGTTTGATAACGCTGCTGTGAAGCGCCTTGGGACGTTTTACCACATTAAAGGCGCTATAGAAAAACAAGTTGTTGTTGTTGTTGTTCTAACCACTGCACCACCCAGTCTCGAGGCCCCAGATGTACGTTTCAGTTATTACAGGATGATGGGAAGAGAATACGCTGAACACTTACTAGGGGCTGATTTTCTGAATGTGTGCTCCCGGCGCGGAGCCTCGCCCGCTGGGTGCACACACTGGGAGACTGTGGGTGCAATCTCCATGAAGGTGTGGGTGAAGTAGATGTACATCTCTGAATCGACCGCAGTAGAGTACAGCTGAACATTGCAGTTCTATCGAGGAGATCACCCAGCTTCCCGGAAATGTTTTCTCAGCTCTTTCCACCAACATCAGTGCGCGTTTAGGTTTGAACTAAACAGCCTCCAGGACATCATTAACCCACGCATCTCTTCACAGTCTGCTGTGTGTCGTGCAATCTGTGAAATCTGTTTATTACTGTTGATGCGCTTTGAGGGAATAATGTATCAAAGCTATGGGTTTATATCCTGGGGGTGGGAGATATAAAATTCTATATGTTTACCAATTATGAAAGGGTAAGGAACAAGACGGGGGGGGAAAGGCAGTGGGTGGGTGTAAGGTCTGTGTATAACAACAGAGCCTGTAGAATTCACAGCCACCCACAGTGTTGACACAGAAAGGAAATATACTTAGCAACACTGAATGGATAAATTGAAACCAGGACATCAGTATTGGGGGAAGAGTCAACCACACTGTGTCCTGATCATTAATGCTGAACTATTGGCTGGCCAAATGTTCAAAAGGTACATGGATTTAGCAGCTGTGAGCAGCCAATTCCCATTATCAGCTACACACCACATAGCCTAAAAACCACAGCGAAAGAAAGAACTTGCATTTCTTTAGCACCTTTCTTGTCCTCGGGCTGTTCCAAAGTGCTTTACTGCCAATTATGTACTTTTGTGGTGTAGTCACCGTTCTAGGTAAACGCAGCATCCAATTTTCGCACAGCAAGGTCCCACAAACAGCAATGAGATAAATGACCAGATGATCTGATTCTTGTTTAATCTTACTTTAATCGACCAGAAATACTACACTCAATATCACAAGTTGTTAAAAGATGGGCTATGATATACTGGCTGAAAAATGGAGCGATTTCTCTTTTCCATAAAATGGCACACAATTGTCATTACAAGACTATCCCATAATCTTCAGATTCTGTTATGTCCACAGAACAAGGATTTGTCTCTCAGTTACAGGACTATCAGATTCAAGCCAAGTCTTCTAAAAGGACAATGCATTTATGGATTAAACATAATAGTCTTCTTGACGTTTAAATTAAGTGGCTTCATTTGTCATTTAGATGTAGAAGATTAGCTTTAATTATTAAATAGTTGTAACGTTACAATGCATATCATGTTCATCACTCTTTAGCAAGAGTTACTGCAACAACAATTTGGAGTAACTTGATACTACTGGAAGACAAGACGAGGGGCCACCATAGTTTCCTCTATCTCAGGTGTATTTCCACGGTTCACCCCACAATGAGTTCTCAATCTCAGGCACACTGCTGTGGGGAGGCACTGAGTGAAGGGGAACTGCTGCCCTACAAGTAGGGAGAGAAGCTTCAAAGGACACCCAGGCTCCTCTGTCACATTTCCTAGCAGCAGCTTCAAGAACCACACTGGTGGAAACCGATGAGGAGGTGGGTCACCCAACCTCTTCATCAAGGAGGATGAGAAAATACCTTTAAAAAGAGGAATATCACTCACCGGCAAGAAGAGTTTAGGAGAGATAAACTGGTGAAATTCCAAATTGTTAAGTTGAAATGGGAGTGATAAGGGAGCAGTTGAATCCATTGGAATGCGATACAATAGGAGTGAATGGGAAGTGGTTGGGTTCATTAGTATTCTATACTTTCAAAGGGTCTGGTCCATTGGAATTTTATAAAAGGGTAGTGAACAAGAAATGGTTTTATCCACTAGAATTGTGTACAGTGGGTGTGATGTTTACTCCATTGGAATTTGTACAGTGGTAGTGAACAAGAAGGGGCTGAGTCCAGTAAGATGTTATTATCTTCCTGTTCATTTTCTCAAGATGTACATTCTAAGGGACAAAGTTGCTTCTTAATCACTCCCATTGCACAGAATTCCAATGGAGTGGGTCCCTTCCCATTTACTTCCAATCTATAGAGTGGGAATGGATGGGAAGTGACTGAATATTAGCTAGGACGCACCTACTGAATGTAATTTTTTGTGTAAGATCTGAAACCTTTCGTGAAGTGAAGAACGTTAACAATTTGTACCATTTCTTCTACCTTCCCCATTAGGCTTGTAGAACTGTGCTGAAGTTGCTCAAAGACTTTTATAACAGCTTTTCTAAATACAGCAATAGCTTGCATTCCCATAGCCCTCCTCACAAGGCAAGAAGATGTGCCAAAGCACTTTACATTCAGAAGAAACCATGGACAATGAACAGGAAGGAAATAGGGGGAAACCGAGAGGGCTAAGGTAGGAGACCAAGGGGTAAAAATTCAGTTGGTTGCGCCTCCCGTTAGCGCCTTAAGAGGGCGCTAATGGGGCGCAAAGCCGCTAACGCCCGGGCGCAGCGATGTTTGCGCCGCTCGGGAACTTAACTAGACATTGTGCGGCGGCGCTAAACTTTACCGCTGCGACCACCTGCGCGCGCAGATTGTGACGTCATTCCATGGTGCAACGCCCTTGTGGCGCCCCGGAGCGGAAATTGAGTGGTGCCCCCTGCCTTACCGCCTGGCGCATCCAACGACCGGAAGACTGGAACGCTATCAATCGCTGTGGGGCTGGGGGGGGCGCTATTTAAAGGGGGCCTCTTCCTGTCTTTTTCTGTGGTTGACATTTTTGCACCACTCGTTCTGAGAGAGAGAGAGAGATTCGGAGAGAGAGAAAGAGAGACTTCTGCATTGACTCAACGCTTTGTGAGGTAGTTTTGCCTACTGATCCTAACTTCGCTAGTACTTTGGTTGCTGTCCTTCATTACTTTGCTTGCAAAGAGACTATGGGGGCTGCACTGATTGGGGGCGTCGTCCTGCTCCAGCTGAATCGGAGGTCACAGAGACGCAGAGAGAGAGTGGCAATGATGGCCAGACGGAGGAGGGCCAACAGGCGTATGTACAGGAGAGCTTACCCTCCCAGGGTATATCGTGAACAGCTCTCCTACATTCATATGTCTGAGGAGCTGTGTTTGCGAAGGCTGCGATTCAGCAAGGAGGTGGTCACTGAGCTCTGCCACCTGCTGCAGCCAGATCTGCAGCCTCAACTGAGGTCCAGGACGTTTCTGTCGGTGGCAGTGAAGGTCACAGTGGCTCTCAACTTCTACGCTACTGGCTCATTTCAAGCTGCTGCTGGGGACCTCGCCAATATCTCCCAGTTCGCGGTGCATTGCTGCATCCGGCAGGTCACAAATGCCCTCTTTAAAAGGAGACGAGAGTTCATCTCTTTCCCCATGACCCCAGACAAGCAGCGTGACCGCGCTCTGGGCTTTGCGAGGATAGCGGGCTTCCCCATGGTGCAGGGCGCCATTGACTGCACGCATGTGGCTTTGCGTGCTCCACATGAGAATGCCGAGGAATTCCGGAACAGAAAGGGGTTCCATTCCTTGAATGTTCAGTTGGTCTGTGACCACAGACAGCTGATACTCGCTGTCAATGCCCACTATCCTGGCAGCTGCCACGATGCTTTTATCCTGCGCCAGACTACTGTGGCAGAACTTTTCGAGGCACCGCATCAGCCAGTTGGTTGGCTTCTCGGGGACAAGGGGTATCCATTGAGCACCTGGCTGATGACACCGCTCCATATGCCCAACACCCCTGCTGAGCTGCGGTACAATGAGAGCCATCAAGCTACCAGGAACATCATTGAGCGCACAATCGGTGTGCTGAAGCAACGGTTCCGCTGTCTCGACCATTCTGGAGGAGCCCTGCAGTACTCGCCTGAGCGAGTATCCAACTTCGTAGTTGTGTGCTGCATGTTACATAACATGGCAATCGTCAGGACCCAGCCAATGCCACCAGGCCTTGGAGCACCACCAGAGGAGGAGGAGGAAGAGGAGGAAGAGGATGAGGAGGATGATCATCAGCAGCACCAAGGCGGGAGGGCGGCCCACAATGGTGAAACTGCAAGGGCCGTCCGTCAACGGCTAATAGCAAGCCGCTTCTAGGGCCCCTGCTGTGGAAATGGCTTCTGCCATTGCTAACAACATCAATGAACCCAGCACGCAACCCCTAAACCGGCCAAGGCACCAATAATTCCAAACACCAAACATGTATATTTTGAATACAAAAACTTATTTATTTTACAAACTCTGTGTGTGTCATTTCCTCATGACAAACTCATAGAAATAAACACAAAAAAACAGTCAATAACATAACTGGTTCTCACAACCTGGAAATAATGTCCAAAACACGAAACAAAAGTTGGACCACGAACCTCGGCCTTTAATAAAAAAATGACCAGCATTTTGTCACACCTCCTACTTTTTGCCCTTCGAGGGTGATCTCCTTCCCTTGCGCACTTCCCCCCTTCTAACCCTACTGCTCCTCCGTAATGGGACCTCAGTGGCTGCAGCAAGGCTGGTGGAAGGCTGCTGATCGTCAGACCCTGACACTGCAGATGCCCCTGAAGGACGGCCTCGACCAGTTCTGGGCCTGGAGGGCCCGGCTGCAGACTGCACCAACTCTGCATGGGCGGCAGCAGTCTGTCCTACAGGCGGTGGCAAGTGCAGTGGAGAAGTGACAGTGTTGGCAGCAGGAATGCTGTCATCGTGAGAGAGGACAGCAACTCCCTGCTCGCCCGACACACTGGCACTCCCACGGGGCAGCACTTCAGCATCCGGAGCAATCTGCTGGAGAACAGATTGCTGGCCTGCTGCTGCGCGGTGAGAGCCCCGGGGACATGTGAACGAACCATCGAGGTTGGCAGCAGTCTGTGCTCGCGTGGCCTCAATCTGAGTCTGCATGAGAGCAGTCAGAGATGGGATCACGGCAGCCAGTGACTGAATTGCAGCACTAAGCGTTAGTGTGGCATCCGCCTGTGCTACAGCGAAGTGCTCCACACTCCTTGCCAGTGACTCAATGCATTCGGGCACCCTTCCCACTGCACCCATGAGCTCAGTGTGCATGCCCACTGCCTGGGTGTTCATTTCAGCGATCAGCCGCTCCTCCTCTGCGTCCATTGCAGTAGGAGTCTCTGGCATACTCTCCCTCTGGGGAGAAGGCCCCCGTTCTTCCCTACCCCCATGGCATTGCTGCAGCCCGCTGGGTCCTGGAGCTTCACCCTCATCAGACCCTTCCCCCCTGCTCCCCTCCAGGGAAGGCGTGTTCCCAGTGTGGGCATGGGCTTCCTCGGGAGAGGGTGGCACTGATGCTCCGGCTTCCTCTTCCTCCTCGGCTGCAGCTTCACTCCCAGTGGCAGCTTCAGGGCCCGTCTCCTCAGCTGGTGAATCACCATCTGAAAGCAGGGAGGTACAAGAGTGGCTTTAGCGTGAGGACAGGGTGGCAGTAAGGGAGGAATAAGTGCAGCGAGTTAGCAAGTTGGATTGAAAGTGTCAAAGGCTGGTGTTGTGAGGGACAAGTGGAAGGACAGAGGACAAAAAGGTGATGACCTTACCATTGCTGTCCAGAACGGGGTCGGCGTCTCCAGTGGCGACGGGACCGATCACCCGGCTTGCCACAATTCTGTGGACGTGCTCCTCAAGATCGCTGAGGGGTTGCAGCTGAGGCCGCCCTCCACCTGTCCGTTGCTGCTGTCTCCGATTATGCGCCAGCTTGGCCTGCAAGAAAAAGGACAGCATCTGAGTAAATATACAGCCATGGTCTTGCCTGATGTGCCTCCCATAGGTGAATAGCCCTTACTGTATGCAAAGTGTGGAATACATAGATACATAGAAGATAGGAGCAGGAGTAGGCCATCCGGCCCTTCGAGCCTGCTCCGCCATTTAATGAGATCATGGCTGATCCTTCAATTCAGTATCCCGTCCCCGCCTTCTCTCCGTAACCCTTAACCCCTTTTGCCTGTAGAAATATATCTAATTCCCTCTTAAATATATTTAATGAGCTGGCGTACACTGCCCTCTGTGGCAATGAGTTCCACAGGTTCACCACTCTCTGAGTGAAGAAATTCCCCCTCATTTCTGTCCTAAATGGTTTAGCCCTTATCCTTAAATTATGTCCTCTAGTTCTGTTCTCACCCGCCAAGGGAAACATTCCTTCTGCATCTAATCTGTCTAGACCTGTCAGAATTTTATACACTTCTATGAGGTCCCCTCTCAATCTTCTAAACTCCAGTGTGTACATCCCTAAACTACATAGTCTCTCCTCATAGGTCAATCCCGCCATTCCTGGTATCAGCCTGGTGAATCGCCGCTGCACCCCCTCCATGGCAAGAACATCTTTCCTCAGATGAGGCGACCAAAACTGTACACAGTACTCGAGGTGTGGTCTCACCAGTGCCCTGTACAGCTGCAGCAAGGTATCCCTGTTCCTGTATTCCAACCCTTTTGCTATGAAGGCCAGCATACCGTTTGCCTTCTTGACCGCCTGTTGCACCTGCATGCTCGCCTTCAGTGACTGGTGTACAAGAACACCCAGGTCTCTCTGTACTTCCCCCTCTCCCAATTTATTGCCATTTAAATAATAATTTGCCCTCCCGTTCCTGCACCCAAGGTGGATAACTTCGCACTTGTCCACATTATAGTGCATCTGCCATTTATCCGCCCAATCACCCAGTCTGTCCAAATCGCTCTGGAGCTTCCTGGTCTCCTCCTCTGAGCCCACCCCCCCTCCTAGTTTAGTGTCGTCTGCAAATTTGGAAATGCTGCATTCGACTCCCTGATCCAGGTCATTAATATAAATTGTGAACAGCTGGGGACCCAGGACAGATCCCTGTGGTACCCCACTTGTTACTGCCTGCCATTCAGAAAATGAGCCGTTTATTCCAACTCTCTGTTTTCTATCTGACAGCCAGTTCTCTATCCACGTCAATACTTTCCCCTTTATCCCATGAGCTTCAATTTTCCATGCTAATCTTTTATGTGGGACCTTATCGAAGGCCTTTTGGAAGTCCAGGTACACCACATCTACTGGCTCTCCCCCATCTATTTTACCAGTTACTCCCTCAAAAAATTCCAATAGATTAGTCAAGCACGATTTACCCTTTGTAAATCCATGTTGACTCTGTCCTATCCTGTCCCCATTTGCTAAGTGCTCGGCTATTTCATCCTTAATGATGGACTCCAGCATTTTGCCCACAACTGATGTAAGGCTTACAGGTCTGTAATTACCTGCTTTTTCCCTACCCCCCTTTTTGAATAGTGGGGTAACGTTAGCTACCCTCCAATCCATGGGCACTGTTCCCGAGTCTAATGAATTCTGAAAAATCATGCTTAGTGCATCCGCTATCTCTAGGGCCACCTCCTTCAGTACCCTAGGATGCATGTTATCAGGCCCTGGGGATTTGTCCGCCTTCAATCCCTTTAGCTTCCTTAACACCATATCCTTAGAGATATTGATTTGCGTCAGTTCCTCCTTTGCCAATGTCCCTATTTTTCCCGATATCCCAGGGAGGTTTTTTGTGTCTTCCTTCGTAAAGACTGACCCAAAGTATGCATTTAGTTGGTCTGCCATTTCCTTATTTCCCATTATATATTCCCCCGTATCTGACTGCAATGGACCAACTTTGGTTTTCACCAGTCTTTTCCTCTTGATATACTTATAAAAGCTTTTGGAGTTAGTTTTTATATTTTCCGCCAGCTTGCTTTCGTAAGCTATTTTGCCCTTCTTGATTAAGCCCTTTGCCCTCCTTTGCTCTATCTTAAACTGTTCCCAATCTTCCGCTCTGGCGCGTTTTTTGGCTATTTTATACGCCCTATCTTTGGATTTTATGCTGTCTCTAATTTCCCCTGTTATCCACGGTTGAGTCACCTTTTTAGATTTCCTTTTATGCCAGATTGGTATAAACAATTTTTGCAATTTTGTCATTCTATCTTTAAATGCTTGCCATTGTTTATCTACCTCCAGTCCTCCCAGGAACGTTGTCCAATCAGACCTACTCAGTTCCCGTCTAATGGCATCATAATTCCCCTTGTTTAAATTCAGGACCTGAGTCTCTGAGTCAATTTCTTCGCTCTCCATTTCGAGTGAGAAATCGATCATGTTATGATCGCTCTGACCCAAGGGTCCCCGTACAACAAGATTACTAATTAGTCCCTTCTCATTGCACAGTACCCAGTCCAATATAGCCTGTTCCCGAGTTGGTTCCTCGACATATTGATCCAGATAACCATCCCTTAAACACTCAAGGAATTCCTCCTCCTCATTATTTTTACTGATTAGGCTAGTCCAATCTATATGTAAGTTAAAGTCACCTATGATGACAGTTGTGCTCTTATTGCACGCTTCTCTAATTTCCCTCGTGATGCCCTCCCCAACCTCTATTTTACTATTTGGAGGCCTATATACCACTCCTATTAATGTTTTTCGCCCCTCGCTATTTCTTAGCTCCACCCATATAGATTCTGTATTAACTGAGTTAATATCCTTCCTTTCAATTGCATTTATCCCCTCTTTTACCAGCAATGCTACCCCTCCTCCCTTTCTTTTTTGTCGATCCTTCCTAAATACTGAATACCCCTGTATGTTAAGCTCCCAGCCCTGCTCACCCTGCAACCATGTTTCCGTAATCCCAATTAGATCATAATTATTAACCTCTATTTCCACAGCTAATTCATCTACCTTGTTCCTGATGCTTCTCGCATTAAGGTATAAAACCCTCAGGCTTTTTTTATGCTCACATTTTTTATGAATTAGTTTGGCCCTTTGTTTTTTGTTCCTCTCCTTTTTACCATTTATTTCTGTCTGCCTTTCACTTTCCTCTATTTCACTACATGGGTTTCTAGCCCCCTGCCATACTAGTTTAAATGCTCCCGAACTGCTTTATCAAAATTTACCCCGAGAACATCAGTTCCATCATTGCACAGGTGTAGACCGTCCCTTTTGTATAGGTCACACCTACCACAAAACTGGTCCCAATGCCTCAAAAATTTAAAACCCTCCCTCTTACACCACTGCTCAAGCCACGTATTTAGCCTAACTATCCTGTTCTCTGTACTCTTACTAGCACGTGGCACTGGTAGTAATCCAGAGATTACTACCTTCGAGGTCCTACTTTTTAGCTTGGCTCCTAACTCCCTAAATTCTACTTGTAGGACCTCTTCCCTTTTTTTAGCTACGTCGTTGGTACCAACATGTATCACGACAACTGGCTGTTCCCCCTCCCCCTCCAGAATATTCTGCACCCGCGCCGAGACATCCTTGACCCTTGCACCAGGGAGGCAAATTACCATCCTGGAGTCTCGGTCGCGACCACAGAAACTCCTATCTATTCCCCTTACAATCGAATCCCCTATTACTATAGCCCTGCCACTCTTTTTCCCTCCCTTCTTTGCAACAGAGCCAGTCATGGTGCCATGAGCCTGGCTGCTGGTGCCTTCCCCCGATGAGTCATCCCCCCCGACAACAGCACCTAAGGCGGTGAACCTGTTGCTGAGGGAGACAACCCCAGGGGATTCCTGCACTACCTTCCTGCCCTTGCTCTGCCTTTTGGTCACCCATGTACTATCTACTCTGGCCTTAACCTGCGGTGTGACCAACTCACTAAATGTGCTATTCACAACCCTCTCAGAATCGTGGATGCTCCAAAGTGAGTCCATCCGCAGCTCAAGGGCCGTCATGCGGTCCCACATGAGCTGCAGCTGGACACACTTCCCGCACACATGGTTGTCAGGGACACAGGAAGCGTCCATGATTTCCCACATGTTACAGGAGGAGCATGACACAGGTCCGAGCTCTACTGCCATGACTTAACCCTTATATTACTTATTAATTTTCTAGTTTTAGTTTATTTATTGACTTTTGTTTTCCCGAAGCTTACTTAGACCAATGTATACTGTACTCCTCTTATTCCTTTTTAAACTAACCAAATCGCACTAGTTTTAGTTGTACTTTCTAGGAAGGTTTGAGGAAAGTACTTACCAGTTAGTCTTACCTCCCTGGTCTTTCGCTGACTTCCCGGTCTTGTGTCCCCTTGGTCCTACGCCGACTTCCCGCTCCTCCCGGTTCCTGCTCTGCTGAAAAGAAACTGAGACCAAAAAATTTGTGACCTCTGTTTTTAGACTGCTAAAAGACTACTAGGTTAGAGGAGGAGGGCGGGTGGGGGTTCCTACTCTGTAGGAACTCGGGTTTAAGCCACCACCCTCCTTAAATGCCGCTCCAACCAGGTCCGCTCCTCCTTCCCCGCTGCCGACCGCTCTGTGGGAGAAAAAGAAAGAAAGAATGTGTGTGTGTGTTTCATGAAAGGGCCATAGGTGTTGGATGAGTGTTGTGCATTGTGGTTTTAAGACCCTCTGGCCATAGAGTGAGGTTGAGATGGAGGGATGGAGAGGTATTGAGAAAAAGCCACTCACCCTGACGACCCGAGTGAGGTCGTTGAACTTTTTGCGGCATTGAACATGGGTCCTGGGCACCATGCTCCTGGAGGAGACGCTCTGAGCCACCTCCCTCCACACTCTTCTGTACTCGCGTGGCAAAGGCCTCCTGCCACTCTCAGGGAAGAGTATACATCTTCTGCACTCCACCGCGCCAACCAGAGCATCCAAGACCCGCTCGGTGAAGCGATGAGCTCGTTCTCTCACCCTCTCCATCCTTGGCAGCAAAATGGATTCACAGGTCTCTCCAGGCCGAGATTCAAGGCTGCAATGAGCAGGGTGTGGCTGGGGAGCAAGTTGGCCCCCCCCCGCTTTAAGAACTGGCCGGCGCCAGTGTGTCTGTGTTCCCTCGCTAACTGACAGCAGCTGCGCTGCGCTCGCGCGCTGAGTTAGCGCCTCACTGCTCGGCCTTTGCGCCTTAAGACAGGTGTGCAGCGCCTGATTTAGCGCTCCACTCACCTCCCGGGGCGGTAAAAGTGAAGTTTCCAGTCAGTGGCGATAATTTGCGCCAGGCGCTAATATTTGCGTCCAGACGATATTTGCGCCCCAAACGGGGCGCGACCTAATTTTTCCCCCCAAAGGTTTGTTCGAAGTCAAGGCTCTTAATTTTGAAAGCAGGGAGGGAGGTGATAAAACAGTGATCAACAGAAGACTTAGCATATCATCACCAATGCTGATCTTCAGCGCGCCCTTTCGTTAAACAACCTGTGACAAGCCATAATTATTGTGTGTCTTACTCTAACACACTGCAAATTTCAGCTTAGAAAAGCCAACTTATCACAACTTTTCTGCTCCTATTCAAGAGGTTTTATTTCCCTTCCGATCTGCTCCACATGACTCTGTCTTCCCTTTGACAACTCAGCCTCCTGTTGTATAAAGTGGTGGTAGCTTCACTTTACCTGCTTCAGGCATTGCCTTTTTCTTCCATTAACGTTCTCCAATCTTGAGGTTTATATCTAAGTTAAAAGAAAGATTGGCATTTCTGTAGCATCTTTCGTATCCTCAGGATGTCTCAAAGCATCTCACAACAAATGAATTACTTTTGAAGTGTAGTCACTATTAATTTCGTAGGTAAACATAGAAAACAATTTTGCACAGCACTGAGACAAATGACAAGTTTTGGATGGGGTTGGTTGAGGGATGACTGCCAGGGCACAAGGAGCAGGAGGAGGTTATTCAGCCCCTCAAGCCTGTTCCGCTAATCAATGAGATCATGACTGATCTGTATCTTAACTCCATTTACCCACCTTGGTTCCAGATCCCATAATACCCTTACCTAACAAAAATCTATCAATCTCAATTTTGAAATTTTCAGTTGACCCCCAGCCTCAACAGCTATTTGTGGGAGAGAGTTCTCAATTTCCACTACGGTTTGTGTGAAGAAGTGCTTCCTGACATCACCCCTGAACGGCCTAGCTCTAATTTTAAGGTTACGTTCCCTTAATCTTCTATTCTCGAGGTAATACAAGCCCTGGAGGACTATTTGTTCTTCTGCAAATAATGTCATGGGATAATTTCTGTCAATTTGGATGAGTTTAACGCCTCATCATAAAGATGCCGCCTTGCCCTTTTCTATTTCTGTACCTCACACCTATTGCCTCCTACCCCTTTCAAAGGGCGCTCCGTTTACTAAACCTTATGGTCCATTGGCATTCTCTTACAATAGTGAGAAGTCGCACAACACCAGGTTATAGTCCAACAGTTTTAAACTGTTGGACTATAACCTGGTGTTGTGCGACTTCTCACTTTTGTCCACCCCAGTCCAACACCGGCATCTCCACATCACATTCTCTTACAATGGAAGTGGGTAGGAGGAGTTTGGCCGACTGGAATTCTGTACCGAGAGTGTGACTGGACAGTGGTTGGATACACTGTGCCATGGAACCTGGAGTGGACGTATCCTATATTTCAATATCTCGGGTTACCTTTAAACGCCCAACTAACTTGCTTGCAGCATTGAAATGAGCTGTGATTGAATGTCCACTGCTGGTTTGGCATTTTTAAATAACTTGCTGACATCAACGTCTTTTCCTGAACTTGCATTTCACTAGATTGTGCTCAACAATTGTCCAATTTATGTAGCCTGTACCTTAACATGTTCAATTAATCACTGGCTCAGCAACTGAATCTCAATTATAACAACAGACAGCGTTGCGCTTACACTTAGCATTTCAACAATAGGGAGACATTTTGGGGTCGTGGGTCGAGGCCCTAAACTCTGAATTCCCTCCTGAAACCTCGCCGCCTCTCTACCTCTCTCCTCATTTAAGACTCTCCTTAAAACATAAATCGTACCTGTCTTCATTTCTACTTAAGTGGCTTGGACTCACATTTATTTTGATAATGCTCCTGTGAATTGCCTTGGGATGTTTTACTACGTTAAAGGTGCCATATAAATACAAGTTGTTGCTGTTGTTGATGTTGGGTTATGGTCCCACGGGCACCAGCAATCCTCTGTCACCCCAATGAAGATGCTGAATTCATATAGACATAGACATAGAAGATAGGAGCAGGAGTAGGCCATTCGGCCCCTTGAGCCTGCTCCGCCATTCGATGAGATCATGGCTGATCATCCAAACTCAGTACCCTGTACTTGCCTTCTCCCCATATCCCTTGATACCTTTAGCTTTAAGAAATATATCTAACTCATTCTTGAATATATTTAATGACTTGGCCTCAACTACCTTCTGTGGTAGAGAATTCCACAGGTTCACCATTCTCTGGGTGAAGAAATTCTTCCTCATTTCTGTCCTAAATGGCTTACCCCTTATCCTTAGATTATGACCCCTGGTTCCGGACTCTCCGACCATCGGGAACATTCTTCCTGCATCTAGTTTGTCCAGACCTGTCAGAATTTTATATGTTTCGATGAGATCCCCTCTCATTCTTCTATACTCCAGCGAGTATAAGCCCAATCGACCCAATCTCTCCTCATATGTCATTCCTGCCATCCCAGGTATCAGCCTTGTGAATCTTCGCTGAACTCCTTCCATGGCAAGAACATCCTTCCTCAGATATGCCAGCCTAAACTGAAGAACTATATTTCCCTTGATGTATATAAATCAGGGGTGTCCCAACACACTGTCATCTTATAAATCAACCTTTCTTAGTTATCTTATGTTTTGAAGCCTAACTTGCACAGAGCAGAAGGACAAGGAGAGACAGGTACTGGTCCCTCACAGGAGAATCCGTTAACAGCATACAGATAGTACAATGTTTAAAATGTTAAAAGGATTTGATAGGGGTAGATACAGAGAAACGATTTCCTCTGGCAAGGGAGTTCAGAACAAGGGGGGCTTGATCTTATTAGAGCTAGGCCATTGAAGAGCGAAATCAGGAAGCACTTTTCACACAAATGGTAGTGGAAATCTGGAACTCTCGTCCCCCACAAAATGCTGTGGATGCTGGGACAATTGAAACTTTCAATACTGAGGTCGACAGATTTTAGTTAGGTAAGGGTATTAAGGGAAATGGATCAAAGGCGGATAAATGGTGTTGAGATTCAGATCAGCCATGATGTAATTGAATGGCGGAGTAGGCTCGAGGGGCTGAATGGCCTACTCCTGTTCCTAATGTTCCTATGTAATTAATAGGGAGAGAGATTGATGGTCATTATTTTGGAGGAATGCACGAACCAGCTGTTAAATACCATCTTAATCATATATTTTATGCTCCATACTTTATGTAATGTCACTGTTTCCACACACACGGGCGGAGCTAAGGTCGAAGGATCGGGGGAGGGTCAAAGTCCAGATTTGGCCAAAGCGACACAGCCCAGCAATTAGAGCCAGGCCATTTAGGAGTGGAATCAGGGAACACTTTCTCACACAAAGAGCAGTAGAAAGCAGAAAAAACAAAGTTTAATTAGTCCGCAGGTTGCATTTGAAATTCAGGATTATCCTTGAGCAGTTCTGTGGAACTTGTTAATGATTGATTATGTATGGGGCTTTAATTTTGGTCATTTGTTTACTAGTAGCGGCTGTCATATGCACCATGTCCTTGATACAAGGTGTTTGTCCCAGAGAATTTATGCTATAACAGCAAGCTTCTGGGAGATTCTATGAATGGTCATTGGATGTGGTACCTTCCTGGCTGACCTGATTAACTTTATCACACCTCGGCAGATAGTCAGGATGATTTAATTTAGTTGTCTGCAATTGTAAGGTACACATGCATTGTTCTCTATCTATATATGCTTTGGCGATTCTGTATCTTTTTACTTCACCCGACGAAGGAGTAGTAAGCTCCGAAAGCTTGTGATTTCAAATAAAACTGTTGGACTATAACCTGGTGTTGTGCGACCTCTCAATCATTGGAATACACACAGTGGTAGTGAATGGTCATTGGAATACACACAGTGGTAGTGAATGGTCATTGGAATACACACAGTGGTAGTGAATGGTCATTGGAATACACACAGTGGTAGTGAATGGTCATTGGAATACACACAGTGGTAGTGAATGGTCATTGGAATACACACAGTGGTAGTGAATGGTCATTGGAATACACACGGTGGTAGTGAATGGTCATTGGAATACACACGGTGGTAGTGAATGGTCATTGGAATACACACAGTGGTAGTGAATGGTCATTGGAATACACACGGTGGTAGTGAATGGTCATTGGAATACACACAGTGGTAGTGAATGGTCATTGGAATACACACAGTGGTAGTGAATGGTCATTGGAATACACACGGTGGTAGTGAATGGTCATTGGAATACACACGGTGGTAGTGAATGGTCATTGGACTACACACGGTGGTAGTGAATGGTCATTGGAATACACACGGTGGTAGTGAATGGTCATTGGAATACACACAGTGGTAGTGAATGGTCATTGGAATACACACAGTGGTAGTGAATGGTCATTGGACTACACACGGTGGTAGTGAATGGTCATTGGAATACACACAGTGGTAGTGAATGGTCATTGGAATACACACGGTGGTAGTGAATGGTCATTGGAATACACACAGTGGTAGTGAATGGTCATTGGAATACACACAGTGGTAGTGAATGGTCATTGGAATACACACGGTGGTAGTGAATGGTCATTGGAATACACACAGTGGTAGTGAATGGTCATTGGAATACACACAGTGGTAGTGAATGGTCATTGGACTACACACAGTGGTAGTGAATGGTCATTGGACTACACACAGTGGTAGTGAATGGTCATTGGACTACACACAGTGGTAGTGAATGGTCATTGGAATACACACAGTGGTAGTGAATGGTCATTGGAATACACACAGTGGTAGTGAATGAGGAATAATTTGCTCCATTGATATTTAAACGAGGTATGCTTTTGCTCACTAGGATTTGGAGATTCAGTTTGATGGTTAGGCACAGGAATTGCTAGACGAAAAAAGACCAAGGTCCATCTAGTTTGCCTTCTACCATCCTGATAGTTTCATGACACAATAATGGAGTTGTTGATTATTCTACAACAGACCCAGACACGAGGCGAGGAAAACCCCCAGTGGTGGAGAGCTTCGGGAACCATCGGTTCAAAGTCACCTGTTCCTCCCGAGCACGCTACACTTACCACATGTCATGTCTCAAATTACTCATAGACTGTATCCCAAAATGGTATTTTCTGAAAGAAATCTCATTTGCATTTGAATGAATCACTACTAACTGCTTCCACCGTCTCCCGAGGGAGCCTATTCCATAGATTGACGACTCGCTCACTGAAATAATGATAGTAACGGGAGGGCGGGGAGGGTGCGGGGGAGACTAGTAGTGAGCAAAGAACCCAGCAATCCCCGGGAAGTGAAGGCCCTGCCAATCTTATTTAAATAAAAGTCTGCAGACCCCCGCCCGACACCTGGCCAGATTGACTGCCTGGCCAGCGGGCGGCAGTGGGAATTCAGCGGCAGGAGCCTGCAGCTGGGAAGCTGTGGGGCGATCCCCCACAGTCAGTGGAAGGAGGGCTGTGCATGAGATTGGGGATCGGGGGTTCCAGCGAGATCAGGTGGGGGGCGATGGCCGGGGCTGGGGAGTCCCAAGGACTCTTTGAGGGGCCTGGGGGGAGCAGTCCTGCTCCTCCTGGCCAACAAGGAGTTCTGAAAGGGGTAGATCTTTAATACTTACCATGGCCAGTCGGCGCCTCCCGTCTTGGACCTGCGGCCGGGTAGCCGACAGTGCGGGAACTCCCCCCGACATTCAGCTAGTTCTACCTCGCCGCGCCAATGATGTCATCAAGCCGCAACTTTTGAACGTTAACTAGGCCCCCACCTGCTTTTTGCGGGAGCCATGACAATGGCCTGATTTGGGGAAGTAAAAATGTAATTTGCTGGGAAGTCGGCGGGTTGGAGCTGGGAGGTATTATTTTCACATTTTAGCTCCTCCCATGAACTAGTCCCACCGGGCGGGGAGGGGGGGGGTGGTTAAAATCGGGGCAAATGTTTCCACAGATTGTTTGCGATTTTAACCCCCTTTAAGCTTAGGCCGTGTCCTCAGGTTCCGGACAAGCTGAAACTGCTTGTCATTGTCTATATTATCTCGTCATTTTAGAATCCTAAAAACAGCAATCATATCACCTCTCAACCTTCTCTCTTCCAGTGAGAAAATGCCCAATTTACATAAGCATTCCTCATAATCCAATCCCTCTATCTCTTCAATCATTCTGGTTGTCCTCTTCTTATGGCCTGCATATCTAGAGGATTAGAATACAAGAGGGTAGAAGTTATGCTACAGCCATACAAAGTTCTGGTTTGACCACACCTGGAGCACTGTGTTCAGTTCTGGGCACCACACCTTAGGAAGGATATATTGGCCTTGGAGAGAGTGCAGCGTAGATTTACCAGAATGAAACCCGGACTCCAAGGGTTAAATTACGAGGAGAGATTACACAAACTAGGGTTGTATTCCCTGGAATTTAGAAGGTTAAGGGTGATCTGATCGAAGTTTTCTAGGTATTGAGGGGAACTGAGAGGTTAGATAGAGAGAAACTATTTCCGCTGGTTGGGGAGTCTAGGACGAGGGGACATAGTCTAAAAATTAGAGCCAGACCTTTCAGGAGTGAAGTTAGGAAACACTTCTACACACAAAGGGTGGTAGAAGTTTGGAACTCTCTTCCGCAAGCAGCAGTTGATGCTAGATCAATGGTTAATTTTAAATCTGATATTGATAGACTTTTGTTAACCAAAGGTATTAAGAGATATGGGCAAAGGCGGGTATATGGAGTTAAGAACAGATCAGCCATGATCTCATTGAATGGCGGAATAGGCTCGAGGGGCTAAATGGCCTGCTCCTGTTCCTATGTCCTCCTCTGTATCCTTTCAATAGCTGCAATATCCTTTTTGTGCTGCGGTGTATTCCAAGTGCGGTCGCACCAATGATTTATAAGGTGCTAGGATTACCTCCCTATTTCGGCTCAATATTGACCTTTTAATACATCCCAACATCTGATTTGGTTTATTCACTGCCACCGAGCATTGGTGCCATTGCTTCAATTTATTGTCAATCAGATCGTTTTAATTTTCCACGCGTATTATTTTCTTTCCTTTTAAGTAAGGTATCTAGTGTCAATTTAATAAAATCAGCTGTTAGAATATTAAGAATCATTGGTAAGATTTCCAGTGACAAGTGCATTTACTTGTGGGCACTGAGCTCCCATTACTGCTTTCCTTTGAAGCCTTCCCTTTAGCTGCTTCTTGCCTTCAGCCTCTAATTCCCAGCAGACTCTGTACCCGTGCAAGTGTTTAACACGCTCATACTATAATTCCTCGGTGTGCTTTTTTAGAATGGGCTTATTTTAATCCTTCCTCTTTGACCAAGCTTTTGGTCACCTGCCTTGATTTATCCTTATGTGGCTCGGTGTCAAATTCTTTGTCTTAAAATATCCCTGTGCAGCGCCTTGGGAGGTTTTACTACGTTAAAGGCGCTATATAAATACAAGTTGTTGTTGTTGTTTCCCATAGACAAGAACAGCACTTAGTGAAAAAATAGACCCTGTGCTAATCTGGTATCCGTGGCCCTTCTATCTGCCCAGTCCAATCTTTCCATCATTTTAAACACTTCGACCATTATGCCCCGTAATCTGCGTTGTGCAAATAAAGAAAACCCCAATGTTCAAGCCTTTCTTCGTATTTATATTTCCTCTAACCAGGCAGAGTCCCAGTGAATCGGTGTTATACCCTCTCTAAAGCCTCAATATCCTTCCTATAGTGTGGAGTCAATGGGGGGGAAATTGGCACGCGTCCCCTTTGGGGCGATAACTTCGCCGGGGCGCTACTTTTAGCGCCCTGAAAAAGATAGCACCCCTGCACCCGAAATTCAATGGTAGTGCCCCAAGCAGGAGGCAGGGCGCTACTGGAAGCGCTCCCCCTCCCTCTTGGGGCGCTCCCATTGAATATCGCGGCGCTACGTGCAGCGGCGCCATGCGTGTCGGCACGTAGCACCGCGGTACTACAGGCCTCCCTCCCCTGATTAAAGGGGAGGGGCCTAGCGCAGCGCGCACCGGGGCCCTGCTGGACCACTGGGGAGCGGGGTGCCGGCAAAAGAGCCCGGCCCTCAAGAGGAGTGCCGAGCTGACGGATCGTGGCCGGCACCCCGCAGGAGGAGGCCAGAGGGGGCAGGTGCTGGCAGGCGGCCCCAAAGAAAAAAAGGCCACCCGGCACCTGCCCTTTAATTATCGCCGCCCCAGCTGCAAGTACGTCCCCCTGACCCTGTCGAACATAGCGTCCGGCGGTAGGTCAGGGGGCGCGAGGCAAGTTTGCGGCTGTGGCGCTGCGCACGGCAATGACGTCATCGCCGGAGGCGCAGCGCCGCGGGGCGCTACCGGCTACCGCCGCTAACTTCCCGCTGAATTTCGCGGGAGGTGTTAGTGGTACCGCGCCCGGGCGCTAGTTGCATTGTGCCCCCCATTAGCGCCCCCTCAGGGCGCTAACAGGAGACACAAAGCAACCGAATCTTTCCCCCTATATGTCTTCTGATAAAACCTAGACTTCCATGAGCTTTTTTTTTACAGCTTTATCAACCTGAGGTGCTGGCTTTAACATCTCATGAACCTGTACCTCCAAAGCCCTCTGCTCTTCCGCAGCACCGAGCCTATTTCATTCAGAGTACACTTACTCACCTCACACTAACAGTCAACTAGGCTAACAGAATTCCATCTGCAACTTTTTATCCCATCTTATCTCTTTGCAGCTTTCTTCTAAAGAATTAACTATACCTCTTATTTTGGTATCACCTGCAAATTTTGACACCTCTCCCTCTAGGCCTGGAGGATTGGCTCGCAGGTCACCTAGAGCTGGGTGGGAAGAGCTTCAGCACTCCCAGTGACAGGCCTGCCCCTCTAGGTCCCATCAACGATCCAGGCAGTGCCCGGGACTACTGCGGACCTACCTGGTTCAGGTATAGGACTGCTGAATCTGCCACGAAGGATCAACTCAGTTCCAATCTCCCTCTGCCAGGACTGTCACCTTGGAACGAATCAATCCCACTTATGAGGATAATCATTAGTTTAATCATTAAACAGCCGTCAGACACACTTTTCAGCCCTTGTCTAGTGCTCTCCATTTAAACCAAAATGATCACACAGATTATTTTCTGAAAGAGTTACTGTTTGCCGTTCCCTAGAAATGATTGTTGCTGACATTCTCAGACATGCTTATTGACAGATCTGTGTGACCTTCCACTGCCTGCCGTCATAAGGGAGGTGCTCACCCATTCAGTTTGAATACTTTAATCAAATGATCCGTGGTGATATGCTGGAGTGCCCTTTCCTTCTGAATTGCATTCCCCAAATTATAAGTGCATCAATGCTAATTTCGAGCGGAGTGTCCACATCACTGAGTCCAGGCCTTGCTATTTATAGGGCTTAGCGTCCCTTCCCTTCCCTTCCATAAGACCAGAGCCGGTGAAACATTCTGTAGCTTCGCCATAAATCCCTGCTTCATTAAATTGTAATGAGATTGTACATCCGCTGAACAACTACTCCATCTAGTACAGTTAAGTGTTTCTTGTGCAATGATTCTGGTGCTGCCCTAACAGTGGATGAATATTTCATTAGCCCAATACTTGCTTGTTCATCA
Source organism: Squalus acanthias (assembly GCA_030390025.1). NCBI lineage: Eukaryota > Metazoa > Chordata > Chondrichthyes > Squaliformes > Squalidae > Squalus > Squalus acanthias. The sequence continues at coordinate 9,547,085 of CM059444.1, read as the reverse complement.
CAGGGAGCAGAGAGAGATTTGAAATACAATGGATTGTTCTTCGGGCTGGAATATCTATTAGATGGTTTCACATCTCACTCTTGAGGGGGGATTTTAACTCTTTCCCGATCAGCAGGAAAGGTTCGGGGGGGAGTGGGGGGAGAGAGCAGTTAAAATGGAGCGGCTCCATTTCCCGCCCATTCCCATTTTAGCGATGCTGGTTTTGATGGCTGATGAAGCTCTGTTGCCTCATGCTCCTCCTCACCCCTCAGCCACGAGACCCTCGCAATAGCCCCCTCCCGGACTTGCCTTGCTGCCGACAGCCTTGTCTTGGTCCCTCCAGGCCTCCCGATCTTCGTTCCATTTTTCAATCGGGTATAACAATAAAAATAGCTTCTTATTGGGTCTTCAATGGGCTAAGGTCAGTTTAAAACAAAACATAACCCTTAATTAAAAAGAGAAAGGACTTAGGTTTATATAGCACCTTTCACAACCTCAGGACATCCCAAAGCGCGATACAGCCAAAGAAGTACTTTTGAAGTGTTGTCGCTGTAGAAAATTTACTGTGAACTTGATATCGAAGGATTTCGAGATCTATTTGGGACACGTTATTCAGGGGCTTGGTGTAGAAATGTATTTCTCCCATCTTGGCAGCCAATAGACTGCTGTTCAAAAGTGGACAACTTACCAAATGTGTACCTGCGACTGTGAGCCATTGGGGCTGAACAATTGATGTGCCTTTTATAATACAACTGATAAGGTTGCACTGGTTTGCCCCAATGACAGCAATCAAATGTGCCCCCCCCCCCTTTTTAAAGGGGCACAACTAATAACAGAACTTAAGCATAAGATGAAAGGAAACTTCTCAAACTAAATAACAATGTTATTCTGGACATCCACCAAACGCTCCAAACCCTGAGGTGCCCACCGGTCGCAAAAGGCCTCAAGAGTACCGGCGGACAAGACTGCCAGAGCGGCCCCTCCCGCCTCGGTCCCATTCCATACTGGACCTGTAGATGGCCACCTTGGCCAGACTCCGGAGCAGACCCAGTTGAAAAAAAAACCGAAACCCCCGACTCATCCAGGCCGCAAAGTGACGCTCACAACTCGTACATGAAGAATGGTCACTCGGGCGTGGTTCTGGAGGGCATTGGCACCTGAGAAACCCGCTCTCCAACAACAGCTATCACCTCAGGAGAGGAGGAAGCTGGGAGAGGAGAACAATCTGTTAACGTGCGAAGCAAGGCTCACACGGGGAGTGGGAGGCTTCTGAAAAAAATAGAGAGACACAAAGAGTAGAGGTCAGCAAAAGGGGAAAAAAAAGTGACAGGATTTAGCAGACATCAATAGACACCGATTTAAGATAATTGACACAAAATCCAGGGGGCAATGAGGAGAATTATTTTTTTACGCAGCGAGTTGTTACGATCTGGAATGCTCTGCCTGAAGGGGTGGTGGAAGCAGATTCAATAGGGATTTTCAAAGGGGAATTGGATAAATACTATGGAGAAAGAGCAGGGGATTGGGACTAATTGGATAGCTCTTTCACAGGCACGATGGGCCAAATAGCCTCCTTCTGTGCTGTATGATTGTAAGGTCAAATCTGGTCTTTTAGAACTCAAGTAATAACTTAATAACTAGCAACAGCATCCATTTTTGCCAACATTGGAAATCACGAATCTTTAGTGATCTGCAGTGATGTGCTAAATTGGACAGTTTGGCTCTAGGAGTACTGATTCCAAAATGGCCACCCTGGCAAAGTTAGGGAAAGATTAGATGAACCAAATAGGCTTTGTCGAACTATTGGAAGGGGAAGAGGGAAATTGGACAGGCAGGTCTGAGTATTTGATTGGATCAAGTTCACTGATTTTTAACTAAGGTTTCGAGGTCTGTTGAGAGAAGTAGGAAATGGGGGAGGGGGAATGGTAATATACAGAGGAATAGAGACAGAGACATAGAGAGACAGAGAATACCTCCATGCTGGAACTCAATGTATTACTGGAAAATAAGCCACAGAATGACATTGGGTCCTTAATCCGTTTTTCAGAAAGGTCTCAAAACGAGTCACATACAATTAGTTACTGTGAAACGCATTGACAGCAATGTTCCCTGTAATTTTTTTTTGAATGCACGGCCCCTTTAAGTGGCTGCCCGGCCCATTCAAATGTTCACGCATGCGCGGTTATTCCAGTTGAAAAGCCTGCGAGCGGCCTGCGCGGGAGCTCCAGACAACGGCCATGCAGCTTAACGGGAACATTGATTGACAGTTGTTAATGTGGGGAGACAATGCCATGTACATAGAGATAGAGGCGCTCAGGTGCAAGTTATACAACAGCTATCTGGTAGCTGGGAGTGCCTCACAGTTTAGAATCCTTTATCTAAATGCAGATTACATGTTTGTGTGACCCCTGCAAATAATTCCCAAATTTTTGTTTATTTATTTTGCGCCTGCGTTTAGGATTTTTCGAGTTAATTGTCTTGCCTCGGTCCTGCTTGCCCATGCTGGCTACGTTAAGTACAAGGGCCCCTGCTGAGAAATGAGGAAAAGCTGTCTGGTTTCTGCAGACTCCTGCTGAAGATAATAAACGGACCCGATGTCCATTCTCTCCCCCAAAAGGCTGTGGATGCTGGGGGTCAATTGAAATTTTCAAGACTCAAATCGACAGATTTTTATTTGGTGAGGTTATCAAGAGATATTACATGGGATATACGGCACAGAAACAGACCATTCGGCCCAACCAGTCCATGCCGGCGTTTACGCTCCACTCGAGCCTCCTCCCATCTTTCCTCATCTAACTCTATCAGCATAACCCTCTGTTCCCTTTTCCCTCATATGCTTGTCTAGCCTCCCCTTAAATGCATCCATACTATTCGCCTCAACCACTCCCTGTGGTAGCGAGTTCCACATTCTCACCACTCTTTGGGTAAAGAAGTTTCTTCTGAATTCCCTATTGGATTTCTTGGTGACTATCTTATATTGATGGCCTCTAGTTTTGCTCTTCCCCACAAGTGGAAACACACTCTCAAAACCTTTCAGAATTTTAAAAACCTCTTTTTGATCACCCCTCAGCCTTCTCTTTTCATGAGAAAAGAGAGCCAGCCTGTTTAAAATTTCACTGATAGGTACCTATCATCCTTGTAAATCTTCTCTGCACCCTCTCCAGTGCCTCTATATCCTTTTTATAATATAGCAACCAGAACTGTACACAATACTCCAAGTGTGGTCTAACCAAGGTTCGATGCAAGTTTAGCATGACTTCTCTACTTTTCAATTCTATCCCTCTGGAAATAAACCCAAGTGTTTGGTTTGCTTTGTCTTATGGCCTTATTAACCTGCGTCGCTACTTTTAGTGATTTGTGTATTTGTACTCCCAGATCCCTTTGCTCCTCTACCCCATTTAGATTCTTATTTTCCAAGTAATATGTGACCTCCTTATTTTTCTTACCAAAATGTAATACCTCACACTTATCTATGTTGAAATTCATTTGCCAATTATATGACCATTCTGCGAGTCATAAGAATTAGGAGCAGGAGTAGGCCATTTGTCCCCTCAAGCCTGTTCCGCCATTCAATAAGATCATGGCTGATCTTCTACCTCATCTCCACTTTCCTGCACTATCCCCATATCCCTTGATGCCCTTAATATTCAAAAATCTATCGATCTCTCTCTTGAATATACTCAATGACTGAGCCTCCACAGCCCTCCGGGGTAGAGAATTCCAAAGATTCGCCACCCTCTGAGTGAAGAAATTTCTCCTCATCTCAGTCCTAAATAGCCGACCCCTTATTCTGAGACTGTGACCCCTGGTTCTAGACTCCCCAGCCAGGGGAAACATCCTCCCAGCATCTACCCTGTCAAGCCCTGTAAGAATGTTGTATGTTTCAATGAAATCACCTCTCATTCTTCTAAACTCTAGAGAATATAGGCCTAGTCTACTCAATCTGTCCTCATAGGACATTCCCCCCATCCCAGGAACCAGTCTGGTGAACCTTCGTTGCACTCCCTCTATGGCAAGTATATCATTCCTTACGTAAGGAGACCAAAACTGTACACAATACTCCAGGTATGGTCTCACCAGGACCCTATATAATTGGAGTAAGACGTCTTTACTCTTATACTCAAATCCTCTTGTAATAAAGGCCAACATACCATTTGCTTTCCTAATTGCTTGCTGTACTTGCATGTTAACTTTCAGTGATTCGTGTACAAGGACACCCAGGTCCCTCTGAACACCAGCATTTCCCAATCTCTTACCATTTAAAAAATACTTTGCTTTTCTATTTTTCGTACCAAAGTGGATAACTTCACATTTCTCCACATTATATTCCATTTGCCATGTTCTTGCCCACTCACTTAGCCTGTCTATATCCCCTTGAAGCCTCTTTGCATCCTCCTCACTACTTACATTCCCACCCAGCTTTGTATCATCAGCAAATTTGGATATATTACATTTGGTCCCCTCATCCACGGTGGCATAGTGGTTAGCACTGTTGCCTCACAGCGCCAGGGACCCGGGTTCGAATCCGGCCTCGGGTGAGAATCCGGCCTCGGGTGACTGTCTGTGTGGAGTTTGCACATTCTCCCCGTGTCTGCGTGGGTTTCCTCCGGGTGCTCCGGTTTCCTCCACAGTCCAAAGATGTGCGGGTTAGGTTGATTTGGCTATGATAAATTGACCCTTAGAGTTAGGGGGGATTGGTTACGGGGATAGGGTGGGATATGTTAGGGGGGATTAAATACGTGGGGTTACAGGGATAGGGTGGGATATGTGTCGGTGCAGGCTCGATGGGCCGAAATGGCCTCTATCTGTACTGTGGGGATTCTGTGATTCTGTGATTGATGTAGATTGTGAATAGCTGAAGCTCAAGCACTGATCCTTGCGGTACCCCACTAGCCCGCAGGGCGGGCTTAACAAGGCCAATCAAGGGAAAATAACATCTGTTCGTCAGACGTCGCTGGGGGCGGGACTAGAACCCGGAAACCAGCAGTCCCGCTCCCAACGCACCTCCTCAGGTAAGATCGAGGCCAAAGTATTTGTTTAATTACTCAACCATTTCCTTAGTTTATTAAGGTCTTCTTGTAAGTTGTTGCAGTCCTCCTCAGTATTGACTATATATGGAGCAAAGGCGGGTAAATGGAGTTGAGGCACAGATCAGCCGTGATCTAATTGAATGTCAGAGGAGGCGCAAGGGGCTGAATGGTCTACTCCTGTTCCTATGGCCCTTAAAGGGTCTCTTGAGAAGTGCCTGCCACTTTAAATGTCTCCATTTTAAGTTTGTTTTTAAAGACAATCAAGTTGAAAAGTGAAGACGTACACAGTGGAAGCACCTACATACAATCACCAGCCTCTTCTGGGACTTTAAACCCCCGATTCCCCCGAGAAGAGTGTTACCATGGACTGGGGGAGGGGAGGGATGTCTGCACATGTGTGTTTTGATGGGTGAATTGATCCAAGGAATAAGGTTGCGAGAGAAATAAACAAATCGTTATTTATTTGGAGCGAACTTTTATCATTAAAGCGACTTCCACCCAGAAGCAAAGATGGAAAATCAATGCACACAGGGGAAAAAACAGAGGCTTTCAAAATACACCCTCAGCAGTTCCTGGTTTCTGATCCTTTTGCTTCTAAGATCTATATTCCTGTCTCGGGATTAATTTTTTTGGGCCCAGTTTATTCAAGCAGTAACGCAGATAATCGCAACAAGGGCCCCCGAGGTATTGGCTGGTGACCGAGGCAATGCTTTAATCGTAGCGTCAAGGTTTTCGACTGCTGCCAAGGCGCGGTGAGCAGGAGTGCTAGACGCGGGTGAATGATTAAATGCTTTCTCGCGCATCGATCTCTCCGAGGAACACGCTGCAGCGGGCGCTGGGCGCCGGTCGTGAAGGTGGAGCAACGCCACACTCGCCAACCGGGAGGGTCTCAGTGAACCGAAGTGTAACCCTCTTTAGTGAACGTTAACCTCAACATCCAGCTTTGTATTAAACACTGATGACCCCGCTAAAATATACACCCGTGTGCACAACGGAAAATGAAGAAATTATACATGGGCCATGAAATTGCTGGAGTGGTGTATTTTGCAGCGCTCACCATTGATTGAACTTTTCAGCTCCCCGTTCATATTGATCCATGTTTACATTTCAAATTGCTGGAACGTCAATATCTAAAGAAAGAACTTACATTTATATAGTGCCTCATTACGCCACAAAGTGCCTTACAGCCAATGAAGTACTTTTGAGGTGTAATCTTGTTGTAATATAGGAAACGCAGCAACCTATTTGTGCACAGCGTATCAGCAGAACCCTCTATTCCCTTCTCCCTCATATGCTTGTCCAGCCTCCCCTTAAATGTATCTATACTATTCTCCTCAACCACTCCCTGTGGCAGCGAGATCCACATTCTCACCACTCTCTGGGTAAAGAAGTTTCTTCTGAATTCCCTATTTGATTTCTTGTTGACCATCTATATTGAGGGCCTCTAGTTTTGCTCTTCCCCACAAGTGGAAACACTCTCTGTGTGTCCACTCTATCAAAACCTTTTGTAATTTTAAAGCCCTCTATTAGGTCACCCCTCAGCCTTCTCTTTTCAAGAGAAAAGAGACCCCCAGCCTGTTCATCCTTTCCTGATGGGTATAACCTCGCATCCTTGTAAATCTTTTTTTCACCCTCTCCAGTGCCTCTATATCCTTTTTATAATATGGCAACCAGAATTGTACACAGTATTCCAAGTGTGGTCTAATCAAGGTTCGATACAAGTTTAGCATAACTTCTCTATTTTTCAATTCTATCCCTCTAGAAATAAACTCCAGTGTATGTTTTTTTTTAATGGCCTTGCTAACCTGCGCTGCTACTATTAGTGATTTGTGTATCCCAGTCCATTCAATTCCCCGCCGCCCCCCCAGTCCACCCTCTACGCCCTCCAGTCCACTCTCTCCCCCACCCAGTCCACTCTCTCACCCCCAGTCCACTCTCCGCCCGCCAGTCCACTCTCTCCCCCCCAGTCCACTCTCCCTCCCCCCAGTCCACTCTCTCCCCCCCAGTCCTCTCTCTCTCCCTGCCAGTCCACTCTCTCCCCCCCCAAAGTCCACTCTCTCCCCCCCCAGTCCACTCTCTCCCCCCCAGTCCTCTCTCTCCCCCCACAAAGTCCACTCTCCCCACCCCACAGTCCACTCTCTCCCCCCCCAGTCCACTCTCTCTCCCCCCAGTCCACTCTCCCCTCTCAGTCCACTCTCTCCCCCCCAGTCCACTCTCTCGCCCCCAGTCCACTCTCCCCCCCCCAGTCCACTCTCCCCCCCAGTCCACTCTCCCCCGCCCCCGCAGTCCACTCCCCCCCCAGTCCACTCTCTCCCCCCCAGTCCAATCTCCCCCCCGCAGTCCACTCTCTCCCCCCCCAGTCCACTCTCTCCCCCCCAGTCCACTCTCTCCCCCCACAGTCCACTCTCTCCCCCCCCAGTCCACTCTCTCCCCCCCAGTCCACTCTCTCCCCCCCCAGTCCACACTGACCCCCCTCAGTCCACTCTCTCCCCCCAGTCCACTCTCCCCCCGCCAGTCCAC
>CM059444.1:9355731-9539356 GCA_030390025.1 Squalus acanthias | reverse complement strand
CCCCCAGTCCACTCTCCCCCCCAGTCCACTCTCTCCCCCCCAGTCTTCACTCTCTCCCCCCCCAGTCTCTCTCACCCCCCCCCCAGTCCACTCTCTCCCCCCCAGTCCACTCTCTCCCCCCCCAGTCCACTCTCTCCCCCCCCAGTCCACTCTCTCCCCCCCAGTCCACTCTCTCCCCCCCGTCCACACTCTCCCCCCCCCCAGTCCACTCTCTCCCCCCGCCCCCCAGTCCACTCTCTCCCCCCCGAGTCCACTCTCGATCTAAGCAGTTCAGGCCCGAGCTGTTTACTTACAGCAAAACATCCCCACAGCTAAAGGAGAAAGCTGCATCTGTCACTCGAGCCACAGGAGACGGCCCACCTTGGTGCTTCACCAGAAATGGCATAAACGCCTTGGGGGAAAAATTCAGCTGCTTGCGCCTCCCGTTAGCGCCTTAAGAGGGCGCTAATGGGGCGTAAAGCAGCTAACGCCCGGGCGCAGCGCCGCCCACGCCTCCCGAAAAATTTAGTGGGAGGTTAGCGGCGGCGGCAGCCGGTAGCGCCCTGTGGCGCTGCGCCGCCGGCGATGACGTCATCGCCGTGCGCAGCACCCCGCTCGCGCCCCGGCCGTGATCTTCAGTCGCGCCCCCTGATTTACCGCCAGACGCTATGTCCGACGGGTTCAGGGAGGCGTACGTGTGGCCGGGGCGGCGATATTTAAAGCGGAGGTGGCAGGCGGCCATTTTTGTTGCTGGCCGCCTGCCAGCACCTGCCCCCGTTGCTGTCCCCGGCCCCCGTGAAGCCCCCCCACCGTGAAGTGCCGGCTGCGCTCCATGAGCCCGGCACTTCTCTTGAGTGCCGGGCTCTTTTGCCGGCACTCCCGATCCCTGGGGGCCCAGCTGGGCCCCGGTTCGCGCTGCGCAGGGTCCCTCCCCTTTAAGAAGGGGAGGAAGGCCTGCAATACCACGGCGCGACGTGCCGCAGCGCATGGCGCTGCGGCACGTAGCGCCAGGATATTCACTCGCAGCGCCCCAAGAGGGATGCGGGCTGCTTCCAGTTGCGCCCCGCTTCCCTCTTGGGGCGCAACCACTGAAGTTCCGGCGCGGGGCCGCTAATTTTTTCGGGGCGCTAAAAGTCGCGCCCCGGCGAGGTTAGCGCCCCAAATGGGGCGCGACTCAATTTTTACCCCCTTGTCTCTCCATTAGCTGTAAGGGTTCTGACATCCTTCACACAGTTCCTAGTGCCCCGTCAAAAGCACAGAAATCATCTGTAATTCTCTTTCTCTCTCTCTCCTTTTTCTGTCTCCCTGTTTTCTGTACTACCTACTCTCTTCCCAGCACACCCGGCTGGAAAGCAAAGAGACAGCTTGGAAGGTGTTGCTATACCAACTATAGACCCCATAGTTTTAATAGTGGACTTTCAGAACTGCTGTGGATTGTGGGATAGCCCCGCCTCCACAGCGCAATGAAACGCTAGTCCGAGCTGGGTAGCAAAGGCACTTCACAATTTTCCTGCCTTAAATAAAAAAGCGTAAATTGTATTTGGCAGAATATCAGCCATTGAGACGTGGGTTATTTTAAGAAGGGGTGAGGTTATCTTGAAAGTGGCTGTGAGCTTGCTGGAGGGAGAAGAGCCACCTGACAGCAAATGTTAAGACTTTCTTACGGAGCTTGGTCGGTGGGCATTGGGAGTAGTTAAGTCCCCTGCGATGACGGTATCCGTCAGGCAGTGCCGTGACATGGGGCATTGGAGTCCACTTGCACTGTGCCTCATAGAGGTTGGGCTTGCTTCGAGGTTGAGTCTCCCAGCAGCGAGTTCCTGATCTCGACCGGGCGGCCCTGTTGTTTGCTTCAGCGTTTGTGTGCTGTATGGATCCAGCACACGCAGTGGCAAACTATTGTGAGGTGATCTCTACCTATCAAGAGCTTTTAAATTTAATTACATTACATATTAGCAGCAGGTCTGTGTTGGACCCTCCCAACTAACACAGTAGATAATCCCCTTGAAGGGAAGCAGTATGGATTGTGTGATGGCTCGGTGTAGAGATGTACTGATTGTGTACTACTGAAGCCAAACTAATGAACTGGTACACCTTGCAACATTAGCACCAACCATATCAATAAAAAAAAATAATTGGTGCATAAAATCACTATAAATGTAATAAAAACAGAAAATGCTGTAAACACTCAGCAGGTCAGGCAGCATCTGTGGAGAGAGAAAGAGAGTCAACGCTTCAGGTCGATGACTATAAATGTAGCTTAGCAGAAGCTGGGAGGGGCCGAGATGCATAATTGCCTATCACTTGAAAAAAAAATTGTAACCCTTGAATTAGCAATGATAAAGAAATATCCCTGGCCAAGACCTCTGGAACAATTTAACATCCTCTCGTATTCATCCGGGCTGTGCTGAGTTAGCAGACCTCGGCTGAGGCAGCAGCCTAGCCGGCCTTCATTACGGAGGGACAAAACCAGCCAGGGATCCTGCTTCTGATCCAGTGACCCCTCTTGGAAAGGGCATGTGTCTGAACATTGGGTTAGGACTTTGGATTGGTCTCGACTGTGATGCTCCCACGGTCGAATAGACTGGTGACGCTCGCTGGCCGAGGATCATTTACAAAGAATGGCCGCCTGGGTGAAGTGCTGGAGAGGGGCCAACATGGGGAGCTGTGCCCCAGCCTTCAGGATCGGAGGGGAGGAAAAGAAAGAAAATGTACGTGTGTGTATGTGGGGGGCGCGGGGGGGGGGTGGTGGTGAAGGGGAGGGAAACACAGTGCCTGAGAAATGGGGGCTGGGGGCCAGTCAGGTTGCAGAAGGGGAACGGTTGATCTGCAGGAAGCAGGAGGCCCCAGGCTGCATTCACTCCACGCAATTGTTGGCCTTGGGATAAAAATAAGAAAGACTTGCATTTATATGGCGCCTTTCACGACCTCAGGATATTCTTTACATCGCTTTACAGCCAATGAGGTACTTTTGAAGTGCCGTCACTGTTGTAATGTAGGAAATGCGGCAGCCAATTTGCGCACAGCAAGATCTCACAAACAGCAATGTGCTAATGACCAGATTATCAGTGATGTTGATTGAGGGATAAATGTTCGACAGGACACTGGGGAGAACTCCCTTGCTCACCTACGAAATAGTGCCATGGGATCTGTTATGTCCACCTGAGAGGGCAGACCGGGCCTCGGTTTAACATCTCATCCAAAAGACAGCACCTCCGACAGTGCAGCACTCCCTCGGCACTGCACTGGAGTGTCAGCCTGGATTTTTGTGCTCAAGTCTCTGGAGTGAGGCTGGAACCATCGACCTTCTGACTCAGAGGCGAGAGTGCTACCCACTGAGCCACGGCAAGCTTCAGATTTCTATTTTGGCTTTAACAAACAAATTTCCTATTTCTGACATTTTGTCACCAACCATTCTAATTGGAGATTGCCCGGTTTTCGGTGTGTAAAATCTCCTGAGAGTAATTGCAGCTTCGCAGGAGCTGACTGGGCCGGGATTCCCCTGAGGGGCATGGTCTGCCTCTGATATTTAAAACAAAATGTAAACCATTTAATTAGCCCTGATACTGGAAACATGAGGAGCCATGAGATCATTTAATCGCCTGACACTACGGCACTTTCCCACACGTGAATAGGAGCCTCTAGTTATGGCAACCAGGCTGACATTTATTAAAGAATTGATTGGTGAGCTGACCAGCACTGAACGGAGGGACGATGGCAAGCAAAGCTTGAGAAGGAACATCTGACTTCCTCATCCAGTACTTTTCTGATTCCTCCTGAACTCTGGTCATCGGAACCTGAAAGGGAGAGCTGGGGTGGAGACATGTGGCCAGCTGCTTTTCCTGAATCCTGGTGAAGAGGAGAGGGGGGAGGAGGAGGAAGAAGAAGAAGAAGATGTTGGTGGTTTCCTTCAAGTGCCAGTTAGGGGTTGTCCGAGCACCTACAGCAGGTACGGTCTGTCTCTCGGCTCCTTCATGTTAATCTGCCCTGCAGGCTGTGTCACGATGAATTGACAATATTGAATCTGGGCTGGGCTGGGAGAGTTGCTGCAACTGGACTCAATATGTTGCGGGATCCCAGACACCTTCCTCTGTTTTTAAACCTCTGTTTTTCAAGCGAAGCAAGCAAATTATAATGCGGAGTCTGTAACGCGGTTTAATTATCTTTCAGTTTGCTAAGAACCGTGTTGCCAGAATTAGTTAAACACAGCTATGTCCTAGTTGTTAAGAGGCTTTTTTTTTTTTGCTTTGATTTTTTTAAAAGTTAATTTGACACTTTTTCAGGCTGTTTATCACTAGCTTTCGTTTAAGGCCAAGTTATAAATGAATCAGCTCGCAGCATGTCATCAAAAGAAACCCAGTGATAGAAAGGGACCCTGCAACCAAAGCGCTAATACAAAGTAATTAATCGCATAAATGATCGCATTATATACAGTCAAAACAGGGTTTGGATTCGGGGATGGGTGAATGTATTGGGGGGGTGTGTGTGTGATGGGGTGAGAGACACAGGGAGGGAGGAGCATTCAAATCTGATCTAGCATCAGACCGGGGTATGCCTGTGATTATGTTGATTAAGTATCTTCAGATCAGTCTCTGATATCCCATCTGTACCCCACTGACTCTGCTGTCATTATAATAATTATCAGTATCAGATATTACTCTTGTGTGGTGCTTATTGAAGCTGATTAAGGATCTTGGGGAGTTGGTGCCTCTCATTACACTCAAGTACTTTGAAAGGGAAAGAAGTAGATTTAAGGGAGAGACAGTTAATTGTTTTTCTCACGGGCGATTTTGTCTCGGAGATAGGTTGTCGATTTATCCCCTTGTCTTGCCATCAGTGCCTGGGGATCACTCTCTTGTGTCAGACACTGGGAACCGCAGTTTATTTAATCAGTATTATTGTTTCTATTTCTCTATTGTCCTGGGTCTTTCCCCACCCCCTTCCTGTACTCTCTATTTTTGGATGGGGGCTGTGTTATTTTTCCCCTTGCTGTAATCCCCCCCACCCCCATTTTCTCTACCTTGTATCCGTTCTCTGTGAATTATGGCCTGCAATGCTTCCCAGTGGCTCTGTGGGATATAGGAACAGGAATAGGCCATTTAGCCCCTCGAGCCTGCTCCGCCATTCAATGAGATCATTGTCGATCTGTGACCTAACTCCATATTCCCGCTTTTGCCCCATATACCTTAATACCTTTGGTTAACAGAAATCCATCAATCTCAGATTTAAAATTAACAATTGATCTAGCATCAACTGCCGTTTGCGGAAGAGAGTTCCAAACTTCTACCACCCTTTGTGTGTAGAAGTGTTTCCTAACTTCACTCCTGAAAGGTCTGGCTCTAATTTTTAGACTATGCCCCCGGTCCTAGAATCCCCAACCAGTGGAAATAGTCTCTCTCTATCTATCCTATCAGTTCCCCTTAATATCTTGAAAACTTTGATCAGATCACCCCTTAACCTTCTAAATTTCAGGGAATACAACCCTAGTTTGTGTAATCTCTCCTCGTAATTTAACCCCTGGAGTCCGGGTATCATTCTGGTAAACCTACGCTGCACTCTCTCCAAGGCTAATATATCCTTCCTAAGGTGTGGAGTCCAGAACTGCTCACAGTACTCCAGGTGTGGTCTAACCAGGGCTTTGTACAGCTGTAGCATAACTTCTGCCCCCTTGTGTTCTAGTCCTCTAGATATAAAGGCCAGCATTCCATTAGCCTTTTTGATTATTTTCTGTACCTGTCCATGACATTTTAATGATATGTACATGGACCCCCAGGTCTCGTTGGACCTCCACTGTTTCTAGCTTTTCACCATTTAGAAAGTACCCTGTTCTATCCATTTTAGGTCCAAAGTGGATGACTACATTTGCCTACATTGAAATCTATTTGCCACAATTTTGCCCATTCACTTAATCTATTAATATCTCTTTGTAATTTTATGATTCCATCTTCACTGCTTACAATACCACCTATCTTTGTGTCATCGGCAAACTTGGATATGTGGCTTTCTGTCCCATCATCTAAGTTGTTAATAAATACGATGAATAGTTGAGGCCCCAACACAGATCCTTGCGAGACATCACATCCTGCCAAGTAGAGTATCTGCCCATTATCCCTACTCTCGCTCTCCTGCCGCTATGTGTTTTAAGTTCCTTATTAGCTGAAACTCCCCTTCCACCACCACCACCCCCCCACCTCCCCCCCCCAAAGTAATTGTGCTTTGAAAGATAGATGTGCATTTTGACAGGTTTATGCAGTATAAGGTCGATGAGTGTGACCCACTACTTGGCTCGTTGCCAACCCTGGCTCAGTGGTAACACTCTCATTTCCCAGTCAGAGGGTCATGGGTTTAAATCCCCACTCCCACAGACTTGAAGACATAATCTGGGCTGACATTCCAGTGCAGTACTGAGGGAGTGCTGCACTGTTGGAGGTGCCGTCATTCGGTTGAGATGTTAAACCAAAGCCCCGTCTACTGGATGTAAAAGAGATGGGGATTTCTGTCCTGACCAACGATTATCCATCAATCAGCACCACCAAAAAACAAATGAACTGGCCACGTGCTGGGTGTGCCTTCGTTGTGTCCGAATTCGATGCCTAGGTTGCAGGCGAGTGGTCCATCCAGTAGTCCATTCAGCCCATCGAGTCTCTTCTGGCAGTCAGTTAGCTCATGGCTGATTAGTACCTCAGCTCCATCAGATTGGTGCTGGTGATGTCAGTGAATGAACACATAATGCAATCATGTGGCATCCCTCTGATTGCTATTTTAGTGGAGGAGTTAACAGGTTAATGCTCGTGTCAAACTAACAAGGCAAAATGTGTTCTCAGATTTGTTGACGTTCAATCGCAGATATCGTTAAAGTTATATCCGGACTCATTTTAAGCTGGTTATGGCAGGTACTCTGATCGGTGAAGTTCACATCCGAACACTGTGCGTGCCCGACCCAATTCCCGTTTACACCCTTTTTCTGAAGGCATTAACCTCTATTTTATTTAACGTCCAGTGTGCTTAGGAATGTAGCATGAGTGCGGTAAGTGTTCCGATGTAAACATCGGAAATGCTACCCTCTTGTGTTTGCAAATAGCTGGCTGACTGTCAGCTCTTCAGTCCCATTGCACATTTAACCTGTGTTTGGATACTAGTGAATGGAGCATGAGTGTAGAGGCATGTACAGAGAGCTCTGGTTTGCCTGACCACAGAGCAATATGGAGTTGATAGTATAAGTGATGGGTGTCAGCTCTGGCTCAGATGGTAGCACTCTCGCCTCTGAGTCAGATAGGTCGTGGGTTCAAGTCCCACTCTAGAGATTTGAGCACATAATCTAGGCTGACACTCCAGTGTATTACTGAGGGAGTGCTGCACTGTCGGAGGTGCCGTCTTTTGGTTGAGATGTTAAAATGAGGCCCGGTCTGCACTCCCAGGTGGATGTAAAAGATCTCGTGGCACTATTTGAAGAAGAGCAGGGGGATTTCTCCCCAATGTCTTGGTCAATATTTATCTCTCAACCAACACATAAAACACATGATCTGGTTATTTATTTCATTGCTGCTTGTGGGAGCTTGCTGTGCGCAAATTGGCTGCCACATTTCCTACATTACAACAGTGACTACACTTCAAGGTTCTTAATTGGCAGTAAAGCGCTTTGGGATGTCCTGAGGTTGTGAAAGGCGCTATATAAATGCAAGTCCTTTCTTTAACTGGGTGCAGGAACCCAACTCCTGCTGATGTTAACTCGGAGGATCAAACCTCGCCGGGAGAACACCGGAAATCTGTTAGATTTTTAGTTCTCCGCAAGATGATGGTGGTCTGTTGGAGGTTGAGGGTTTTCTACATCAGTGCCACGTGCACAACCGGTCTCCTGGTGGTATTAATCACGGTGTATCGCAGGTGAGGCTGTTGGGAGGGGGAATGCTCGGGTGGGAGAGTGGAGGAGGGGTGAACGTGTCTGGTGAAAGGTTCTGGTCGGAGCTTTGTGAGAGATGTGCTTGGAGTCAGCGCTTTCTATACGTGACGGTGCTCTTCCTGTGTGTGTGGAAGACACGCCAGACATGGCACCTTTTATACACGCCAGAAAATCTCCCGGGATGCTTGCTTTTATGCTGCACCTTTTAACGTAGAAAAAAGGCGTTGTAATCGGAGCAAAATGGCCGCCAAGCCAAAGTAAGAGATATTGGGAGGTGTGACAAAATGCTTGGTCAAAGAGGTGTGTTTTAAGGAGGGTCTTAAAGGAGAAGAGGGAGTTTGAGAGGTTTAGGGAGGGAATGGGAACATTATTGTATGTAAAAGACAATGGCCAAGAAATTTACATTCGATCGTGTGCGACGGGCAGGAAGTGTGACAGGCAGGAAGTGTGACAGGCAGGAAGTGTGACAGGCAGGAAGTGTATCGAGACATTGGCCGCTGGCATTACTTTACCGGAAGTAAACAGGGTTTTCGCCGCGCTTCCGGAGAAATTATGCCAGGAGAACGGGGGCAGCGCCAAGGAATTTCCTGGCCATGAAGTTTTTATAATAAAGAAAGGACTTGCATTTCCATAGCGCCTTTCACAACCTCAGGACGTCCCAAAGCACTTTCCAGCCAAAAATAATCAAGCATATTTTATCATGCATTTTGAGATTTTTGTACATTTATTTACATCATCCGCTGCACCATCTGGTCTCCCACTGACGCAAGTTTTAAGCTAATCTCTGTTAATAGGAGGCTGCATTTGTGATGAATTATTGAAAGCGCGTGCTTTCTCACTGTGTTAGCAAAACGGAGCCATTTCTGCTGACACATACATAATAGGCATACATATCGCAGGGCTTTCTGTAGCTCTGTGAGCTGTTTATGAATTAGAAAGGAGTGCTATTTTCATAAATAGCTGGAAATATTCATCCCACCAATACTGCTTGCATTAACACCCTTCGGCTGGTTGCTGAGTTAGGTATTGTTGAGCTTTGAATATTTTTTTAATTGAGGGATGAGGGAAATCGAGAAGTGGTGATTAGCTGATGCCAAGCTTGGCCTTTGAAAGCCGGTAGATTGTGGGGGAGACGGAGTGAGGTGAGAAGTACCACAGCTTAGAGGAATTGGAAAAGAATGAGTTAGAGGAGAAGAGTGTGCAATGAATCTTAGTTTCAGCAGCAAGGAGAAAGCAAACCTGAGTAAAAGCTTTCGGGATAAGAACAGAAGTGTTGTATGTACCAGTGAAATAATAGAAGCTTTCTTCTAACAGGATTCCACTTCTTCAACCAACGACAACTTGCATTTATATTTGCGCCCTTGATGTAGAAAAAAAAGTCCCAAGGTGCTTCATGAAGGCTTAATCAAAAATAAATTCTTATATTTCTTGCAATATTGTTGGCTGTTGCTTGTGTAAATGCAGACGGAGCCGGAAAAATCCCTGACAATGTTACTGATAAAGTGATCTATACATTCACTGACTGCACTTCACTGTTACAGTATACTTTCACTCTCTACATTCACTGACTGCACTTCACTGTTACAGTATACTTTCACTCTCTACATTCACTGACTGCACTTCACTGTTACAGTGTACTTTCACTCTCTACATTCACTGACTGCACTTCACTGTTACAGTGTACTTTCACTCTCTACATTCACTGACTGCACTTCACTGTTACAGTATACTTTCACTCTCTACATTCACTGACTGCACTTCACTGTTACAGTGTACTTTCACTCTCTACATTCACTGACTGCACTTCACTGTTACAGTATACTTTCACTCTCTGTACATTCACTGACTACACATTCACTGTTACAGTATACTTTCACTCTCTACATTCACTGACTACACATTCACTGTTACAGTGTACTTTCACTCTCTGTACATTCACTGACTACACATTCACTGTTACAGTATACTTTCACTCTCTGTACATTCACTGACTACACATTCACTGTTACAGTATACTTTCACTCTCTACATTCACTGACTACACATTCACTGTTACAGTATACTTTCACTCTACATTCACTGACTGCACTTCACTGTTACAGTGTACTTTCACTCTCTGTACATTCACTGACTACACTTCACTGTTACAGTATACTTTCACTCTACATTCACTGACTGCACTTCACTGTTACAGTATACTTTCACTCTCTACATTCACTGACTGCACTTCACTGTTACAGTGTACTTTCACTCTCTACATTCACTGACTACACATTCACTGTTACAGTGTACTTTCACTCTCTACATTCACTGACTACACATTCACTGTTACAGTGTACTTTCACTCTCTACATTCACTGACTGCACTTCACTGTTACAGTGTACTTTCACTCTCTACATTCACTGACTACACATTCACTGTTACAGTGTACTTTCACTCTCTACATTCACTGACTACACATTCACTGTTACAGTGTACTTTCACTCTCTACATTCACTGACTACACTTCACTGTTACAGTGTACTTTCACTCTCTACATTTACTGACTACACATTCACTGTTACAGTATACTTTCACTCTCTACATTCACTGACTACACATTCACTGTTACAGTATACTTTCACTCTACATTCACTGACTACACATTCACTGTTACAGTGTACTTTAACTCTCTACATTCACTGACTACACATTCACTGTTACAGTGTACTTTCACTCCCTACATTCACTGACTACACATTCACTGTTACAGTGTACTTTCACTCTACATTCACTGACTACACATTTACTGTCTATACATTCAGTGGCTATACATTCACTGTTACAGTATAGGTCCACTGTCTATACATTAAACTGACCATGCATTCGCTGTTATAGATTCACTCTGTATATTCACTGTTACTGTATAGCGACCGTGGATTTTCATCGCCATTATCAGTTCATTGGTTGACGGGTTTTCACCCAAGAGACTGTTCCTATGTGAATCTAGACTATGATTGTTAGCAGGCTATTTGACCATGCAGAGCAGGACAAATGAGCATGATCCTGTCTCCCCTCATGACCACATATTCACACTTTGCAGCAGGAGTCACTGGACAGCATCAGGAGTGGGGACCCTGCAACATAGCAACAGGAGTAGACCATTCCGCCCCTCGAGCTTGTTCCTCTATTCAATTAGATCACTGATCTGTATCTTAACTCCCTTTACCCCCCTTGGTTCCATCTTCCTTGTTCCGCTTACCTAATAAAAAAATTGTCAATCTCAGTCTTGAAAGTTTCAATTGACCCCCCCACCCCAAGCATCCACAGCCTTTTGGGGAGAGAGTTCCAGATTTCCACTACAATTTGTGTGAAGAAATGCTTCCTGACATCACCCCTGAATAGCCTGGTTTTAATTTTAAGATTATGTCCCTTTGTTCTGCATTCCCCCACCAGAAGAAATAGCTTCTCTGTATCTACTCTATCGAATTCCTGGCTTATATTTCATCCCCCCACCCCCCAAACCCAAAATGCTGTGGCCCATTGTAGCACCCCAACCGCTGCCCTGTCGGACAGCAGCTAACTGACAGACCGCTAGCTCCGTGGAATATACCAACTGAATCATCGGCGGGCAGGGAGCTCAGATACTCACCTTTTAGCCCACGAGAGTGAGAAAGTCTTCAGAAGTCGGTTCGAGCTTTTATCCAAGTTCTGTGTGCTCTACAGTGCCACTGTAATGTTCTGGGGGTGGGGGGGGGGGGTGGGGTGGGGTGGAGGGAGATGCGGGGGTACTCCCTCTGAAGGACCCTTCAACATCTCCAGCGCAAACAAACTCATCCAGTTGGCATCAATTGACTCGGAGTTCCCTCTTCTGCTGACACCTTGGCCCCAGTATCTCCCAGTGATATAGGACCACATTGGTTCAGTGGAGCCAAGCTTTGTATTACCTCTTCTAATCTTGACTTTATGCCTTTCTCTCTTATCTACAATCCCTAGATGTAAGATTTATGGGATTGTAGAAGTATATTCATTTTTTTGTCCCAGTAAATCTCACAGTTTTAATGAAACGTCCTGCTATGTCAGGAGCTGGGCTAGTTGGTCATTTATTTTGTGGTAGGGTTGGATAAGCAACGTACTTAAAGAACCTATGACCCGTTCAATGTGAAATGTATTGATTTTCAGCTGCACTGGTCCCTCAGACAGGTCAATCTGGTTCTGGATTTGAACATCAGATCTTACATGATTTTTTTTTGGGCAGGTGTAATGCTGACTTACAAGGTGAAACTTTTTTCCCCCTCTTTTTTTCCTTTTCTCCTTCCTAGTTCCTGCCTCCGGCGTCAATGAGTCCCACTGTCGTGCGTCCTTTGGGGGCCGGAGAGACCTGCTCCACCACAATGCTGGTCCACTGCTGGCGTCAGTAGCAGTCTGTGATCGACCAAGCATAAGGTCTTGATAGGGGGCAAGGAGGGGAGGGTCCGAGGGTCAGATTTCTCCTGACTGCCGTGGGACTAGCCAAGAGGAAGCGCAGTCCGTGCATGGGATAATGGGCAAACTGTCACAATGTGACATTTTGGGTTAAAATTCCCTTCCCCTTAAAGCCTCCTTATAAAATTAGGTGTCATTTAGCATGTGGTGGAGGGCATGTGACAAGAGGGCACTGCGCATCAGCTTGCTTGCATGTCCTTTTGGGCAGGGATAGTATGCGGCATGGGGAGATCACTGAGGGACAGGTAGAGTGCCTCTGATGGCTTGGTTGGTAAATTCACCACCTGCTGCGATCCTGAACTATAAGGACCAGGGCCCCCCTGTACTGAGTTAGTTCATCTCAGCTGGGCCAGCAGTGGGGATGTTACAGTTGGCCTCAGTGCCTTGGATTAGGAAGGAAGAAAGATCAGCCAAACTCCTGCTCCTCATCACTGGACAAGTGGACTTTGGCTGAATACAAGATTGGCTTGGATTGACCCTCTGAAGCTGAACAGCCTGCCAGCACTTCCGGGCACGGTAGTGTAGTGGTTATGTTACTGGACTGGAAATCTAGAGGCCCGGACTAATAATTTAGGTGCAGTTCAAATCCCACCGTGGAAGTTTGAGAATTTGAATTCAGTTTAAAAAAAAATCTGGAGGTAAAATAAGAGTTGGTATCTGTAAAAGTGACCATGAAGCTGTTATATTGTCGTAAAAACCCAACTGGTTCACTTATGTCTTTTAGGGAAGGAAACCTGCTGTCCCTTACCCAGTCTGGCTTATACGTGACTCCCAGACCAACGTGGTTGACTCTTAACTGACCTCTGAAGTGGCCGAGCAAGACACTCACTTGTATCAAAGGGCGACTAGGGATGGGCAATATATGCTGGTCATGCCAGCAATGCCCACATCCCGAGAATGAATAATAAAAAGATAGGCTCATCTTCTTCTTCTTCTTCTTAGGCAGTCCCTCGGAACCGAGGATGACTTGCTTCCACACTAAAAATGAGTTCTCAGGTGACTGATGAGTCCAATGCGGGACCTACAGTCTCTGTCACAGGTGGGGCAGACGGTGGTTGAAGGGGCGGGTGGGTGGGGTGCTTGGGTTGACGTGCGCTCCTTCCGCTGCTTGCGCTTGGCTTCCGCTTGCTCCCGATGAAGAGACTCGAGGTGTTCGGCGCCTTCCCGGTTGCTTCTCCTCCACTTTGTGTGGTCTTGGGCCAGGGATTCCCAGGTGTCAGAGGGGATGTTGCACTTTTTCAAGGAGGCTTTGAGGGTGTCCTTGAAGCGTTTCCTCTGCCCACCTGGGGCTCTCTTGCCGTGTCGGTGCTCCGAGTAGAGCGCTTGTTTTGGGAGTCTCGTCATGGATTTTGATAATCGGGGGGCAGTACTGTGTGGCGGGGGCAGGTTGGTAGAGGACCTTTGTCTTACGGATGTTTAGTGTAAGGCCCATGCTCTCGTACGCTTCGGTGAAGGTGTTGACGATGGTTTGGAGTTCGGCCTCAGAGTGTGCGCAGACGCAAGCGTTGTCTGCATACTGTAATATGATGACAGAGGATGGGACGACCTTGGATCTGTACTGGAGGTGACGGAGGTTGAACAGTTTCCCGTTTGTTCTGTAGATTAGCTCCACTCCACCGAGGAGCTTACTGAGGGTGAGATGGAGCATTGCAGCCAGGAAGATCGAGAAGAGCGTTGGTGCGATGACACAGCTTTGCTTGACCCCGGTCCGTACGTGAATTGGGTCTGTGGTGGATCCGTTAGTCAAGATCACGGCTTGCATGTCGTGGTGAAGCAGGCGGAGGATGGTGACAAACTTTTGAGGGCAGCCGAATTTGAGGAGGACACTCCATAATCCCTCACGTTTGATGGTGTCGAAGGCCTTTATGAGGTCAAAGAAGGCCATGTACAGCGGTTGGTGCTGTTCCCTGCATTTCTCTTGAAGTTGACGTGCGGTGAAGATCATGTCCATTGTGCCCCTTAGTGGGCGGAATCCGCATTGCGACTCTGGGAGGAGCTCTTCAGCCACTGGGAGAAGGCGATTGAGGAGGATTCTTGCAATGACTTTCCCTGTGGCAAACAGCAGGGAGACTCCTCTGTAATTACTGCAATCGGACTTGTCACCTTTCTTGAAGATAGTCACGATTACGGCATCTCTGAGATCCCCTGGCATGCTCTCCTCCTTCCAAATAAGAGAAATGAGTTCATGTATTCATGCCAATAGTGCTTCTCCGCCATGTTTTAGCGCCTCGGCGGGGATTCCATCTGCTCCTGAGGCCTTGTTGTTCTTCAGTTGTCGGATGGCCTTTTCAACCTCATGCCGGGCTGGGGTTGTGCTGAGGTGGTGGCGGGTAGCATGCTGCGGGATGGAGTTGAGGACACTCGCGTCGAAGACAGAGTCTCGGTTAAGGAGATCTTCGAAGTGCTCCTTCCAGCGGGCACTGACTGCCTCTCTGTCCTTGATGAGTACCTCTCCGTTCTTGGCCCGCAGTGGGGTAGGACCTTGGGTGCTTGGGCCGTAGGTGGTCTTGACTGCGCTAAAGAATCCACGCACGTCGTGGTTGTCGGCTAGCTGCTGGATCTCCTGCGCCTTCTCCACCCACCATCTGTTCTTTAGGTCGCGAGTTTTTTGTTGGACCTCGGCCTTCAGGCGTCTGTAGAGCTGCTTTCTTTCTCTCGAGTTCTCTTGCTGTTTCCAGATCAGGAACGCCTTGCGCTTGCGGCTTATTAGCTCCTGGATCTCCTGGTCGTTCTTGTCGAACCAGTCTTGGTGTTTCCTGGTCGAGTGACCGAGCGTCTCTTCACAGGTGCTGATTATGGAGGCCTTGAGTGCAGACCAGGCGCTGTGGACACTCTGGGCTGGATTTTGTCTTGGGGTCGGGTTGGGGTCGTGTAATCCGCATTTCGTGTTCCCCCCCCGACTCCAGATTAATGTGGATGAATGATGCAATTTTCACTTAATTGGGCAATTGAGTTCCAGCATGTGGGAACCCATGAACCAATTACTGGTTTCAGTCTGAAAGTCGCCTCTGATGATGTCATCATTGCTGACTGCCTAGTCTCAGAGACTGTTGGTGAGAGAGGACCTGCCTGGCTTGCTTTTGATGTGAGTGGACCTGGATGCAAAATATGGGCGGGGGGCGGGGAGAGAGAGAGAGAATGAATTTTTTTTCCATCCAAGTCCTCTCACAGCAAAGGCCAGGCAGTCTCTGAACACATTCAATGCAGCAGCGGCGACTTTCAGACTTAATACTACTACTACGACCTTCATCACATCTCCGTTGTAACAGTGGACCTGCAGCTGATAGTCACCTGTCCACTTGTGCTCCCGCCAGGTTTCACTGGAGTGTTTCACACCAGGCGTGCTTCACGTCAGAAAAGGGTTAAACTAGCTAAAACGTTTCAAAATGGCATTACAGAGCCAATTTAGAACTTGTTAAGGGCTTTAATGGCCTCTCCCACCTCTTGGAGGCGGGACGGAGTCGGGAACCCCGCGACTGATTTTGTCAAAATTGCGTGGAGGCGGGATGGAGTCGGGATGGGGTCGGAAACCCCGACCCCGCAAATTGAACCCCCCACACGCCTCCAAACCCGACTCCATGGGTCATTCAAAATCCAGCCCAGATCTGTGTCTTTGAATCACTGGGAGTCGTCAGGTTGGTTGTGAGGCGCAGGCTGAATAGGGCTTTCTTAGCAGGGTCTTTGAGTGCTCCAGCATTGATTTTCCTGTGGCATTGCTTCTGTTGCCGCCGCTGTTTTGGGGCTACATTGATGGAGATGACAGAGCGGATTAGGCAGTGGTCTGTCCAGCTCCTGTCATGGCGCGAGTGACACGGACGTCCTTGCGGTTCCTCGCTCGGACGATGACGTAGTCCAGCAGATGCCAGTGCTTGGAGCGAGGGTGTTGCCATGAAGCCTTGTACTTGTCTCTCTGACGGAACAAGGTGTTGGCTATGACAAGGTCATGTTCTAACCATTTCGTCAGGAGGAGGGTACCGTTGGAGTTGGCTTTCCCTACCCCCTCTCTGCCGATCACACCTCCCCAGAAGTCTGTGTCCTTTCCAACTCTGGCGTTGAAGTCGCCAAGGAAGATCAGCTTGTCGCCCGTTGGGACTCGGGACAGGGATTGTTCGAAGCTGGAGTAGAATTCTTCTTTGGTCTCGTCTGTGGCTTCCAGTGTTGGAGCATAAGCACTGATGACCGTAGCGCACTGGTTCCGGGCTAGGGTGAGCCGTAGAGTCATGAGGCGTTCGTTTATTCCACAAGGGGAGTCTCAGATGTTCAACTAGCTCATTTTTTATGGCAAAGCCTATCCCATGGAGGCGGCGTTCTTCTTCAGGTTTGCCTTTCCAGAAGAAGGTGTAACCACCGCCTTGCTCCTTGAGCTGGCCTTCCCCTGCCCACCGGGTCTCGCTTAGGGCGGCTATGTCTATGTTGAAACGTCTGAGCTCCCGGGCAACGATAGCAGTATGGCGTTCCGATCTGTCGCTGTTGGGGTTGTCCATGAGGGTCCTGACGTTCCAGGTCCCGAACTTCATTTTAAAGGGTAGTAGATGCCTGTGCATGAGTTCTTTTAACGTAGGGTGGCCGTTGCACACCAGCTACCACATGGGCTTGACAGAGCAAGGTCTTGGTCCAATGGCGAGGGGATCCAAGATAATTGGAGACCAGGCTCTGCTACATCGGCCTAGCACACACACACACACACAAACATACTCCTACTGTCCTCCTCCCTCCTTCCCACAGGTCCTCTTGGCCTGGGTTTCATAGGCTGCAGTGTGGTCCTCCCGACCCCGCTGCTGGTCCACACTGCGCCACTCCTGGGCCTCGACCTCGCTCCTGGGCCTCGACCTCGCCCCTGGGTCCCGTCCTCGCCCCTGGGCCTCGACCTCGCCCCTGGGTCCCGCCCTCGCCCCTGGGTCCCGTCCTCGCCCCTGGGTCCCGACCTCGCCCCTGGGTCCCGACCTCGCCCCTGGGTCCCGACCTCGCCCCTGGGTCCCGTCCTCGCCCCTGGGTCCCGACCTCGCCCCTGGGTCCTGACCTCGCCCCTGGGCCTCGACCTCGCTCCTGGGTCCCGTCCTCGCCCCTGGGTCCCGACCTCGCCCCTGGGTCCCGTCCTCGCCCCTGGGTCCCGACCTCGCCCCTGGGTCCCGACCTCGCCCCTGGGTCCCGTCCTCGCCCCTGGGTCCCGACCTCGCCCCTGGGTCCCGACCTCGCCCCTGGGCCTCGACCTCGCTCCTGGGTCCCGACCTCGCCCCTGGGTCCCGTCCTCGCTCCTGGGTCCCGACCTCGCTCCTGGGTCCCGACCTCGCTCCTGGGTCCCGACCTCGCCCCTGGGTCCCGTCCTCGCTCCTGGGTCCCGACCTCGCCCCTGGGTCCCGACCTCGCTCCTGGGTCCCGACCTCGCCCCTGGGCCTCGACCTCGCCCCTGGGTCCCGACCTCGCCCCTGGGTCCCGTCCTCGCTCCTGGGTCCCGACCTCGCTCCTGGGTCCCGACCTCGCCCCTGGGTCCCGACCTCGCTCCTGGGTCCCGACCTCGCCCCTGGGCCTCGACCTCGCCCCTGGGTCCCGTCCTCGCCCCTGGGCCTCGACCTCGCTCCTGGGTCCCGTCCTCGCCCCTGGGTCCCGACCTCGCCCCTGGGCCTCGACCTCGCCCCTGGGTCCCGTCCTCGCCCCTGGGTCCCGACCTCGCCCCTGGGTCCCGACCTCGCCCCTGGGTCCCGACCTCGCCCCTGGGTCCCGTCCTCGCCCCTGGGTCCCGACCTCGCCCCTGGGTCCCGACCTCGCCCCTGGGCCTCGACCTCGCTCCTGGGTCCCGACCTCGCCCCTGGGCCTCGACCTCGCCCCTGGGTCCCGACCTCGCCCCTGGGTCCCGTCCTCGCTCCTGGGTCCCGACCTCGCTCCTGGGCCTCGACCTCGCCCCTGGGCCTCGACCTCGCCCCTGGGTCCCGACCTCGCCCCTGGGTCCCGACCTCGCCCCTGGGTCCCGTCCTCGCTCCTGGGTCCCGACCTCGCTCCTGGGCCTCGACCTCGCCCCTGGGTCCCGACCTCGCTCCTGGGTCCCGACCTCCTTATAGTGTGTCTCCTTCCAGTGAGTGTGTCCCGCGGTGTCTCCTTCTAGTGAGTGTGGCTCATACATGAATAACAACAGCAACAACTTGCATTTATATAACGCCTTTAACGTAGTAAAATGTCCCAAGGCGTCTCACAAACAAAAATTGACACCGAGCCACATAAGGATGTGAGGGCAGACGACCAAAGGCTTGGTCAAAGAGGTAGGTTTTAAGAAGCGTCTTAAGGGAGGGGAGAGGCGGAGAGGTTTAGGGAGGGAATTCCAGAGCTTAGGGCCTCGGCAGCTGAAGGCACGGCCGCCAATGGTGGAGCGATTAAAATCAGGGATACGCATGAGGCCAGAATGGGAGGAGTGCAGAGATCTTGAGGGTTGTGGGGCAGGAGGAGGTTACAGAGGGGTTTGAACACAAGGATGAGAATTTTCAAATCGAGGCGTTGGTGGCCTGGGAGCCATTGTAGGTCAGTGAGCACGAAGGTGATGGGTGAGCGGGACTTGGTGCGAGTTAGGATACGGGCATCAGAGTTGTGGATGAGCTCGAGTTTACGGAGGTTTCTCCTCCCAGGCCCACACTTACACCTCCAATGTGCCCAGGTTCTTTCTCTTTGATCCTCTGCTGTTCAGCATTTTGCGTGCTATCCCTCAGCAACACCATCTGCAGGCGGTGGTGACTCACTTGGTAAGGCCGCCCCTTGGAACCTTTACCTCACGTGTGAGCCTGTGCGGTGTCTGTGGGCTATTCCATTATTGTAGAGGGGGTGGAGGAAAGGGAAATCACAGCCGTGAAGTCCAAACCTGGCCCTGGCCTTGGCCCGGCAACCATCCAGCCTGCTTTGGAGTAGAAATTGCCAGAGGGTGACCAGCAGTGGGAACCCTCGCTGATGTTCTTTTCCACACTTCCTTGCCCAGGGAGCTGGAGTCATCTCAGCTCAGGGACTCCTGGCCTGTGTGCCTCAGTACCACTGCGCACAAGTGCATTCGTCCCCTTGAAGTTTACGCTTAAACCCGAGGGCTGCTCTTTAACTGGCTGAGAGGTTGTGCTGGGTAGAATCCATTTGAAATAGGTGCTTGCAGTAAGACTTTCTGGGTCAACTGTGCTCCAAAGGGAAATGTAAATAAATGATTAAGGATGTGACAGGAGGAGGAGGCGTGGGGAAGCAGCTATGATTTACATGCAGGCGAGTGACTGCCACTGGCAGAGCCTGGCTCCGGTTTGCACTTGACGCTGCCCTCGTTTTCACAAGGGGTGGGGCGGGTGCTCTCTCAGGCGAGCGCAGAGCTATTTCAATTTTAGTCAAATATTAAAGCAATGTGTGGGGGGGGGGGCGGGGGGGGGGGGGACTCTGAGCAGAGGTACGTGAGCTTTATTGAGGGGGAAATGGCCTCATTTGTCACTTTTATGCATCCGTGAGGCGAGATGAATAAATGTGAAGCTGCCCGAGTTTTGAATGGTGCTGCGATGAAGATGAATGACTGGCTGCGGGTGATGCCTTCGCTTCATCGCACTCGCGTACAGTGTCTGTGACTGAGCAATAGACACTTGGCAGCGGTTAATAGGAATGGATTGTAGTCGCAGCACCCACCCACTCACCTGTTATCTCCACTAGCACTTGCACTAAAGGGGGGAGAGGGGATTCAGCGAGCAGGCTGCACTTGGAGAAAATAATCTCCAAGCTTGAGGGAAATTCCCGTCGCTGCGCGGGGGGGTTGGGGTGGGGGGTGGGGGGAGAGACGCTAAACGGGCAGTATCGCACCGGTCGGCAGTTGTACGCCCCGCCCGATATTCAGTTCCAAGGAAGTCACTGGACCCAAATATCGGACGGGGCCTATACTGGGCGGCCGATGTGATATCGCCCGCTGCTGCGTCCCCCCGCACAAGACACATTTCACCCCCCCCCAGTGCGCTTAAACTCTTAAAACAAACAGTGGATGTGAATTTCGAGAGGTGTCTGTCGCACCCCGTGCTCACATTCCAGGTACAGCACTTCGTGTAAATCACTTCCTGCTGGGTTTGCAGCCAGCCTGGCCAGTCCATAAGACCAGGGCCCAAGCAGCTGCCCGACCAGAGCATCTTCCAATAGTTATCGCTCGACCAACAAAAAACAGATTATCTGGTCATGATCACATGATCAGGCAACCAAATGTAATATTTCCAAGTTTGCTGACGACACGAAACTAGGTGGGATTGTGAGTTGTGAGGAGGATGCAAAGAGGCTCCAAGGCGATTTAGACAAGTTGAGTGAGTGGGCAAATACATGGCAGATGCAGTATAACCTGGATAAATGTGAAGTTATCCACTTCGGTAGGAAAAACAGAAAGGCAGAGTATCATTTAAATAGTGATAGATTGGGAAATGTTGATGTACAAAGGGACCTGGGTGTCCTTGTACACCAGTCACTGAAAGCAAACATTCAGGTGCAGCAAGCAGTTAGGAAGGCAAATGGTATGTTGGCCTTCATTGCGAGAGGATTTGAGTACAGGAGCAAGGATGTCTTACTACAGTTATACAGGGCCTTGGTGAGACCACACCTGGAGTACTGTGTGCAGTTTTGGTCTCCTTACCTAAGAAAGGATATACTTGCCATAGAGGGAGTGCAGCGAAGGTTCACCAGACTGATTCCTGGGATGGCAGGACTGTCGTATGAGGAGAGATTGGGTCGACTAGGCCTGTATTCACTAGAGTTTAGAAGAATGAGAGGGGATCTCATTGAAACGTATAAAATTCTGACAGGGCTAGACAGACTGGATGCAGGGAGGATGTTTCCCCTGGCTGGGGGGGGTCTAGAACGAGGGGTCACAGTCTCAGGGTACGGGGTAGGACATTTAGGACTGAGATGAGGAGAAATTTCTTCACTCAGAGGGTGGTGAACCTGTGGAATTCTCTACCACAGAAGGCTGTGGAGGCCAAGTCACTGAATATATTTAAGAAGGAGATAGATAGATTTCTAGACACAAAAGGCATCAAGGGGTATGGGGAGAGCGCGGGAATATGGTATTGAGATAGAGGATCAGCCATGATCATATTGAATGGCGGAGCAGGCTCGAAGGGCCGAATGGCCTACTCCTGCTCCTATTTTTCAATGGGTTTTTTAAGCTGTATGTTGGATCTTGCTGTGCACAAGTTGTCTGCTGCGTTTCCTACGTTACAAGAGTGACCGTGCTTCAAACCAGCACTTCGCTGGCTGCACGGCGCTTTGGGACGTCCTGAGGTCGTGAAGGGTCCTTTTTATGTTCGTTGTAAAATCAGTGTAATCTGTTGAGGGATATGGACGTGTGCGTATGTCTGTGTTTGTGTGTGTCTCTCTGGTCGGAAATTAACAGTCAGCAGTTCAAGAAGAAGAGAAAGAGCTTGCAGCTTTCACCACCTCAGGATGTCCCAAAGTGCTTTCATTCTGTTTCTGCTCTCCCGAAACGCACTGCAAGTGATTTCCTATCCAAGGTGGCGGTGCCCAATTTCACGACGTGTGTGGAAAGTCATGGCCCGGGGTTGTGAGCCTTGCGGTTCGCGCTCCTGCCATTTCTACCCCGTCATACCTCGCTTCCTCACCATTGCGCTGTGCAGTTTGCACTTGAAGTAAAATCCCCCTTCTTGAAAATTCCTAAACTCGCTCTGATCAGAAAATCCATCCCACTGAAAGCAAATGGGAACATCCACACACACACACACACAGCAGAATAGCTGCATCATGCAATCTCCTTGGTGTTAAAGTCCAGTGATCTGCCATTTGTTACCCATCGCAAACTATTTTGCAGTTTGTTATATACTTGTTGGACGTATTCCTGGAGGTTTCATCACATGACCTCCTGCCTCCAATCGTCCTGCCCGGTCAAACCGCCTTTTTCCCCCATCTCCAATATTTTTATAACTAATAAATTAAAGTGTTCCAACAACATTTTTAAAAAGCACAATTTTTTTTTTAATGCCCCTGTGATTTTTCTCCTGGGTTACTAGTAGAAGTGTCCCGGAGGTTAATCTTTCATTCCTGGAGGGCTGGTAACCCTATGTTCTCCTGAGACCCACCGAGTCATTTGAGCTACAGACCAGACTGAGCTGTCTGGTGACGGACTTCACCTTTCCCATTGATTGAGCTCAACTATGCCACACTGCCACCTTCAGGACAATCCCAGCATAACGGCCTGACCCGAGAACTACAGGGCTTGAAATCTGTTTGCACAAACCATATCCTCTGGTTTGGAATTTCGTGCCGTCTAACGCACTGGGCTGAGGGTCCGACTGTCAACTGTTTGGTTAACGGGCGCTTTCACGTGCTCGGTCACACAGACACACACATGAAGAGGCAATCAGAAACCAGCTTGCAGTTTACACGATCACAAAGTGACAGGATTGTTACGGATGAGGAAGGCCATTCGGCCCATCTTGGTTCATCTGTCCAGAGATATCCTACATCCCCTCCCCCCCCCATTGCAGCATCCAATTGTTTCTTAAACAATTCCAGGGTTTTCGCCTCCACTACTTTATCTGGGTGTCTATTCCAAGTGTTGATCACACTGTGCGAAGAAGAATTTCCCGCTCTCAGTCTGAAATTTACCTTTTACTAGTTTTTAACCTGTGTCCCCTTGTCCTACTCTTGCATTTTACTTTAAAGCAATATTCTGGATTTACCGTTTCCACACCGTTTACTATCTTACATACCTTTACAAGTTATCTGGGAAGAATATAGAAAGTACAGAGGAGATCTAAAAGAGGGAATAAGAGGGGGAAAGAGAGAGTATGAGAATAGATTAGCGGCTAACATATAAAAGGGAACCCAAAAGTCTTTTATAAACACAAATAGTAAAAGGGTAGTCAAAGGAAGGGTGCGATATTGGACAGGATAAAATTAGATCAAGAGGATGTACTTAAAAGATTGGCAGTCCTCAAAGTAGAAAAGTCACCCGGTCCGATGGGATGCATCCTAGGTTACTGAGGGAAGTAAGGGTGGAAATTGTGGAGGCTCTGGCTCCAATCCTCCTTGGATATGGGGGTGGTACTGGAGGATTGCAAATGTTACACCCCGGTTAAGAAAAGGGACAGAGATAAACTGGAAACTATAGGCCAGTCAGCCTAACGTCGGTGGTGGGGAACCTTTTAGAGACCGTAATCTGGGACAAAATTAATTGGCATTTGGAAAAGTATGGGCTAATAAATGAAAGTCAGCACAGATTTGTTAAAGGCAAATCGTGTTTGACTAACTTGATCGAGTTCTTTGATGAAGTAACGGAGAAGGTTGATGAGGGTAGTGTGGTTGATGTGTATATGGACTTTCAAAAGGCAGTTAACTTTTGAACATAATAGACTTTATCAAAATTAAAGCCCATGGGATTAAAGGGACAGTGGCAGTGTGGATACAAAATTGGCTAAGGGACAGAAAGCAGAGATTTAAAGGCATGCGGCCACTTAAAAGTAAATGGTCATATCTGGTGGGAGGAAAGGGGGATTTCCTAGAACTTTTAGAACGGCTTAAAATGTATTTCAACACTTAGCAGGCTTTGCCAAGGGTAAATGGGATTGTGTGAGGCAAAAATGATGCAATAGGAAACCTGATGTGAAGGTATGAAACAGAGTCTGGGGGCAAGGAGAGATGAGGAGAATTTTTTTTACTCAGTGAGTTATGATGATCTGGAATGCACTGCCTGAAAGGGTGGTGGAAGCAGATTCAATAGTAACTTTCACCAAGGAATGGGACATATACTTGAAAAGGAAAAATTGCAGGGTTATGGGGAAAGAGCAGGGAGAGTGGGACTAATCGGGTAGCTCTTTCATAGAGCCGGCACGGGCACAACTGGCCGAATGGGCTCCTTCTGTTCTGTATGATTCTATGATGTGACAGTACCAGACCCCACTGTTCCATGACTGGTGAAATGAAGGTGTTGTTGTACGAGATGGGTGTGAGGAGGGTTTCCTTGTTTGGCACTCGAGGGGGGGCGCCCTCCCCATCGAATGGCAGTGCACCCTAGCTGGTGGGATGTGGAGGGCAGACTCTACGCTGTGTACATTGCCTGCAGGAATTAGGAACAGATGCAGGAGAAGAAAGCGCACTTTGGAGAATTCTGACAATTCTGACAAAGTGCTAACTGACAACACATTTACTGCTTGCCCATGCCAAGCCCTCACACAACCTTATGGCTCTTTCATTGCATCTCACGCATCTTAATAGCTTAGTAGGGCACACTTTCGAGATGCAGCGCACAGTTGGCAGTCTTTCCGCACGCACACCTCAAGTCATTGTAACACATCTTAGCTGGATGATGCTTGGCCACTTACCGACACCTAGGCTCGCCTGTAGGCTGTGCTCATGTCTGCCACTGCTGCCTGTGCTCCTTCAACTTACCATATCTCGAGACCATTTTTCTGCTTGTACGACAAGATGGCACATTGAGGGCACAATCCCGACCTGCAGAAAGACCAGCCTGGTGAGGCGTAAGTGGCAGAGTGACGACATCTCAAACATAAAGGTGGGTCCGTGCAGCTCCCCTCGCCTGCAGTCACATCCCCCCCTGATCATTCCTCTGTTAATTCCTCCTCATCCTCAAGCCCCCCCCCCGACAGGAAAAGGGATTCCCAGCAGACTGCTCAGTGCAACACTCCAGGTCGCTGCAAATGTGTTTTAAACTCTTTGGAAATGCTGCAATGTCAAAATACGGGCAAATTCAAACAACACCCTCCAAAAAAATTAGTCAAGAATGCACACCAAAATGCAAAACTAAAAGGGTACCAAAGTAAAAAAAAAGGCAATTATGTGGAAAAACAATCCCAATCCAGCACAACACCGGTTTAAGAAAGGAAAGGTCAAAGGTTATGAAGGCCCTATCACTTCAATCGGTTCTTCGGGGCCTACTGTGCTTTTTTTCTGGGCAAACCTCGAAAATTTGCAGGTCCGTTAAATTTACATTTCTTGAAGCCCTCATGAGGACCTCGTGCACCTTCAGTGAGAGCCTCCAGCAATATTTGGCTAAAATAAACTGGGCTGCACGATCCTGGTGCACAACAGGAGCAAGGCCTACTCAGCTGAGATTTTCCAACCTCTCTGACACACCTACACTTTTTATAAACTTATCTCCTCGAAGCAGTGCCTGAGGTAGACCACACTCTATCAGTGCAGTGTCTGAGGTAGACCACACTCTATCAGTGCAGTGTCTGAGGTAGACCACACTCTATCAGTGCAGTG
Source organism: Squalus acanthias (assembly GCA_030390025.1). Taxonomy (NCBI): domain Eukaryota; kingdom Metazoa; phylum Chordata; class Chondrichthyes; order Squaliformes; family Squalidae; genus Squalus; species Squalus acanthias. The sequence goes on along the minus strand of CM059444.1, from coordinate 9,513,797 downwards.
TCTGAGGTAGACCACACTCTATCAGTGCAGTGTCTGAGGTAGACCACACTCTATCAGTGCAGTGTCTGAGGTAGACCACACTCTAACAGTGCAGTGCCTGAGGTAGACCACACTCTATCAGTGCAGTGTCTGAAGTAGACCACACTCTATCAGTGCAGTGTCTGAGGTAGACCACACTCTATCAGTGCAGTGTCTGAGGTAGACCACACTCTATCAGTGCAGTGTCTGAGGTAGACCACACTCTATCAGTGCAGTGTCTGAGGTAGACCACACTCTATCAGTGCAGTGTCTGAGGTAGACCACACTCTAACAGTGCAGTGCCTGAGGTAGACCACACTCTATCAGTGCAGTGTCTGAGGTAGACCACACTCTATCAGTGCAGTGTCTGAGGTAGACCACACTCTATCAGTGCAGTGCCTGAGGTAGACCACACTCTATCAGTGCAGTATCTGAGGTAGACCACACTCTATCAGTGCAGTGTCTGAGGTAGACCACACTCTATCAGTGCAGTGTCTGAGGTAGACCACACTCTATCAGTGCAGTGTCTGAGGTAGACCACACTCTAACAGTGCAGTGCCTGAGGTAGACCACACTCTATCAGTGCAGTGTCTGAGGTAGACCACACTCTATCAGTGCAGTGCCTGAGGTAGACCACACTCTATCAGTGCAGTGTCTGAGGTAGACCACACTCTATCAGTGCAGTGCCTGAGGTAGACCACACTCTAACAGTGCAGTGCCTGAGGTAGACCACACTCTATCAGTGCAGTGTCTGAGGTAGACCACACTCTATCAGTGCAGTGCCTGAGGTAGACCACACTCTATCAGTGCAGTGTCTGAGGTAGACCACACTCTAACAGTGCAGTGCCTGAGGTAGACCACACTCTATCAGTGCAGTGTCTGAGGTAGACCACACTCTATCAGTGCAGTGCTGAGGTAGACCACACTCTATCAGTGCAGTGTCTGAGGTAGACCACACTCTATCAGTGCAGTGCCTGAGGTAGACCACACTCTATCAGTGCAGTGCCTGAGGTAGACCACACTCTATCAGTGCAGTGTCTGAGGTAGACCACACTCTATCAGTGCAGTGTCTGAGGTAGACCACACTCTATCAGTGCAGTGTCTGAGGTAGACCACACTCTATCAGTGCAGTGCCTGAGGTAGACCACACTCTATCAGTGCAGTGCCTGAGGTAGACCACACTCTATCAGTGCAGTGTCTGAGGTAGACCACACTCTATCAGTGCAGTGTCTGAGGTAGACCACACTCTATCAGTGCAGTGTCTGAGGTAGACCACACTCTATCAGTGCAGTGTCTGAGGTAGACCACACTCTATCAGTGCAGTGTCTGAGGTAGACCACACTCTATCAGTGCAGTGCCTGAGGTAGACCACACTCTATCAGTGCAGTGCCTGAGGTAGACCACACTCTATCAGTGCAGTGTCTGAGGTAGACCACACTCTATCAGTGCAGTGTCTGAGGTAGACCACACTCTATCAGTGCAGTGTCTGAGGTAGACCACACTCTAACAGTGCAGTGCCTGAGGTAGACCACACTCTATCAGTGCAGTGTCTGAGGTAGACCACACTCTATCAGTGCAGTGCCTGAGGTAGACCACACCCTATCAGTGCAGTGTCTGAGGTAGACCACACTCTATCAGTGCAGTGTCTGAGGTAGACCACACTCTATCAGTGCAGTGCCTGAGGTAGACCACACTTTATCAGTGCAGGGGCCACAAGGCTGATGCACCGCAGAGCATTACAGAGATCGGACCTTTCCCAGGAATGGATTCACGTCATTGCACTGCAGGAAATGTGCGGGATGCTCAATGACTGTTGCCCATGTTTCTAAAGTTCAAAGGCTTATCAGGCCCACATAGAAATGGGGCCTGGAGCGCAGTTCTGCCTGGGGACCTACTTACAGTGTGCTCAGTGTCGGTCTGTCGCTGGAAGCCCTTGCAGAACATTGCTTCTGAAGAGTGGCTAGAATATGGTCCAAAAGTGCAGCAAATCCCTCAGACAGCAGTGCTCCCTGCTTCCATTCCGAAGCTCACCAATAAGGCAGCAGGCGTGGGTGATATTCACACCGAGTCCCTTCATTAGGCACCAGCATGTCCCACTAGGCTGAAAGCATCCCATTGGAAATCTGAGAAAAATCTACCTCATCTTATTCTCCTAAAATCCCTTACCTCAGACAGTCTCTCCTTCCTTCTCAAATTGTGAGGGAGACAAATCAAGCCGCCTTTCGACTTGCTTCTGAGTGGCACTGATAAAGGCCATGGGGGCTCCTCTTCTGTGATCTTGGATTGGACAGAAGAGAGAACACTAACAGGACAGCCTTTGCTGAGAGTACACTGCAACTCTTTCATCATTGCCACAAACCCTGTTCCAATTCTAACTCTCGCCTCCAGCACTGTGGTTTACCTGCGGATCTGAGGGATGCTGACAGGCCTCAAACATAGTGAGAGGTGCAGCAATTAGTTAAGCACATGTGAGTTCTACATCAGTTAGTACACCAACACTTGGCAGAATAAATAAACACATGGGGCTAAAAATTCGAGAGCGCTGAAAAGCTGCGGGTGCCACCGTGGGACGCAGTTAACGGCCGCCAAAATGAATGGCGCTGGCAGGACCGGGATATTGGTGCTGGTTGTTAATTAACATTAGCCCAGCGCTAAACTCACTGTGCAAGGCTGGTTTTCGTGGCGGTAGTCTCAGCAGAAGGCCCAGTGTAGCATGGCCGTAGTGTCATTGGAGCAAGAACAATCTGCTCTTAAAACAAGGCTGTCATTTTAGGCAGCAGTGCAGTCCCTTCAAGGGGAACTGCCTTCTAAAATGAAAAAAAATTAAAATCATTTAAAAATAGGCAGATTTTAGCCCTTACAGCTCAACTGCCTTCTGAAAAACAAAGTTAAAAAGAATTCCCAAATGGGAGTCTTCAGCTCTTAAAGCTGAATTGCCTACTGCATCTAAAAATAAATGGGAAAAGTGCTTCAGCACTAACACAAATGGCTCAGCAAGCCAGGGAGGGGCACCCAGGGTCTTTGCACTCCAGCTTTGTGCAGGGGGTCAACACTGCAAGAGAGGTTCTCTAGTCACAGGGGGCCTGGAGGCACTCCAGAAAGAAGGATGTGGGACCAGATCAACAAGGCTGTCACTGCCAGCAGTGTCGCCCCCACGACCTGGCTCCAGTGCCCAAAGAAGCTTTATGACATCAGACCACTGGTCAAGGTCAGTGAATGCATCTTCAAAAGCCGTCTCCTACCAACTGCAACACTAGCCTCACACACTGCTCAATGCACGACCACACCTCCCCCCGCCCCCCCACCGTATCCCCGGCAATCACTCACCTACCAACAATCTGTTACAAACACGAGGCGCACCTCCCATTCCTAGCTTCACCTCACCCACTTGGAGGAGACGGTGCTGGCCATTTTTGGCAGGGGAATGGCTGAGCCCTTGGCCAGCGTCGGGGCTGAAAGGATACAAGATGCTGGTATCCTCATACCTTATCCTCCTCCTCGCTTTCCCGCCCCCCCCCTCACCACAACTCCACCCTTGTGCCTTCCTCATTTCACACACCGAAGAAATGCAGCCTGCCCAGCCAGTGGTTGACCAAGAAGAGGGAGAGGAGAGCTAAGAAGAAGAAGAAACACCATCACTCAATTTGACACTCCCAGCCACCAGCTCCTCAAGGTCGCCCTACAAGGCCATTTGCAGTGCCCCCCATTGAAAGTCTTCCACCAGCCATGCTGCAGCCACTGGGGTAACACTGCGTGATATCAGTAGCATAGGCAAAGGCACACACAAGACAGTCACTAAGGGAATGCATAAGGGTGAGGAGTTGATTTCTTGATGTCATATTGGATGGATAGAAGTACAAAGGTGGATTGGAAAGTTTGCTTTGTGGTGGCTTTTATTTCAGCATTGTGGCCAAGAGGACGCTGTAATGGTCAGTAACAGAGGGAAGGGAAGGTGTGGGACAAATGTTGAAAGGGGAATTGGGGTTATGGTCACTGGTATCGCAGGCAGATGATTCCATCCTGGATATCCTGGCCAGAAAGGGGCTGTCTGAGTTGCATCCTTCCTTCTGCTTCTTCCTCTTCTGCATCTTCCTCCTCTTCTTCCTCTTCCCTCTGTGAGCGGATGCTGGAAATCTGAAATAAAAGCAGAAAATGCTGGAAATACTCAGCAGGTCAGGCAGCATCTTGACCTGAGACGTGAACTCTGTTTCTCTCTCCACAGATGCTGCCTGACCTGCTGAGTATTTCCAGCATTTTCTGTCTTCTCAGAGGCCTTCCTTTACCATCCGAGGCCTTGCAAGCACCCAGCAGCATTCCCTGCACACTTTAAAAACTTTTGACGTCTATTGCACCAAGCCACTATTTCAATAAAATATAAAAAATCTAGTCCATAAGCTTAAATGTAAACTTAACTGAAAGATGTGTGTGTCCCTTTTAAGAAGTGCTGACAGCGTCTCTGTCGGTCTGCTGCACGCTCGCATGTGGCGTCAAGTCAGTGTTGCACGCCGACTGATGTAACGCTCTCCAGATTTGCATGTCCAGGGCCAGCGCTGCTAACGGCAGTGCTATGGCCCTCAGCAAAATACCGGCCGCTGAGTCCCGTGCCAGAGAAGGGCAGAAGAGCGACGGGGAAATGTGTAACCGGCAAGGTGGGGGAGGGGAGTGTGTAACACGGGCTCCACCTGAACCGGTCTGGGACCAGGGTCCTAGCGGAAAGGATAAGTAGGGCCATCACAAGGACTTTAAACTAATAAATGCAGGGGGGTGGGGAGGACTCAGGTGGTAATTGTAGTACAAATAGTCCTTCAAAAACAAACCTGGCAAATGGGAAAGATACAAAGAACAGCAAAACAGACAGTAAGAGCTACAAAAAGGGAGTATGAAAAGAAACTTGCAAGGGATATCAAAATCAACACTAAGAATTTTTACAATTATATAAGGAAAAAGAGGGTAGTCAGGAGTAATGTTGGCCCCTTAAAAACTGAAAGCGGTGATATTGTCAATGATAATAAGGAAATGGCGGACATGTTGAACAATTACTTTGCATCAGTATTTACAGTAGAGGAAGAAATCCCAAGGAAACTAATATTGAATCAGGGACTCAATAACATTAATGTAAATAAAATAACAGTAATGAAGAAAATAATGACACTAAAGAGTGCCAAATCCCCAGGACCAGATGGTTTCCATCCCAGGGTTTTAAAGGAAGTAGGTGAGCACATTGCAGATGTCCTAACTATAATCTTCCAAAGTTCGCTCGATTCAGGAACTGTTTCTTTCGATTGGAAAATTGCGCTGTCAGCCCGCTATTTAAAAATGGTGAGAGAGAGAAACCAGGGAATTATAGACCAATTAGGCTAACATCTGTTGTTGGGAAATTACTAGAGTCTATAATTATGGATAGAGTGACAGAACACCTCAAATTTTCAGTTGATCAGAGAGAGAGGTCATGCCTGACAAACCTGATTGAATTTTTTGAGGAGGTGTCTAAAGTAGTGGACAAGGGAATGTCAATGGATGTTATTTGATAAAGTCCCACATAAGAGACTGTTAACTAAGGTAGAAGCCCACGGAATTGAAGGCAAATTATTGACCTGGTTAGGAAATTGGCTGAGCGGCAGGAGACAGAGAGCATGGATAATGGGCAGGTACTCTAATTGGCAGGATGTGACTAGTGATGTCCCGCAGGGATCTGTGTTGGGGCCTCAACTATTCACAGTATTTATTAACGACTTAGATGATGGAATAGAAAGTCATATATCCAAATTTGCTCATGACACAAAGATAGGCGGCATTGTAGGCAGTGTAGATAAAAGCATTAAGTTACAAAGAGATATTGATAGATTAAGTGAATGGGCAAAACTGTGGCAAATGGATTTCAATGGAGGCAAATGTCAGCTTATCCACTTTGGACCTAAAAAGGAGAGAACAGGGTACTTTCTAAATGGTGAAAAGCTAAAAACAGTGGAGGTCCAAAGAGACTTGGGGGTCCAGGTACATAGATCATTAAAATGTCATGAACAGGTACAGAAAATAATCAAAAAGTCTAATGGGATGCTAGCCTTTATATCGAGAGGACTAGAATACAAGGAGGTAGAAGTCATGCTGCAGCTATACAAAGCCCTGGTTAGACCACACCTGGAGTACTGTGAGCAGTTCTGGGCACCACACCTTAGGAAGGATATATTGGCCTCGGAGGGAGTGCAGCGTAGGTTTACCAGAATGATACCCGGACTCCAAGGATTAATTTACAAGGAGAGATTACACAAACTAGGGTTGTATTCCCTAGAATTTAGAAGGTTAAGGGGTGATCTGATTGAAGTTTTCAAGATATTAAAGGGGAATTAGGAAACACTTCTACACACAAAGGGTGGTAGAAGTTTGGAACTCTCTTCTGCAAACGGCAATTGATGCTGGGTTAATTGTTAATTTTAAATCTGAGATTGATAGCTTTTTGTTAATCAAAGGTAGTAAGGGATATGGGCCAACGGCGGGTATATGGAGTTAGGTAGCAAATCAGCCATCATCTAATTGAATGGCGGAAGAGGCTCGAGGGGCTCAATGGCCTACTCCTGTTCCTGTGCTCCCCCTTGGTACACAGTCACACACCCCACACCCACCCCTCCACTCCCCAGGTTACACTCTGCCCCGGTCACGCACTTCCCCCGGTTACACACTCCCTCCCCCTCCCCCGGTTAAACACTCCCTCCCTCCTCCCCCGGTTACACGCTCCCTCCCCCCTCCCCCTGTTACACACTCCCCCCTCCTCCCCCGGTTACACACTCCCTCCCCTGGTTACACACTCCCCCCTCCCCTGGTTACACACTCCCTCCCCACTCCCCCAGTTACACACTCCCCCCTCCCCCGGTTAAACACTCCCTCCCTCCTCCCCCAGTTACACACTCCCTCCCCCCTCCCCTGGTTACACGCTCCCTCCCCCCTCCCCCGGTTAAACACTCCCTCCCTCCTCCCCCAGTTACACACTCCCTCCCTCCTCCCCCAGTTACACACTCCCCCCTCCTCCCCCAGTTACACACTCCCTCCCCCCTCCCCCGGTTACACGCTCCCTCCCCCCTCCCCCGGTTACACACTCCCCCCTCCTCCCCCGGTTACACACTCCCTCCCCCAGTTACACACTCCCTCTCCCCTCCCCCAGTTACACACTCCCTCCCCCCTCCCCAGTTAAACACTCCCTCCCCCTCCCCCGGTTACACACTCCCTCCCCCCTCCCCCAGTTAAACACTCCCTCCCCCCTCCCCCAGTTAAACACTCCCTCCCCCCTCCCCGGTTAAACACTCCTCCCTCTTCCCCCAGTTACACACTCCCTCCCCCCTCCCCCGGTTACACACTCCCTCCCCCAGTTACACACTCCCTCCCCCCTCCCCGGTTACACACTCCCTCCCCCAGTTACACACTCCCTCTCCCCCTCCCCCAGTTAAACACTCCCTCCCCCTCCCCCGGTTACACACTCCCTCCCCCCTCCCCAGTTAAACACTCCCTCCCCCCTCCCCCAGTTAAACACTCCCTCCCTGGTTACACACTCCCCCCTCCCCTGGTTACACACTCCCTCCCCCAGTTACACACTCCCTCCCCCCTCCCCCAGTTAAACACTCCCTCCCCCTCCCCGGTTACACACTCCCTCCCCCCTCCCCCAGTTAAACACTCCCTCCCCCCTCCCCCAGTTAAACACTCCCTCCCCCTCCCCCGGTTACACACTCCCTCCCCCCTCCCCCAGTTACACACTCCCTCCCCCCCTCCCCCGGTTACACACTCCCTCCCCCCTCCCCCAGTTACACACTCCCTCCCCCCTCCCCCAGTTAAACACTCCCTCCCCCCTCCCCTGGTTACACACTCCCTCCCCCCTCCCTGGTTACACGCTCCCTCCCCACTCCCCCGGTTACACACTCCCTCCCCAGTTACACACTCCCTCTCCCTCCCCCAGTTACACACTCCCTCCCCCTCCCCCAGTTACACACTCCCCTCTCCCCTCCCCCAGTTACACACTCCCTCCCCCTCCCCCAGTTACACACTCCCTCCCCCCTCCCCCGGTTAAACACTCCCTCCCCCCTCCCCCAGTTACACACTCCCTCCCCCTCCCCCAGTTACACACTCCCTCCCCCCTCCCCCGGTTAAACACTCCCTCCCCCCTCCCCTGGTTACACACTCCCTCCCCCCTTCCCCAGTTACACACTCCCTCCCCCCTCCCCCGGTTAAACACTCCCTCCCCCCTCCCCCAGTTACACACTCCCTCCCCCTCCCCCAGTTACACACTCCTCCCCCCTCCCCAGTTACACACTCCCTCCCCCTCCCCCAGTTACACACTCCTCCCCGGTTACACACTCCCCCACCCCCTCCCCCGGTTACACACTCCCTCCCCCCTCCCCCAGTTACACACTCCCTCCCCCCTCTCCCAGTTACACACTCCCTCCCCCCTCCCCCAGTTACACACTCCCTCCCCCCTCTCCAGTTACACACTCCCTCCCCCCTCCCCCAGTTACACACTCCCTCCCCCCTCCTCCGTTACACACTCCCTCCCCCCTCCCCCAGTTACACACTCCCTCTCCCCTCCCCCAGTTACACACTCCCTCCCCCCTCCCCGGTTACACACTCCCTCCCCCACCTCCGGTTACACACTCCCTCTCCCCTCCCCCAGTTACACACTCCCTCCCCCCTCCCTCCCCCCCTCCCCGGTTACACACTCCCTCCCCCCTCCCCCGGTTACACACTCCCTCCCCCCTCCCCCGGTTACACACTCCCTCCCCCCTCCCCCGGTTACACACTCCCCCACCCCCTCCCCCAGTTACACACTCCCTCCCCCTCCCCCTCCCCCGGTTACACACTCCCCCACCCCCTCCCCCAGTTACACACTCCCTCCCCCTCCCCCGGCTACACACTCCCTCCCCCCTCCCCCGGTTACACACTCCCTCCCCCCTCCCCCAGTTACACACTCCCTCCCCCCTCCCCCAGTTACACACTCCCTCCATCCTCCTCTGGTTACACACTCCCTCCCCCCTCCCCCGGTTACACACTCCCTTTCCCCTCCCCCGGTTACACACTCACCCCTCCACCGGTTACACACTCCCTCCCCCCTTCCCCAGTTACACACTCCCCCCTCCCCCGGTTACACACTCCCTCCCCCCTCCCCTGGTTACACACTCCTCCCCCCTTCCCAGTTACACACTCCCCCCTCCCCTGGTTACACACTCCCTCCCCCCTCCCCCGGTTACACACTCCCTCCCCCCCTCCCCTGGTTACACACTCCTCCCCCCTCCCCCGGTTACACACTCCCCTCCCCCCTCCCCTGGTTACACACTCCCTCCCCCCTTCCCCAGTTACACACTCACCCCTCCCCCGGTTGCACACTCCCTCCCCCCTCCCCCAGTTACACACTCCCTCCCCCGGTTACACACTCCCCCACCCCCCTCCCCCGGTTACACACTCCCTCCCCCCTCCCCCAGTTACACACTCCCTCCCCCTCCCCCGGTTACACACTCCCTCCCCCCTCCCCCAGTTAAACACTCCATCCCCCTCCCCCAGTTACACACTCCCTCCCCCCCTCCCCCAGTTAAACACTCCCTCCCCCTCCCCCGGTTACACACTCCCTCCCCCCTCCCCCGGTTACACACTCCCTCCTCCTTCCCCGGTTACACACTCCCCCCTCCCCAGTTACACACTCCCTCCCCCCTCCACCAGTTACACACTCCCTCCCCTGGTTACACACTCCCTCCCCCCTCCCCCAGTTACACACTCCCTCCCCCCTCCACCAGTTACACACTCCCTCCCCCGGTTACACACTCCCTCCCCCCTCCCCCGGTTACACACTCCCTCCTCCTTCCCCGGTTACACACTCCCCCCTCCCCAGTTACACACTCCCCCCCCCCCTCCCCCAGTTACACACTCCCTCCCCCCTCCCCCGGTTACACACTTCCTCCCCCCTCCCCCAGTTACACACTCCCTCCCCCCTCCCCGGTTACACACTCCCCCCCCTCCCCCCCCCCCTCCCCCAGTTAAACACTCCCTCTCCCCTCCCCCGGTTACACGCTCCCTCCCCCCTCCCCCCCTCCCCCAGTTAAACACTCCCTCTCCCCTCCCCTAGTTAAACACTCCCTCTCCCCTCCCCCAGTTACACACTCCAACCTCCCCCCTCCCCCAGTTACACACTCCCCCCTCCCCCGACTCACTCCCTCCCCCCTCCCCCGGTTACACACTCCCTCCCCCCTCCCCCAGTTACACACTCCCTCCCCCGGTTACTCACTCCCTCCCCCCTCCCCCGGTTACACACTCCCTCCCCCCTCCCCCAGTTACACACTCCCCCCTCCCCCAGTTACACACTCCCTCCCCCAGTTACACACTCCAACCTCCCCCCTCCCCCGGTTACACACTCCCTCTCCCCTCCCCCAGTTACACACTCTCTCCCCCCTCCCCCGGTTACACACTCCCTCTCCCCTCCCCCAGTTACACACTCCCTCTCCCCTCCCCCAGTTACACACTCTCTCCCCCCTCCCCCGGTTACACACTCCCTCCCCCCTCCCCCAGTTACACACTCCCTCCCCCCTCCCCCGGTTACACACTCCCTCCCCCCTCCCCCAGTTACACACTCCCTCCCCCAGTTACACACTCCCTCCCCCCTCCCCCAGTTACACACTCCCTCCCCCCTCCCCCGGTTACACACTCCCCCCTCCCCCCTACCCCAGTTACACACTCCCCCACCCCCTCCCCCAGTTACACACTCCCCCCTCCCCCGGTTACACACTCCCCCCCTCCCCCAGTTAAACACTCCCTCCCCCCTCCCCCGGTTACTCACTCCCCCCCTTCCCCCAGTTACACACTCCCCCCCCTCCTCCGGTTACACACTCCCTCTCCCCTCCCCCGGTTACACACTCCCTCCCCCCTCCCCTAGTTACAAACTCACTCCCCCCTCCCCCGGTTACATACTTCCCGGTTTCACGCTCCCCCGGTTACACACTTCCCCCGCCACCTGGTTATACACGCCCTCCCCCCCGCCCGCCCCCTCCGGCTGACACACACTCCCCCTCCCCCAGTCACACACCCGGTCACACACTCCCCCTGGTTACACATTCCCCCCGGTTATGCACTGCCCCCCGGTCACGCGCTCTCCCCCCGGTCGCACGCCCCCCCCCCCCCCCTCACTCCAGTTACACACTCCCCAGTTACACGGTCCCCTGGCCGCACACTCACCAGATGCCCTTAATTACACAAGGCTTTTGTACAGTTGGGTTCAATATTTTCTAGTTCATTTATTTTGACTCCGTTCCTAACAATCCCTATTGTTTTTGGTTGATCGCTTCTTTAGAAGAGCTTCGAATTGGTAAGAGTGAATGGATAACTTTGTTCAAACCATTGTCACCATGGTAACGAATATTATGGACCAATACATACAAGTTTTCACTGTTTGTGAATATTATGTAAATCGGCGTATACAAGACTGCCACCTCGTGGTGCTAAGAGAACTGACAGCTCTCTGCCACTTTATCTTTTAGGGAGTGTAATCTCTGAGTTGTGTGTGCCACTGGGCACACCGATACATTTTATTGATGACCGCATAGCACAGAGAGTGCCTATTATAGGTTTAGCGTGCTGAAGGAAGCTTCTGGTAATGAGTTCCTGAAAAGCATCGCAGTGTTCTGTTCAGTCACATTTTTGAGAATGTTTCAAGACCTGTTTGAAAGTCACCAGACGCTGTGATGTATTAGTGATGTAAACACCAGGGGGCGACTGCGCGCAATCACCAGTCTCTCACAGTCCCGTGCAGACAAGCGGCAGTTCAAAGTTGAAGTGGATGGGCAGGTGGCTTCGGTCACCCATTGTCACAGGCCTCCTGGAAAACAATAAGCATCTCTATCACTTTCTAGGTAAGTGGGTGCAGTAGACCTAATTACTGATCCTCCAGCCTTCTGACTTACATTTTTGCAGGTTAATATTTGTAAAAAGGGTGTCAGTCTAGGTAGGCTCAGTTGGTAGCACTCTCGTTTCTGAGTCAGAATGTTGTTGGTTCCAGCCCTACTCCAGAGACTTGAGGACATAATCTAGGCTGCCACTCCAGTGCAGTGCTGAGGGAGAGCTGCACTGTCTTTCAGATGAGTCCTTAAACCATGTGGACACGGTTTAAATCATCCCATGGCATGATTTAAAGAGCATGCAATCCTCCCAGTGTCCTGGCCAATTTTACAATGACAAGTAGATTATCTTGGCATTTATCTCATTGCTGTTTGTGGGACCTGGCTGGCTCCTCCCAGAGTCGCAATGCGGATTCCGCCCACTAAGGGGCACAATGGACATGATCTTCACCGCGCGTCAACTACAAGAGAAATGCAGGGAACAGCACCAACCGCTGTACATGGCCTTCTTTGACCTCACAAAGGCCTTCGACACTGTCAACCGTGAGGGATTATGGAGTGTCCTCCTCAAATTCAGCTGCCCTCAAAAGTTTGTCACCATCCTCCGCCTGCTTCACGACGACATGCAAGCCGTGATCCTGACCAACGGATCCACCACAGACCCAATTCATGTATAGACCAGGGTCAAGCAAGGCTGTGTCATCGCACCAACGCTCTTCTCAATCTTCCTGGCTGCAATGCTCCATCTCACCCTCAGTAAGCTCCCCGCTGGAGTGGAGCTAATCTACAGAACAAACGGGAAACTGTTCAACCTCCGTCGCCTCCAGTCCAGATCCAAGGTCGTCCCATCCTCTGTCATCGAATTACAGTATGCAGACGACGCTTGTGTCTGCGCACACTCGGAGGTCGAACTCCAAACCATCGTCAACACCTTCACCGAAGCGTACGAGAGCATGGGCCTTACACTAAACATCCGTAAGACAGAGGTCCTCTACCAACCTGCCCCCGCCACACAGTACTGCCCCCCGATTATCAAAATCCACGACAAGGCCTTGGACAACTTGGACCACTTTCCATACCTCGGGAGCCTACTGTCAACAAGGGCAGACGTCGATGATGAAGTCCAACACCGCCTTCAGTGTGCCAGTGCAGCCTTCGGTTGCCAGAGGAAGAGAGTGTTTAAAGACCAGGACATCAAACCCGGCACTAAGCTCATGGTCTACAGAGCAGTAGTGATACCCGCCCTCCTGTATGCTTCAGAGATATGGACCATATACAGCAGGCACCTCAAAGCACTGTAGAGGTACCACCAACGCTGCCTCCGCAAGATCCTGCAAATCCATTGGCAGGATAGGCGCACCGACATCAGTGTTCTCGCTCAGGCCAACATCCCCAGCATCGAAACTCTGACCACGCTCGATCAGCTCCGATGGATGGGCCACGTCGTCCGCATGCCCGATACGAGACTCCCAAAACAAGCACTCTGCTCGGAGCTCCGACACGGCAAGAGAGCCCCAGGTGGGCAGAGGAAACGCTTCAAGGACACCCTCAAAGCCTCCTTGAAAAAGTGCAACATCCCCACCGACACCTGGGAATCCCTGTCCCAAGACCGCACAAAGTGGAGGAGAAGCATCCGGGAAGGCGCCGAACACCTTGAGTCTCTTCGCCGGAAGCAAGCGGAAGCCAAGCGCAGGCAGCACAAGGAGCGCACGTCAACCCAAGCACCCCACCCTCCCGCCCCTTCAACCACCGTCTGCCCCACCTGTGACAGAGACTGTAGGTCCCGCATTGGACTCATCAGTCACCTGAGAACTCATTTTTAGTGTGGAAACAAGTCATCCTCGGTTCCGAGGGACTGCCTAAGAAGAAGAAGAAGTTTGTGGGACCTGGCTGCCTACATTACAACAGTGACTGCAATTCAGAAGTACTTTGTTGGCAATGAAGCGCTTTGGGACATCCTGATGTTGTGAAAGGCGCGAAATAAATGCAAGTCCTTTCTTTCTAAAACAAAAACAGGAACTGCTGGAAATACTCAGCAGGTCAGGCAGCATCTGTGGAGAGAGAAACAGAGAAAACGTTTCAGGTCGATGACCTTTTGTCAGAACTGCTTTCTGAAGAACTGCTTTCTTTCTAAATTGCTCTGCCCAGCCTGAGAGCACGGGGCTTGATGCAGCGCCCTCTACTGTCACGGTCAAGTATGAAGTCGCACAACACCAGGTTATAGTCCAAGGGGGAAAAATTCAGTTGGTTGCGCCTCCCGTTAGCGCCTTAAGAGGGCGCTAATGGGGCGCAAAGCATCTAGCGCCCAGGCGCGGCGAAGTTTGCGCCGCTCGTGAAATTAACTAGACATTTTGCGGCGGCGCTAAACACTACCGCCACGATCTCCTGCGCCGGCAGATCGTGACGTCAGTCGAGTGCGCAACGCCCCGGTATCGCCCCGGAGCGGATATTGAGTGGCGCCCCCTGCCTTACCGCCTGACGCTAGCAACGACAGTTTGAGTGGAGCGTTCTGCAGTCATGAAGGGAAAGGGGGAGCGCTATTTAAAGGTGACCGCTTCCTGCCTTTTATTGTTGGTGCCATTTTTGAACTACGCATTCTGAGAGAGAGAGGGAGAGACTTCTGGAGAGATTCAACGTTGTGTGAAGTAGTTTTGGGTACTGAGCAGCACTTTGCAGGTTCATTTTGATTTGCCATTCCTTGTATCGATTTAGCAGAGACTGTGGGGGCTGCACTCTGAGCTCTTTGCCTGGTACTCTCCATTGTTCTTTCCAGCACATTTGATCTGCAAGTCTCTCCAGGCCGAGATTCAAGGCTGCAATGAGCAGGATGTGGATGGAAAGCAAGATTAACCATCCCCTTTAAGAACTGGCCCGTGCCATTGTGTGTGTGTTCCATTGCTGACTGACATTACATGAGCTTCGCCAGCGCTCTGAGTTAGTGCCTCGCTCCTCGGCCTTTGCGCCTTAAGACAGGTGTGAAGCGCCTGATATAGCGCTGCAATCACCTCCAGGGGCGATAAAAGTCAAGTTTGCAGTCGGTGGCGATAATTAGCGCCAGGCGCTAATCTTTGCGCCCAGCCGATAATTGCGCCCCAAATGGGGCGATACTGAATTTCTCCCCCCAACAGTTTTATTTGAAATCACAAGCTTTCGGAGCAGCAGCTCCGAAAGCTTGTGATTTCAAATAAAACTGTTGGACTATAACCTGGTGTTGTGCGACTTCTCACTTTTGTCCACCCCAGTCCAACACCGGCATCTCCGCATCACGGTCAAGTATGACCTGATGCATACATTTTTTCATCCGCTGGTATGGGAGGTGAAAAATCCACCAGGCATCCCTCTCTCGATCACTGTACATGCAGGAAAGAGCACTTCTGTCGATCTCTTCATGTTTGTCGGAAGGATTGCAGTGCCGATTCACCAGAATGATACCCAAGCTCAAAGTGTTAAATTATAAGGACAGATTGCATAAACGTGGCTTGTATTCCCTTGAGTTTAGAAGGTTGAGGGAAGATCTATTCAAGATGTTTAAAATGATGAAGGGATTCGACAGGGTAGATACGGAGAAACTATCTCCTCTGGTGGGGGAATCCAGAACAAGGGGACTTAATCTTAAAAGTAGAGCTAGGCCATCCAGGAGTGAAATCACACCACTCTTTTCACAACAAAGGGTATTGGAAATCTGGAGCTCTCTGCCCCAAACGTCTGTGGATGCTGAGACACAATTGGAGCTTTCAAGACTGAGATTGACAGATTTTATTAGGTAAGAGTATCAAGGGATATGGAGTAAAGGTGGGTAAATGGGGTTGAGGTACAGATCAGCCATGATCTAATTGAATGACGGAACAGGCACGAGGGGCTGAATGGCCTCCTCCTGTTCTGATGGGATCAACCTCGCTTCTGATGCAGACGTTGATTGATCTTATTGATGAAACTGAAGTGATCACGTCGCAATCATTAATCCTGCACACACAAACTCACAGAGCTGGGAAGGGGGATTTTCAAATGTGGTGCACAGCAGGATTGATGATGCAGAGTGAGCAGTGTAAACACGGTTGGCCAGTCGATGGACAGCAGACTCGGACAATCGCAGCTAAACACGTGCCAATATGAAAGTGCCCCAGATGTTTTTGTTGAGGCTGTTTTTACCCAGTGCTCGATGCAGAGACACACTTGGTTCCATGTGTTGGTGCATCGTGAAAATATCATGATGAAAATAACGATAATGGGCAAATAATTGGCAAATGAAGTTCAACACAGACAGATGTGAGGTATTACATTTTGGTAGGAAGAATAGGGAGGTCACTTATCACTTGGAGGGTGCGAGTCTAGGTGGGGTAGAGGAACAAATACACAAATACACTAAAAATTACGCCACAGGTTAGCAAGGCCATAAAAAAAACAAACAGGGTTTTATTTCTAGAGGGATAGAATTGAAAAGTAGAGAAGTTATGCTAAACCTGTATCGAACCTTGGTTAGACCACACTTGGAGTACTGCGTACAGTTCTGGTCGCCATATTATAAAAAGGATATAGAGGCACTGGAGAGGGTGCAGAGAAGGTTTACAAGGATGATACCAGAAATGCGAGGGTACACCTATCAGGAAAGGATGAACAGGCTGGGTCTCTTTTCTCTTGAAAAAAGAAGGCTGAGGGGTGACCTAATAGAGGTCTTTAAAATCATGAAAGGTTTTGATAGTGTGGATACAGAGAGAGTGTTTCCACTTGTGGGGAAGAGCAAAACTAGAGGCCATCAATATAAGATAGTCACCAAGAAATCCAATAGGGAATTCAGAAGAAACTTCTTTACCCAGAGAGTGGTGAGAATGTAGAACTCGCTACCACAGGGAGTGGTTGAGGCGAATAGTATAGATGCATTTAAGGGGAGGCTAGACAAGCATATGAGGGAGAAGGGAATAGAGGGTTATGCTGATAGATTTAGATGAGGAAAGACGGGAGGAGGCTCGAGTGGAGCATAAACGCTGGCATGGACTGGTTGGGCCGAATGGCCTGTTTCTGTGCTGTATATCCTATGTAATGTAATCCTATGTAAAACCCTGCCTCGTCCAGCTATTGTCCTCCACCCCCCCCCTTTAAGAAATCATGGAAAGATACAGCACAGAAGGAGACCATTCAGCCTATTGTGTCGTTGTCGGCTCTTTGACCAAGCTATCCAATTATTCCCACTCCCCTGCTCTTTCCCCATAGCACTGAAAATACTTTTATACTTGAAACTATATTACGAGAATGTCTAAAAGGTGCTGAGGGACTTGTGGAAATCTTACTGGGACTTCACACCAGTAATTGTGGGTTAGTGGATGAGACAAATGCTGTAAAAGGTTTTATAGATTAATGCCAACCTGAGTGAGATCATTTGCAGATTAGCTGTAGACTGAAGCTCGCTACCTAATGTAGGAGTGTAAATCACAGCCTGTTAAATAACCCCAGCTTCAGACCGTATTAAAGGCAAAACGTGCAAACTTCTAATTATAGACAAAGGGATGTAGAAAGTGAGAGAGAGGAGATTTGAAGGGAACTAGTGAACACAAATAAGTGTCAATTGACTCGAGCCTAAGCCTCACCCACGACCCGAAGCCCCCCCCACTCGCACAGTTTGGGGTTAGACACAACCTGCCCCCTACAAACATTGTACCTTTGAGGCTTCTTTCTACTCAGTGCAGCTCATCGCTGGATGAGAGGTTCAAAATTCCAAACAGTGATCGCCCTGTGTGTTTCTCCTCCCCTCGCATGTTCCCTCCAGTTTTCTCCCAGCTACCCATCCTCTCCAACATCTCATTCTGAGGTACAGTTCCACAGGTACCCTACAGTTGTAAGGGCATAGGAACAGGAGTAGGCCATTCAGCCCCTCGAGACTATTCAACCATTCAGTTATATCATGGGTAATTGAATTTAACTTAAGCAGCTGCCTCACCCAAGAGGCCATTCTTCGTGTATGATCCCGGAGGATGTTTGTCAACAGACGATGGGACCATGTGGCATCAGAGCTGAGTCCAATCCTGTCCTCACTGAACAGTCAACATACGCGCACTCTCAGCGGGTGTCACCACTGGGGGGTGGGAACCCTGGCTGGTTCTCGCCTCCATCGCCCGAGGTCAGTTTTAGCACTGACTCAGTACACATCAGGGGTCAAAGCTATGACCTTTCCGGTCAGGGTGACTTAGTTCCGCACATCAGGGTGCCCTTAAGGGAGTATTTGTGCTAAGAATGGCTCTTTCCAAACCTCCAGGCCAACAAAATTCAAACAAAGTAAACCAGCAAATAAGTCATATAAAGACAAATAGAACGCAGTGGCCTTTGGCTTTGAAGGCCAGATCGGCAGGTTTGTGAGTCACAGCTTGGACATCTGTCCTACAGTTAATCATTAATTAGGGATGAGGGACTTCAGTTAGGTGGAGAGACCAGAGAAGCTAGGGTTGTTCTCCTTAGAGCAGAGAAGATTAAGGGGAGATTGAATAAAGGTGTTCAAAATTATGATAGAGTAAATAAGGAGAAACTGTTTCCACTGGTGGGAGGGTTGGTAACCAGAGGCAACAGATTTAAGATGATTGACAAAAGAACCAGAGGGGAGATCAGGAGAAATGTTTTTGTGCAGTGATCTGGAATACATTGCCTGAAGGGATGGTGGAAGCAGATTCAATAGTAACTTTCAAATTGAATTGGATATATACTTGAAAAGGAAATATTTGCAGGGCTATGGGGAAAGAGCAGGGGTGTGGGACTAATTGGAGAGCTCTTTCAAAGAGCCGGCACAGGCACGATGGGCTAAATGGCCTCCTTCTGTGCTGTAAGATTCTGTGATTCTATGAATCTGTGATTCTGTATTACTTCGCCTCAAGTTGTCCTGCATTGAACCAATTGAAAAGCACTAAGTATTCTAACATCCAAAGTAAAGTGCAGCATTGGTTCAAAACCATTCAACTCTTGGCTTACCAGGGATCCAGAAATGAATGGTAAAAGAGTTGTATCTCTAACACTGTTTTATTTTTAAATGCTACGCACTCAAAGACAACAGTGTGGCTCAGTGGTTGCACTCTCAGCTGAGTCAGAAGGTTGTGGGTCCAGAGACTTAAGCACATAATCTAGGCTGACACTTCCAGTGTAGTGCTGAGGGAGTGCTGCACTGTCAGAGGTGTCGTTTTTTGGATGAGACATTAAATCGAGGCTCCGTTTGGTCTCTTTGGTGGAGCTAAAAGATCCCATGGCACTATTCGAAGAAGAACAGGGAAGTTCTCCTTGGTGTCCTGGCTAATGTTTATCCCTCAACGAACACCTAAAAAACCAAATTATTTGGTCGTCATCACATTGCTGTTTGTGGGAGCTTGCTGCGCGCAGATTGGCTGCCGCGTTTTCTACATTACAACAGTGACTACGCTTCACAAAGTACTTCGTTGGCTGCAAAGCACTTTTTGCGTCATTCTGAGGTCATGAAAGGCGCCATATAAATGCAAGTTCTTCCTTTCTTTAGCATGGTTATCGGACTGATCACCACAATAGTTCTAACAATTTGGTTTCAGAATTACAACAGTAGCTGAGCTCC
Organism: Squalus acanthias; assembly: GCA_030390025.1. Lineage (NCBI taxonomy): Eukaryota > Metazoa > Chordata > Chondrichthyes > Squaliformes > Squalidae > Squalus > Squalus acanthias. The sequence goes on along the minus strand of CM059444.1, from coordinate 9,494,363 downwards.
TCGTGACGTGATGTAATTCAGTTCAGCATTCCAGTCTCAAAGCTGGGTTCAGTTCAACATAGCATCTCTCCGTTCTGCATTGCACTTTTAAAGATTGCACGACAGAGGTCATTCTATGAATGTGCACCTCCAGCACAGAGCTACATGTTCTGCGGGGGGGGACGGTGGGGGGCACATCTCAGGAATTTGAGCATGCAGATCAGAGCAAAGATCACTTTTCGGCCCCTTCTCTCTAATGGGATTTAGAACCTTGCAACAGAAATTCACTGTTAAGCTGTACATAGCTGGATGCTTCAATGACCCATTGATTTCAGTACTGACGTGACACATAATTATACTGAAAAATCCTATAAGGTGACTCCTATTTAAACTCTAAATGCATTATTGAGCGTCATAGTGCTAAAGTGGTTGAAATTTCATTACATTCGTTGCTCTCTGTTTGAAATCTTCCATTCCCAGTATATGTTTTTCCAAGAATATAATAGCAGGGCTCTAAATGGTAAGGTGGCAATCATGCAAATTGCCAAGCTTAACACTGGGAGGGAGCGATATAAAAAAAAACAACAAAAAAAAATTGATTTTATAACTCGTGAATTTTCCGACTCGCTCGATCACCTTGGCAGCAGGAATTTTTATTGTTCTTGAGTCTAGTCGTTTTAGCCTTTCTAGTCTTCCTTTATTTGAGTCTTCTTTCCTGTTTTTCTGTCAGCCAGTGGCTCAATCGGTAGCACTCTCGCCTCTGAGTCAGAGGTCGTGGGTTCGGCCTCACTCCAGAGACTTGAGCACCAAATCTAGGCTGACCTTCCAGTGCAGTGCTGAGGGAGTGCTGCACTGTCGGAGGTACCGTCTTTCGGATGAGACGTTAAACCGAGGTCCCGTCTGTCCTCTCAGGTGGATGTAAAAGATCCCATGGCACTATTTAGAAGAAGAGCAAGGGGAGTCTTGGCAAATATTTATCCCTCAACCAACACTCACTGAAACAGGTTATCTGATCATTATCACATCGCAGTTTGTGGATCTTGCTGTGCGCAAATTTTCTGCCGCGTTTCCTACATTACAACAGCGACTACACTTCAAAAAAAAGTGCTTCATTGGCTGTAAAGTATTTTGGGGATGTCTTGAGGTCGTGAAAGGCGCTATATAAATGCAAGTCTTTCTTTTTTTTCTAGGCCCTCTTTCTCTGCCCATCCACTGCGGGTGAAGCTGTCGCCCCTCCTAGCCGGACACCAAAGCTGGTCAATGGAAGGCAATAAGCCAAACAATGACCGGGTTATTTCCTCGGAGCTCCTCCCGCTTCGCCGCCGTCACTGCGCCGGAAACACCATCTACAACGCATTTGCGGTGAAGTTACGGCAGGAGTAGCTCTTGAGGAAATATCCCGGCCAATGTTTCTGGCAAGCTTGAAAGACCTTCCCTTTCAATCGCACTTGTCCAAACCTTCAACTTCTGATGCGTCCGATGCATGCGGTGCCGTAATTTCCCGCTCAGATTCCCGCTCGGTTTTGGATGATCAGGGGGGAGAGCAGCAGCGGGAATCTGCCCGTGGGTTTTTTTTGCGTCAGCTCTCCGCTGATCGGTGTCACCGCTGGTATTTCCACCAGACACTGCAGAGGGCGTTGAATAGGGCCCCCAAATATAGGCGGGCATGTTCAAATTGTGTGACGGAGTGATGCCATTTGTCACATTTGTCATCATTATTGCCACAGCAACGCTGGACGCAAGGAAGATCGGCACGGGGTGTGGGAGGGGATTTCAATATTAAACACTCCTGTTTAATGAATACAACTGATCGCATAACCGTGCAATTTGATTTTTTAATTTTCAGACAATTTGATCCTTCTCTCCAGCTATGCTAGAGGTAGTTGATTTTGCTTCGTTGTTGCTGGCATTCAAGGTCAAAAGCAGCCATTTTCCTTCCCCCCCCCACCGCCTTCCCCAACAGAGGCGGGCCAGAATTCCCAGAAGGAGCGCGCCTAAATTATGTTAATTAGGCCAACCCTGGAACATTCACTGACGGTCAACGGTGGAGAGGTCGGAGAGCTGGGTGCAAGGTCCACCTTGCCGACTCTCCATCCAAGTGGGCAGTCCCTCCCAATATGTCTAGCTCAGGCTGGCCCCCCTGCGGACTACAGCACTCCTTCACAGGAAGTGTTTCTTTTATTAGAAACTACTTTTTTACTGTAAACTAGTTTGCGCCATTTGTTTTTTAAGAGGCTTTCGCAGGAACATGTCTGGGATGCTTGAGGAACTGTCTGGCCATTTCTCTTGATTTATGGTCTCTAATGCTTTAGCCATCTGGTATTTCATCACGTTAAGAATTTCCAAATATTAAACAAAGTTGAGTTTTAACCCTATCCTGTCTTGTTGGATTTGCTCTTAATTTTCCTAGACTATCTCCTACTCTAATTCATTATAACTATCAGCAAACACTGAACAGGCTGGAGCTCTTTTCTCTAGAAAAGAGAAGACCCAAGGGTGACCTAATAGAGGTCTTTAAAATTATGAAGGAGAGAGAGACTTTCACGTCCCAAAGCGCTTTACAGCCAATGAAGTACTTTTGAAGTGTAGTCACTGTTGTAATGTGGGAAACGTGGTAGCCAATATGCGCACAGCAAGCTCCCACAAACAGCAATGTGATAATGACCAGATAATCAGTTTTTTGTTATGTTGATTGAGGGATAAATATTGGCCAGGACACCGGGGAGAACTCCCCTGCTCTTCTTTGAAATAGTGCCATGGGATCTTTTACATCCACCTGAGAGAGCAGACGGGGCCTCGGTTTAACGCCTCATCCGAAAGACGGCACCTCCGACAGTGCAGCTCTCCCTCAGCACTGCATTGGAGTGCCAGCCTAGATTTTTATGCTCAAGTCCATGGAGTGGGACTTGAACCCGAAAGGGTTCGATAGGGTAGATGTAGAGATGTTTCCACTTGTAGGAACTAGGGGCCATAAATATAAGCTAGTCACTAATAAATCCACTGGGGAATTCAGGAGACACTTCTTTACCCAGAGAGTGGTGAGAGAGTGGACCTCGCTACCACAAGGAGTAGTTGAGGCGAATAGCGTTGATGCATTAAGGGGAAGCAGAATAAGTACATGAGGGAGAAAGGAATAGAAGGATATGTTGATGGAGTTAGATGAAGTAGGGTGGGAGGAGGCTCGTGTGGAGCATAAACACCGGCATGGATCAGTTGGCCTGAACGGCCTGTTTCTGTGCCGTAAATTCTATGTAATTTCTTTCCCACAACCCAAAAGCGGTGGAACTCCTTACCTCTCTCACTATTTTCTTCCTCCTACAGTCTAAGGGCTTTCAAAACCCAAGCTTGGTGTCACTAAACTGCTTGACTATTTGATTTTCTCAGTCCTCTTACTCTTTTCAATCTTGGTGGTGTTGTGCCCCATGGGCCATGGCCCTTCACCTTGCTTTCTCAGTTCCAGAAAAAGGGTTGCAAGTTTTTGTTTCTGTGAAGCTGAAGGTTCCGTCTCGTCTGATCTGTCACCTACCAAACCATCAAGATCGCCGTCGATCCTCTCCACAAATGTCTCGCCGCCACCATCACTGCCGAGATGGTTTCCCACGTCCACTGCTTCCCCGGGGTATGTGAAGGCTTCAATCCTTGCTCTGGTCGAAGTCCCAAACAACGTGAACGTAACAACAGCAACAACTTGTATTTATATTGTGCCTTTAACATTGTAAAATGCCCCAAGGTGCTTCACAGGAGTGTTATCAAACTAAATTTGACACTGAGCCACGTAAGGAGATATTAGGACAGGTGGAGGTAGGTTTTAAGGAGCCACTTAAAAGAGGAGAGAGAGGGAGAGATGCGGAGAGGTTTACAGAGGGAATTCTAGAGCTTAGAGCCGAGGCAGCTGAAAGCACGGCCGCCAATGGTGGAACAATTAAAATAGGGGGTGCCCAAGAGGCCAAAATTGGAGGAGCGCAGAGATCTCGGGGGGTTGTAGGGCTGGAGGAGGTTACAGAGATAGGGAGGGGCGAGGCCCAGGAGGGATTTGAAAACAACGATGAGAACTTTAAAATTGAGGCGTTGCTGGAGCAGAAGCCAATGTAGGTCAGCGAGCACAGTGATGATGGGTGAATGGGACTTGGTACGAGTTAGGATACAGGCAGCAGAGTTTTGAATTAGCTCAAATTTATGGAGGGTGGAATAGGGGAGGCCAGCCAGAAGAGCAATGGAATAGTCAAGTCTACAGGTAATAAAGGCATGGATGAGGGTTTCAGCAGCAGATAAGAACATAAGAAATAGGAGCAGGAGTAGACCATTTGGCCCTTCGAGCCTGCTCCGTCATTCAATAAGATCATGGCTGATCTTCTCCCTCATCTCCACTTTCCTGCACTATCCCCATATCCCTTGATTCCCTTAATATTCAAAAATCTATCGATCTCTGTCTTGAATATACTCAACGACTGAGCCTCCACAGCCCTCTGGGGTAGATAATTCCAAAGATTCACCACCCTCTGAGTGAAGAAATTTCTCCTCATCTCAATCCTAAATGGCTGACCCCTTATTCTCAGATTGTGACCCCTGATTCTAGACTCCCCAGCCAGGGGAAACATCCTCCCTGCATCTACCCTGTCAAGTCCTGTAAGAATTTTGTATAAGCTGAGGAAGGAATGGGAATGGGCGATATTAGGGAGGTGGAAGTAGGCGGTCTTGGTGATGGCGGGGATATGTGGTCGGAATCTCATCGCAGGGTCAAATGCAACACCAAGGTTGCGAACAGTCTGGTACAGCCTCAGACAATTCCCAGGGAGAGGGATGGAGTCGGTGGCGAGGGAACGGAGCTTGTGGTGGGGACCAAAGACAATGGCTTTGGTTTTCCCATTATTTAGACCTGGAGGATGTTTCCCCTGGCTGGGGGGTCTAGAACGAGGAGTCACAGTCTCAGGATACGGGGTAGGACATTTAGGACTGAGATGAGGAGAAATTTCTTCACTCAGAGGGTGGTGAACCTGTGGAATTCTCTACCACAGAAGGCTGTGGAGGCCAAGTCACTGAATATATTTAAGAAGGAGATAGATAGATTTCTAGACACAAAAGGCATCAAGGGGTATGGGGAGAGAGCACGAATATGGTATTGAGATAGAGGATCAGCTATGATCATATTGAATGGCGGAGCAGGCTCGAAGGGCCGAATGGCCTACTCCTGCTCCTATTTTTCTATGTTTCTATGTTTAATGCCAGTAAATTGGAACCCATTGTTTTTGGCTGCACTCAGCATTTATCTGCCCCCTGGCCCAGGCTCCATTAACCTTCCTGGCTGTTGCCCTATGCTAAACCTGGAGGTGTGAAGCCCTCGCATCCTGCTCATCGCCGAGCCGCGCTTCCTACCCAACATCTGATCTGTTATCGAAATCTGTTCCTTTCGACTCTGAGAGATTGCCCTCCCCCCGAGGTTCCCCTTCCCTCCCACGACTTTCAACCGCTGGACGCCCGTTTTTCAGGCACAGCGGGCAGCTGTGAGTTAATTTCCACTCCTGGTTCCTCAACATACAGAAAGTATTGTGTTGACAAATTCCAGCTGGTAGCCTGTATTAATGGAAGGTATCAGATGGCGCTTGGTCCCTTCGCAAACTCCGCTCACCTCTTGAGAATTAGACTGGGATCTCCTGTTTTCGCTCTGGAGTTTATTCTATATCTGCAGGATGGCTAAATAAGCTTGCGGTGTAATATTGATTATTGACCAAACTAAATTGCTCACCAGCAGGATTAAGGTCCAGCACTGGGGGAAGTGCAATTTAACTGTTACTTGCCAGAGACATCAAAGACCAAAATGGACACTGAGATATAACATTACTTTATTTAACTACGGTGACAAGGAAATGGTCAACAACATCAAAAGGTTAAATTACTGGTGGTTACAATAAAGGGCAGTAGATCTTAACAACAGTCAATAGAATCTAAATCATCATAAATATAACGGTCACCTAACTGTAAGCTTTACACTGTCTCAGTATTAGCTGGGCTTCTCTTAATAACAATATAGCAGAATTATGTTCATTGTGCAAGATAACAGTGTGGTTTTACTGAGTTAAATTCAGAGTCTATATCCACTATATCAACAATTTCTATAGCGCCTTTATCGTTGTAAAACGTCCCAAGGCGCTTTACAGGAGCGTAATCAAAAAAAATTAGGACAGGTGACCAAGAACTTGGTCGAGGAGGTAGGTTTTAAGGAGTGTCTTAAAGGAGGAGAGAGAGGTGGAGGGAGGAGAGGTTTAAGGGAGGGAATTCCAGAGCTTAGGGCTTAGACAGAAGGCACGGCTGCCAATGGTGGGATGGAAATGGGGGATGCACAAGAGGCCAGAATTGGAGGAAAAATAGAGTTCTCGGAGGGTTGTACGGCTGTAGAAGGTTACAGAGATAGGGGTGAGGCCATGGAGGGATTCGAACACAAGGATGGGAATTTTAAAATCGAGGGGCTCGGGGACCGGGAGCCAATGAAGGTCAGCGAGCACGGGTATCACTGATTCTCAGTATTGAAGTAGGCTCTTGATGATGTGAATACAACTGCATCCAACCTTTCTCTGAGCAGCCAAGGAATTGGACAGTGTTGCTCTTCTTGGTGATGCTCTCTGGTCCACTTCTTGGATGCCTCAATAGAGGATTGTTGTCATCGACTTTCTCTTTCTGTCACAGACTGGAACCTTTCGGCTGAATTAGACTATTATTCTCTTTGTGATGAACTCTGATGCTACAACCACTTTACATTCTGAACATTAGTATTCAAGCTGTCATGTGGGAACACCAGGATGCTTCCCGTGTCCTGAACAACCATGTGTGCAGGAAGTGTCGTCAGCTGGAGGAGCTCAAGCTCCAGGTTTCGGAGCATGAGCAGCAGCTGGCGTCTCTGCGGTGCATCCGTGAGGCTGAGAGCTACGTGGATAGCACGTTTCAGGAGGTGGTCACCCCGCAGTGTAAGAGTATGCAGGCAGAGAGGGAATGGGTGACTGCCAGATAGACAAGGAGGACCAGGCATGCCGTGCAGGGGACCCTGAGTGCATCTCACTCTCTAGCCAGTATTGGTGAGGGCGATGGTTCCTTTGGGGAGTACAGCCAGAGCCAAGTCCACGGCACCACGGATGGCTCAGCTGTACAAGGGGGAGGAGGAAGATCGGGAAAGCAATAGTGATAGGAGATTCGATAGTTAGGGGAACAGACAGGTGTTTCCGTGGCCACAGACGTGACTCCAGGATGGTATGTTGCCTCCCTGGTGCCAGGGTCAAGAATGTCACTGAGCTGCTGCAGAACATTCTGAGGTGGGGAGGGTGAACAGCCAGAGGTCGTGGTCCATATTGGTACCAACGACATAGGCAGAAAGAGGGATGAGGTCCTGCAGGTAGATTTTAAGGAGCTAGGGAAGAAATTAAAAAGCAGGACCTCAAAGGTAGTAATCTCCGGATTAATCCCGGTGCCACGACCTAGTGAGTATAGAAATAGGAGGATAGAGCAGATGAGTGCGTGGCTGGAGAGATGGTGTAGGTGGGAGGGCTTTAGATTCCTGGGACATTGGGAGCGGTTCTGGGGGAGGTGGGAGCTGTACAGGCCGGACAGGTTGCACCTCAACAGAGCTGGGACCGATATCGTCGCCGGGGGGTGGGGGGGGAGGTGTTTACTAGTGCTGTTGGGGAGGGTTTAAACTAATTTGGCAGGGGAATGGGCACCAGGATGTAGCATTAGAAAGGAGAAACAAGATGCACAAAGGAGTGGAAAATACAGATAGCACTAGAGTATGAAATAGTACGGTATTAGGTGGGATCAGACTAAGAGAGAATACAAGAAGGTCTAAGATAGGTTTACAGTGCATGTGTGTAAACGCACAAAGTGTGGTAAATAAGGTTGGTGAGCTGCAGGTGCAAATAGACACATGAGAATATGATGTTGTGGTGATAACAGAGACCTGGCTCAAAAAAGGGCAAGATCGGGTACTAAATATTCCTGAATATAAGGTGTTCAGGAAAGATAGGGAAGGAAAGAGGATGTCCTGGAGGGGTCAAGGGCAGAATCTATTTGGTTAGAGTTGAGAAATACTAGAGGTGCCATTACACTACTAGGTGTATTCTATAGGCAGCCAACTAGTGGGAAAAATATGGAGGAGCAAATTTGCAGGGAAATTACAGAGAGGTGCAAGAACTATAGGGTAGTGATAATGGGGGACTTCAACTATCTTGATATAGACTGGGATAGTAATAGTGTAAAGGGCAGAGAGGAGGAAGAATTTCTGAAGTGTGTTCAGGAGAACTTTCTTGATCAGTATGTTTCCGGCCCAACGAGGAAGGAGGCATTGCTGGATCTGGTTCTGGGGAATGAGGTGGGTCAAGTAGAGCAAGTGTCACTCGGGGAACATTTAGGGAACAGTGATCACAGTATCATAAGGTTTAGATTAGTTATGAAAAAGGACGGAGCAATCTAGAGTAAAAATACTTAATTGCAGGAAGGCCAATTTCAGTGGGTTGAGAATGGATCTGGCCCGGGTAAATTGGAATCAAAGATTGGCAGGCAAAACTGTAATCGAACAATGGGCTGCCTTTAAAGAGGAGATGGTTCGGATACAGTCGAAGTACATTCCCACGAGGGGGAAAGGTAGGGAAACCAAAGCCAGAGATCCCTGGATGACGAAAGAGATAGAGAGTAAGATGAAGCAGAAAAAGGGGGCTTATGACAGATGTCAGGTTGAGAATACAAGTGAGAACCAGGCTGAATATAGAAAGTTCAGAGGGGAAGTGAAAAAGCAAATAAGAGGGGCAAAGAGAGAGTATGAGAATAAACTGACATCTAACAGAAAAGGGAATCAAAAAGTCCTCTATAGGCATATAAATAGTAAACGGGTGGTAAGAGGAGGGATGGGGCCGATTAGAGACCAAAATGGAGACCTACGCGTGGAGGCAGAGGCCATGGCTGAGGTACTAAATGAGTACTTTGCATCTGTCTTTACCAAGGAAGAAGATAGAAACATACAACATAGAAAAATAGAAGCAGGAGTAGGCCATTCGGCCCTTTGAGCCTGCTCCGCCATTCAATATGATCATGGCTGATCCTCTATCTCAATACCATATTCCCGCTCTCTCCCTATACCCCTTGATGCCTTTTGTGTCTAGAAATCTATCTATCTCCTTCTTAAATATATTCAGTGACTTGGCCTCCACAGCCTTCTGTGGTAGAGAATTCCACAGGTTCACCACCCTCTGAGTGAAGAAATTTCTCCTCATCTCAGTCCTACATGTGCTACCCCATATCCTGAGACTGTGACCCCTCATTCTAGACCCCCCAGCCAGGGGAAACATCCTCCCTGCATCCAGTCTGTCTAGCCCTGTCAGAACTTTATACGTTTCAATGAGATCCCCTCTCATTCTTCTAAACCCTAGTGAATACAGGCCTAGTCGACCCAATCTCTCCTCATACGACAGTCCTGCTATCCCAGGAATCAGTCTGGTGAACCTTCGCTGCACTCCCGCTATGGCAAGTATATCCTTTCTTAGGTAAGGAGACCGAAATTGCACACAGTACTCCAGGTGTGGTCTCACCAAGGCCCTGTATAACTGTAGTAAGACATCCTTGCTCCTGTACTCAAATCCTCTATTGCAATGAAGGCCAACATACCATTTGCCTTCCTAACTGCTTGCTGCACCTGCATGTTTGCTTTCAGTGACTGGTGTACAAGGACACCCAGATCCCTTTGTACATCAACATTTCCCAATCTATCACCATTTAAATGGTATTCTGCCTTTCTGTTTTTCCTACCGAAGTGGATAACATCACATTTATCCACGTTATACTGCATCTGCCATGTATTTGCCCACTCACTCAACTTGTCTAAATCGCCTTGAAGCCTCTTTGCATCCTCCTCACAACTCACAATCCCACCTAGTTTTGTGTCGTCAGCAAACTTGGAAATATTACATTTGGTTCCCTCATCCAAATCATTGATATATATTGTGAATAGCTGGGGCCCAAGCACTGATCCCTGCGGTACCCCACTAGTCACCGCCTGCCACCCCGAAAAAGACCCATTTATTCCTACTCTCTGTTTCCTGTCTGTTAACCAATTTTCAATCCATGCCAGTATATTACCCCCAATCCCATGTGCTTTAATTTTGCACACTAACCTCTTATCTGGGACTTTATCAAAGGCCTTCTGAAAATCCAAATACACCACATCCATTGGTTCTCCCTTATCTATTCTACCAGTAATATCCTCAAAAAACTCCAGTAGGTTTGTCAAACACGATTTCCCTTTCATAAATCCATGTTGACTTTGTCTAATCCTGTTGATATTTTCTAAGTGTCCTATTATCACATCCTTTATAATAGACTCTAGCAATTTCCCTACTACTGATGTTAGGCTAACCGGTCTGTAGTTCCCTGTTTCTCTCTCCCTCCATTTTTAAATAGTGGGGTTACATTTGCCACCCTCCAATCTGCAGGAACTGTTCCATAATCTATAGAATTTTGGAAGATGACAACCAATGCATCCACTATTTCCATGGCTAACTCTTTTAGTACTCTGGGATGCAGATTATCAGGCCCTGGGGATTTATCAGCTTTCAGTCCCATTAATTTCTCCAGCACTATTTTTTTACTAATACTAATTTCCTTTAATTCCTCCTTCTCACTAGACTCTTGGTTCCTTAGCATTTCTGGGAAGTTATTAGTGTCCTCTACCGTGAAGACAGAACCAAAGTATTTGTTTAATTGCTCTCTCATTTCCTTGTTACCCATTATAAATTCTCCCGTTTCTGACTGTAAGGGACCTACATTTGTCTTCACTAATCTTTTTCTTTTTACATACTTGTAGAAGCTTTTACAGTCCGCTTTTATGTTCCTTGCAAGTTTACTCTCATACTCTATTTTTCCCCTCTTAATCAATCTCTTGGTCCTTTTTTGCTGAATTCTAAACTGCTCCCAATCCTCAGGCTTGCTACTTTTTCTGGCAACTTTATAGGACTCCTCTTTGGATCTAATACTATCCTTAATTTATTTTGTTAGCCACGGTTGGGCCGCTTTTCCTTTTGTGCTTTTGCGCCAGAAAGGAATGTATAACTGTTGCAATTGATGCATTCGTTCCTTAAATGTTAGCCATTGCCTATCCACCGTCATGCCTTTTAATGAAGCTCCCCAATCTATCATAGCCAACTCGCTCCGTATACCATCGTAGTTTCCTTTGTTTAGATTTAGGACCCTAGTTTCAGATTGGACTACTTCACTTTCCATCTTAATGAAGAATTCTATCATGTTATGGTCACTCTTCCCTAAAGGACCCCGCACAACAAGATTATTAATTAACCCCTTCTCATTGCACAATACCCAATCTAGGATAGCCTGTTCCCTAGTTGGCTCCTCAACGTACTGGTCTAAAAAACCATCTCGTACACACTCCAGAAATTCATCCTCCACAGTATTATTGCTAATTTGGTTTGGCCAGTCTATATGTAAATTAAAGTCACCCATGATTACTCTAGTACCCTTGTTACATGCATCTCTAATTTCCTGTTTTATGCCATCCCCTACATTACCACTACTGTTTGGAGGCCTATATTCAACTCCCACCAATGTTTTCTGCCCCTTGGTGCTTCTTAGCTCCACCCAGACTGATTCTACATCTTGATTTTCTGAGCCAATATCCTTTCTCACTATTGCTCTGATTTCATCCTTTACTAACAATGCCACCCCACCTCCTTTTCCTTTTTGCCTGTCCTTCCTAAATGTCAAATATCCTTGGATATTCAGCTCCCAGTCTTGGTCACCCTGCAGCCATGTCTCCGTAATCGCAATTATATCGTATCCGTTTTCATCTATTTGCGCTGTTAATTCGTCTACCTTATTACGAATGCTTTGTGCATTCAGATACAGTGCCTTTAGATTTGTCTTTTTAACATTTTTAGACATCTTAACTTTTTTTGTACTATGGTCCTATTTGTCTTACCATTTTTTCTTACTTATTTGTTCGTGCACTCTTTTGTTTGTACACTCTGTCCCTTCCTGACACAATCTGGTTATCCTTACCCGAATCACTTTCCTGCACTGCTTCCTTGTCTTTTCTCTTTAGCATTCTAGATTTCTCTCCACCAAGACCCTCCCCCACCTTATTTAGTTTAAAGTCCTATCTACTTCCCTAGTTATTCGATTCACTAGAACTCTGGCCCCAGCATGGTTCAGGTGTAGTCCATCCCAACGGAACAGCTCTCTCTTTCCCCAGTACTGGTGCCAGTGCCCCACGAATCGAAACCCACTTCTCCCACACCAATCTTTGAGCCACGCATTCATCTCCCTGATCCTATTGACCCTATGCCAATTTGCTCGTGGCTCAGGTAATAATCCAGAGATTATGACCTTTGTAGTTCTGCTTTTTAATTTAGTTCCTAGCTGCTCAAACTTTCTCAGCAGAACCTCTTTCTTAGTCCTACCTATGTCGTTGGTACCTACATGGACCACAACAACTGGATCCTCCTCCTCCCACTCCAAGTTCTTCTCCAGCCCGGAGGAGATGTCCTTTATCCTGGCACTGGGCAGGCAACATAGCCTTCGGGACTCACGCTCCTGGCTGCAGAGGACAGTGTCTATCCCCCTAACTATACTGTCGCCTACTCCAACCACCTTCCTTTTTACTCCCCCCACTTGAACGGCTTCCTGTACCACGGTGCCATGGTCAGTTTGCTCGTCGTCCCCGCACTGGTCCACAAGGGTTGCAAGAACCTCGAATCTATTGGACAAGTGCAGGGTCTGAGGCTCCTGCAGTACTACCTCCTGGATCCCCGTACCTGCCTCACTCGCAGTCACACCCTCCTCACAGAATCACAGAAATCACAGAATCCCCACAGTGCAGATAGAGGCCATTTCGGCCCATCGAGCCTGCACCGACACTATCCCTGACCATGTGTCAGTTCTAAAGTATTTAATCTAAGGGGTGTGGCTGCCTCCTGGAGCAAAAGGTCCAGGTAACTTTCTCCCTCCCTGATGTCTCGCAATGTCTGCAGTTCAGACTCCAGCTCCTCAACTCGGAGCTGAAGTTCCTCGAGCCGCAGACACTTACTGCAGATGTAGTCACCCTGGACAAAAATGTCCACTAGCTCCCACATGTTGCAGCAGCAACACATCTCCTGTTCTCCCATTATTTTATTTATTTATTTAATTAGTTTAGTGTTAATCAAATTATTTACCCCGTTTAGTTTATTAAATTAATTAAATTAAGTTTAGTTTTTAAAATTTAGTTGTATGCTATGTGTTAACTTAAAACTTAGCCCACAGTCACTACCAATCACTTACCTGCCTTACCTGTGATGTCACACTTTAGTTTTCTCTAGTTGATGCAGGTCTGCTGCTGCTTTTATCCCCGCTCTCGGGCCTCGGTCCGCTCCCGCTCTCGGGCCTCGGTCCGCTCCCGCTCTCGGGCCTCGGTCCGCTCCCGCTCTCGGGCCTCGGTCCGCTCCCGCTCTCGGGCCTCGGTCCGCTCCCGCTCTCGGGCCTCGGTCCGCTCCCGCTCTCGGGCCTCGGTCCGCTCCCGCTCTCGGGCCTCGGTCCGCTCCCGCTCTCGGGCCTCGGTCCGCTCCCGCTCTCGGGCCTCTGTCCGCTCCCGCTCTCGGGCCTCAGTCTGCTCCCACTCAGGTCCATCGCCGCTCTGCGGGAGAAGTTAGGAAAAGCAAGACAAAGCAGCACCTCTTTCCCCCACTTCACCGAACTCCCACACTTACCAAACTCTCAAGTTGTTCACTCTGCGCCAAGCTGCACTCTGCGCCGAGATGCTGCCAAAGTCGTAGTGAAAGAGGAGGTAGTCGAGATACTGGATGGGATAAAAATTGATAAAGAGGTACTAGACAGGCTGGCTGTACTTAAAGTAGATAAGTCACCAGGACCGGATGGGATGCATCCTAGGATGCTGAGGGAAGTAAAGGTGGAAATTGCGGAGGCACTGGCCATAATCTTCCAATTCTCCTTAGATACGGGGCTGGTGCCAGAGGACTGGAGAATTGCAAATGTTACACCCTTGTTCAAAAAAGGATTCCAGGACTTTAGTTACATGGATAGACTAGAGAAGCTGGGGTTGTTCTCCTTAGAGCAGAGACGTTTGAGAGTAGATTTGATAGAGGTGTTCAAAATCATGAGGGGTCTAGACAGAGTAGATAGAGAGAAACTGTTCCCATTGCCGGAAGGGTTGAGAACCAGAGGACACAGATTTAAGGTGATTGGCAGAAAACCTTTTTTTACGCAGCGAGTGGTTAGGATCATGGGGAAAGGGCGGGGGAGTGGGACGAGCTGAAGTGCTCTTGCAGAGAGCCGGCACGGGCTCAACGGGCCGAATGGCCTCCTTCTGTGCTGTAACCATTCTATGATTCTAAGGATAGAACATACAGTACTGAGCTAAGCTCAACTCCCAAACAAAAATCAAAGTACTGCGAATGCTGGAAATCTGAAATATAGATGGAAAATGCTGGAAGCACTCAGCAGATGCAGGCAGCCTCTGTGGGGAGAGACAAAAGGTTAATGTTTCATGTCGATGACCGTTTGTCAGAACCTAAGCTGCACTGCTCTGTGTTGGCAGGTCCTAGGGAGCGTTAGCGAGACTTAGCAGGTCTGCATCTCTCAGCAAACTTGAGTCTGCGTCTGATGCCCAAGTTAGCCCACGTTAATCTGAGTTTGCCTGAGCTCGATCCCAAAACAAAATCTTTTTATACACCTTAAGCTTTACATTATGGAATCCTACTTAACCAATCAAAGGTCATTTCAGTGCCAGACAGCCCTTCAGAAAAGGTCATTTAAATCTTCTAAAGCTGTAACTGTTTATCCATGAGAACTTTAACAGCATAGTTGTTTTTTTATACTGATAAATAGAGTAACGTTAGACTCCCTACAAGATCTTGGAACAGTGCCTCCAGCCACAGGAATATCTAGTGTAGGGTTCTTATCCCAGGCCCAAGGCCACTTGGACCTAAAGAAGAAGGATTCTGCTTCGTATTCTTATCACACGCTTACATGTGCAATGAGCTCCAATTTATTGCTCACCAAAAGCATGTAGTGAGACACCATTTTGTCTGAATAACCACCATTTTGTATGTCATTAATAATCACATAAGGGAACAAATGAACCACTTTTTGGATGCACCTACTCTACAATATCGTTGTTGGCTATTCTTCCAGTCACCAGTTGTCTACAACTCTCTTCCTAAATCCCTTCATGTGCTTTACTGCTTTCCAAAGGCTGCTTCAAACCCTTCTCTTTGACTCACCCCTTGCCCCCCCTGAATTCTGACTTCCATCCGGCTTGGTACCCAACCCGCTTCCTTGCAAAAGTCTTTGAGAAAAGTGCACGTTCTTGTCAGCCATTAGATCAGAAAACTTTCATCCCCAGAGTTTTCAGGTTCCACGTAGATCTGCCAGAAGATGGATTGGTTTTGCATGCTGAGCTAATTGCGATTAACTGTTGTGCGAAGGTTTGGTGGAAACCTAACAACCGGTTCGAGCACAAAAAAAAAATAAACAACCAGCTCTCATCAATGGAGCCTGATCTCTTCTCCTGCATCAGAGTTCGAGAGCTCTTCACTACCATGTGGAGGTCCTTGAGTTCACTGCCACAGTACAAAGTGACGCTGATTGCACACGGTCATTGATATTCAATCTCCGCACTTTTCTACATAATTACCACCGCTGTTCTATAATTAACAGCACTTTGATATAATTTCTTTTGTCGAGTGTGTGTGTGCATGTTTGTGTGTGTGTGTGTGTAGGAGAGTAGGGTGTAGCTCCTGCACACAACAGCAAGTTCTAATGGTTAACCCTTTGGCTGCTAAATTTGCAACACAGCTTTCAAAATTTACTCGTCGTATGTAACATATTAAAAATCTTACATCTGCATGTACTTCCTGACAAGCTTTCCATTTTAATGCCTTTGTCCACATTCAGGATGAAAGCTGCCAATGTAAACTTGTCAGACTGTAATTACACCCTCAAACTGCCACCACTGGCTGGAAGGTGTAATTACAGTGTGACAAGTTTACATAGGGCAGTTTCCATTATGAACATAGACCTAGGAATTTATAATGGAGTTATAAAAATAACGACTGGATATCTGACTTTAAGATGGGGACTGGATTAAGGCTGCACACTCTGGCCCATTGATGCCTCTTCCTCTAACTCCACTTCGCCTGAAGACTGCACTTGGTCGTGACTCCCTATGGGCAGGACCACAGGAAAGTGACTAGTCATATACTAAAATACATGAGTTTGTAACGTTGTCACACCACTGGTCCACTGAAATCCATGGGTAATGCTGTAATGTTATGCCTGTTCTTACTTGCTCCAGTGGTGGTGTTGCAACCTCTAAAGAACAGTATTCCACCAACGCCTGTTAGTCCTCCTGGCTCCAGGTGTGGCACTGTAACTTCTCTTACCCTGTCACAACAAACACCGACCAACCATGAGCACGATCACAGGAGATTTACTAGTTTAAAAGTAAAAGTTTTCAGAGTGTCTGTCATATTTCAAATGTCTCACTTCAGACATCACACTTCAGATGTTACATTTCAGACATTACATTTAAGACGTCATACTTCAGACGTTACCATTCACATGTCAAAGTGTCAAACCATTGGAAATCTGAGATGCAAACAAACATATTAAAAAAGAAAAAGGCAGTGATTTTGTGTTGATCATACAGACTGCAGCCACAGTGCACTAGTGGTGGAGAGGTTGGATCGAGCCCAGTCATGGGGCACCAATCAAGCCAACTGCTTTGTTTTGGATGGTCTCGTGCTTCTTGAGTGTTGTTGCGTCCTGTGAAGCGCCTTTGGGACATTTTTACTACGTTAAGGACACTATAGATAGATGGTGGATAGTCTTTGAGGGATTAGAGGTTGTGCCACTTCTTGCAGAGCACCATGCTCTTGTAGCCAAGGTGTTGATATGGTTGGTCCAGTGAAACTCTGGTCAGTGGAGTGACCCCCTCCAAGATGTTGATGGTGAGGGACTTTGCGATGGTGGTGCCGTTGCTGATTAAAGGGAGTTGCCTGGTGATGCAGTTGATGAACAAGGAACATTGGCTGGGCTTTTTCTTGTTTGAGATGGTCATTAACCGGCACTTGTGTGGCACAAATTTTACCCATTGCTTGTCAGCCCAAGCCTGGATGTTATTCAGGTCCTGCTGTAGGCTGGCATGGGCTGCTTCATTATCAGAGGAGTTGTGAATGGAGCTGAACACTGTGGATTTGACTGCTCTGTAGCACCTAGTTCACACTGTGTTGGAACATCAGTCTGCTGTTGCGGCCAGTTTCAAAGATGGCTGCTGAAAACCGTCCTAAAATGGGAGTCATTTACTGATCTTACCGAGATTAATAACTGTTAGTGCTCAGTTAAGACAGGGTTCATTAATTCCTTCAGAAAAGAAACTGTGTTGGAAAATAGTTTGGAATGGGACTGCGGGTTGTACAGATAGCTGGAGACTGAGATGGGAACTGGACCATTACACCGCTCTCCAGAGCAATAGACTTCACCGGGAAGAAAAAGAGTTAAAATTGCAGACACGAGCTGGGGTTGCAGCATTTTGCAGAGTGCAGAGGTAGGCTTGTCAAAAAAGCATTTATTTAATGTTCAGTTGCGACTGATTTGTGCCAGCCTCCGAGTATTTGGTCTGTAATAGTCTGCAGGTGTCTGCTATTGTCTGGGTCCAGCTGCAGCTGTCGGCTCTAATTGGGCTAAGTAGCGTGTTCCGCTCATTACTTTTGGTTTATTTCCAGACTCTTAGACAATTTTTAAAAAAAAGGAGTTTATAACGGCTTCCGTTTCTCCCGGGTGTGCATCTCTAATCTAGCTCTAATCTTCTTCCTCTTTTTCTTCCCCTCACTGACTCTTGCTGGCATATGTTTGATAGAACGCACCCCCCCCCCTCCACTGCCTAATCCAACTGTGATCCCAGACAACGAGCGGGAACAGGCTGATCAGCCTCCTTAAAACACAGAAAAGATAGCGCAGTAATTCACTGGGTGGGTTAGCCCAGCAGCACCCATTCCTGTCCTCACTAGATGTCGACTTCCCAGAAAAAGGGCACTGGATAGCAATCGGGGTTCACTTGTGCAGTGGTTACATTACCGGACGAATAATCTCAGAGATGATGAGTTCAAATCCCACCGTGGCAGTTTGAGAATTCAAATTCAGTTTCAAAAATCTGGAAATAAAAAGCTGCTGCCAGTAAAAGTGACCATGAAGCTGTCAGGTCGTCGTAAAAACCCAACTGGTTCACTAATGTCCTTTAGGGAAGTAAACCTGCCGTCTTTACCCGGTCTGGCCGACATGTGACTGCAGTCCCGCACCAATGTGGTTGACTCTTTGAAGTGGGCAAGCCAATCGGTTGTATCAAACTGCAGAAAATGGCCCACCACCACCTTCTCAGGGCAACTAGGGCTGGCCATGCCAGTGACGTCCACATCCCGAGAATTAATTGAAAAAAGAAAAATAGGGAGTGGGAAGATCCCAGCTCATAGTTTTTTTTCCTGCCAAGCGCAGTGGCACCAAGGACAGTAGCAGCACCTGAACTGTGCAGACCAAGGGATTGAACTGGGTCCGTATGGTTCCAGTAGCTCGTGACACGCTAGGGCCAATTTTAACTCCCGGCGCCCCGTACGTTCTTGCCTGGCATGAGGCCCCAGGCCACTTTGAGGCCCGGGCCTCATCTACATTCCGCTGGTGAGCTGCGTGCACCAAATGGGCGCCCCACTGCAGCTTGCCGGTTCTGGGAGGATGGGAGCCTGGAGGGGTGGGAGGGAGGCAATCAGACTTGCTCCTCCTGGGCCCATCAAAAAAAATGAACAGTGGTCCCTTTAAGTGGACTGTGCGCTGTGCGAGCTGTGCCTAATTGTACCTCGAAATTGGAATCAGGGTCCTTTGTACATCATAGGACCCCGATTTTCAAATTACAAGTAGCCTCCCACCTGATACAGGCGAGTGCTCCGGCCATCTCCGTCTCAGGACCCCATCCAAGATGGTGGCTGGCTGGAGCAGCAGCACAGACGGGGCAATAAGTGGCCCAACTCCATTTTCGGGCCCTGTTTACACCGGGCAAAGGGAGTTAAAATCGGCCCTGGTGACTCCACCCACTGAGCCTCACTCTGCTTTCATTTCTCTTTGAACAGCACTTGCTGGAGCTGTTCATCATTGCTCTCTTCCCCCATGGTTATTAATGACCTGAAACCAGGTTCCACCTGCACTGTCAATGTTGGCCACATCAGACTTGCTTCCTTCAACATGGCCACCGGGTGACCTGCCAACTCTTTGCAATTGCTTCTCAGCCAATTTCGGAAGTGATTGGAATACATTGGCGAATCGGCCAGCGGCCATTTTGAAGATCATTGGGGAGAGACAGCCTAAACCGTGTCGTGTCACAAATTGGGAAATTTGTGCTGGTTTATTTTTAATTGGAAATGAAACCCCCCCTCGCAACATTCAGTGGACTGCTTCTTCATACTTCAAAGGGGCTCCAACACCATCCTGAAGTCAATAATTAGTTCACTCTCTTTGAAGGGACAGTGTGAAATCTTGGATCCTGTCACGCTTGCAGTTTTTTGTGGAGTTTTGCTTGTAGGGCATTTGCTAATAATTTGATGGCCAGAAAGAATGTGGTTTGCAACTGGTTTAACAGATCAGTGTCTGGTTGTCCAAAAGGCAGCCCATCATCTGATTTCCCTGATTCATTGTGGTCCGCGTCAACTCGTTAACTAACTACCTTGTCAGTTATGGATGTTCGACAAAGTTGACTGCTCGGGACAACCTTCAAAGAGATTGCTTCTACATTAAAGAAATTAACTGTACAAGAACATCTCAGTTCTCAGCACATCTGATATTGACTGATATACTCAGTGTGTACAACTTCATGAGCACATGGAATCATGAATATCAATCCCATTTATCAAGGGACAAAACGAGGCTCGTCTGTTCCATTCTAAGAGACCCGTAAGGAAAGTTGTATTTGCAGAACTTTATCTAAGATGCAACACCTGTCCTTTTACCTCCTCCCTTCCCACCGTCCAGGGCCCCAAACACTCCTTCCAGGTGAAACTGCGATTTACTTGTACTTCTTACAATTTAGTATACTGTATTCACTGCTCACGATGCGGTCTCCTCTACATTGGGGAGACCAAACACAGATTGGGTGACCGCTTTGCGGAACACCTCCGTTCAGTCCGCAAGTGTGACCCTGAGCTTCCGGTCGCCTGTGGCTTTAATTCTCCCCTCCACTCCCACTCTGATCTCTCCATCCTCGGCCTCTTACACTGTTCCAACGAAGCTCAACGTAAGCTCGAGGAACAGCACCTCATCTTTCTATTAGGCACTTTACAGCCTTCTGGACTTAACATCGAGTTCAACATTTTCAGACTATAACCTCAGCCCCTGTATTTCTTTATTTTTTTCTCTTGTTTTCTCACATGGTAGCTGTTAATGATGCTGCCATCATCATTCACACCTCATCTAGAGTCATCTTTTGTTTCTTAACTTGTCCCATTACCTCTCCTTTTGCCTCGCACCATCATCCCTTTTGTCAGTCAATCTCTCCTGCCTTCCATCCTATCACAGACCTTCCCTTTGTTCTTTCCTCCCCTCCTCCCTGCCCCTGCTTAAAAATCTCTCTTACCTAACCTTTTCCAGTTCTGAAGAAGGGTCCCCGACCTGAAACATTGACTCTGTTTCTCTCTCCTCGATGCTGCCTGACCTGCTGAGTGTTTCCAGTATTTTTTGTTGTTATTTCAGATTTCCAGCATCCGCAGTATTTTGCTATTTTATCTAAGGACAGCCCGACACTTGGATAGTGTTAATTAAACCCTTGTGGGTTGCTTTGTTTTCCAAAATTATTGCCC
Organism: Squalus acanthias; assembly: GCA_030390025.1. NCBI lineage: Eukaryota > Metazoa > Chordata > Chondrichthyes > Squaliformes > Squalidae > Squalus > Squalus acanthias. The sequence continues at coordinate 9,473,508 of CM059444.1, read as the reverse complement.
TGTTCAATATTTTATCTATATTGCTTCTGTAACACATCTAAATATACATAAACTCGATTTGTAATTTTAGCCTGCACAAAATAGCGTTTGATGTTTGCACCTTCCAGATTGACAAATAATGTAAGTTGCAGTGTGCAAAGTAGGCTAATTATTAGCCTTGAGCAACACGAGCTTGGAACAGCAGAGAGCGAAAGGATCGTAAGGGAAGTCTGCAAATTGTATCTGGTATTAGAAAGTATTACTTTTTAAAATTAAAATGATTGAAAACTAGAAAGCCACAGTGCAGAAACTGTTCTCCAGGGTCGAACACGTCCTCTTAGCCGTTGAGTTTACCAAGCAGGAAATTCCATCGTCTTTGCCAGTTGGATAGTATCATTATGGAGCTGTGGGATTTCCAGGTGCTTCAAGTAGATAAAAGAAACAGAAGAAAGACATGGGAGTGAGAAATCACCAAAGTTGGAAAATGTTGAACTTAAAAACCTTAAAAGATATAGAGAAGGTGCTAGGTTTGATCTTAATCTGTTTGGACATGAGCTGATCTCAGACAGAGCAGGAGTGAGGGGCCTACACGTGGCCTCCCTGCCTCTGGGCAAGGGCGGAGAAAATGAGCTGGAGTTTCTGCTCCTGATTGCTGTTCCACGACCCTTGCTGGAGGTACGCCTGTATGGACAACGAGTGAGGTCAGAGTCTGGCTCAGCTGTGATGCTCTCTGCTGTCAAACAGTTTGTCAACACTGTCGTAGGTGTAGTGTCATTGGGAGGAACAGGTGACTTTGGACCTATGGCTCCCAAAGCTCTCCACCACTGGTGGGGTTTTTCCTGCCTCACATCTGGGTCTGTTGTAGAATAATTGATAGAGATTGATTGCAATGATCAGTCAACAACTCCATTATCATTGTATCATGCGACTACCAGGATGGTAGAAGGTGAATTAGATGGACTGTGCTCTTTCTTCGTCTAGCAATTCCTATGTCGTCAACAGCTGGGCTCACGTGTGAAGAATAGCCAATTGGGCAAGGCGACGGAAAGTGTCCACGGCCTCCATAGGTCAGCAAGAGTCAACAGGGGTGAAATTGGTCTTCGGCGATTGCGAATCGGCCGCCTGTTTTATGCTCCGCCCGTTCTCCATTCCATTGAAGTCAGTCGGTGTGTACAGCGAGCTGCCGATTCACTATCATCCGTTTTGCACTACTCACCCCAGAACAATTTCTCCCTCAGTGTCTGCAAGAGAGGAGAAGGGAGAATTGGGGGGCGGGGGGGCGGACAGAATAGTTATGAAGGCTTGGTGGCAAAACCTTAAAGAACTTGGTACCAAATGTCAGCCTTGGCTTAGTGGTAGCACTCTCACCTCTGAGTCAGAAGATCGTGAGTTCAAGCCCAGTCCAGAGACTTGAGCACATAATCCAGGCTGACACTCCAGTGCAGCACCAAGAGAGTGCTGCACTGTCAGAGGTACTGTCTTTCGGATGAGACGCTAAACCAAGGCCCCGTCTGCCCTCTCAGGTGAACATTAAAGATCCCGCGGCACTATTCAAAGAATAGCAGGGGAATTCTCCCTTGGCTGACATTTATTCCTCAACCAACATCACTAAAAAAAACAGATTATCTGGTCAGTATCTCATTGCTGTTTGTGGGACCTTGTTGTGCGCAAATTGGCTGCTGCATTTCCTACATTGCAAAATTATTTCATTGGCCGTAAACCGCTTTGGGACGTCCTGAGGTTGTAAATGGTGCTAGAGAAGTCTAGAACGAGGGGTCACAGTCTCAGGATACGACATTTAGGACTGAGATGAGGAGGAATTTCTTCACTCAGAGGGTGGTGAACCTGTGGAATTCTCTACCACAGAAGGCTGTGGAGGCCAAGTCACTGAATATATTTAAGAAGGAGCTAGATAGATTTCTAGACACAAAAGGCATCAAGGGGTACGGGGAGAGAGCGGGAATATGGTATTAAGATAGAGGATCAGCCATGATCATATTGAATGGCGGAGCAGGCTCGAAGGGCCGACTCCTGCTTCTATTTTTCTATGTTTCTGAGTACAAAGGCTTTCTTTCTTTCTTTAGTACCAAATGGGCACATTGCCATTTGGGAAGCATGAATTGCGTTCCAGACTCAGCCCAGTCTGTGCGCCATTTATACACGTAAAAATACCGATAGCCTTGAAGGAGTTGTTTGAAATAGCATCGTAATGCAGCTGCTGCTTGGGCTTCAACAGCCAAATATACAGATAAAGGTTATTCAGAGTCTGGTCTCAGGTTGGTTCTTTAGTGATGGAGTGACATGGCGATTGTGGGATTTTGTACACTGGACGCTAGAGAGAAAGTTTAAACCATACATATATCAGGAATGTTAAAGGCTTTCTTATTTTTAATACATACTTTTTTCACAGAACATGTGTGTTCATCAAAGTGAGGTTGACTGTGCTGGGAATGAAAAGTTATATTTTGCACTTTTGGCAATAAGACTCGAGTACGAAGCTCTCCCCATGCAACAACAAAAACTTGCATTTATGTAGCACCTTTAATATAGTAAAACGTCCCCAGGTGCTTAACAGGAGCGATTATCAAACAAAATTTGACACCGAGCCACATAAGGAGACATTAGGACAGGTGACCAAAAGCTTGGTCAAAGAGGTAGATTTTAACAAGCAGCTTACAGGAGGAGATTTTCATCGCTCCACCATTGGTGGCCATGCCTTCAGCAGCCTGGGCACTAAGCTCTGGAATTCCCTCCCTAAACCTCTCTGCCTCTCCTCTTTCAAGATGCTTGTTAAAACCTACCTGTCTTTCCTGTCCTAATAGCTCCTTATGGGGCTCGGTGTCAAATTTTGTCTGATAACCGCTCCTGTGAAGCGCCTTGGGACATTTTACTACGTTAAAGGTGCTGTATAAATGCAAGTTGTTGTTGTTGACAGTCAACAAATTACTTTGAAGTGTAGTTGTTGTTATGTAGGCAAAGATGGCCGCCCATTTGTGCACACCAACAAGCTCCTGCCTACCCAGCCTCTCACCATATCCATCAATTCCTTCTCCCGACAGAAACATTTCCAGTTGTCTTTTGACCCTAATTATACAGTCCTCTTCACCGGCCTTCCATGGTCATTTATTCCCATGGCATTAACGATATAGTACAGTTCCTCTGCAACTCCCTTGAACCCCTTCGAGTCTGGTTTTGGAGCTGCACTAGAGGCTGTTCCACTGGACTGAAGTTTAATATCGAATGCACAAAAGAAAAAACCTAATTTCCCTTTTTGCTGATATCCAGTTCGAATCCTGCGGAGACGACTTCCTTTAGGTGAAATATGCCATTTATAAAGAACACATTTACGGTTTGGCTGCACAAAGCGGGTAGAAGAAATCTTCCGAGCGGAAGATCAGGCCCCTCTGTTCAAAGAGTCAGTCCAACAATCCCTCGCCTGAGCTCGTCCAATAAACCAGGAGGGGCAAATCCATTGAAAGTTCGCCAAGTCGAGGATGGCAATTTAGATTATTTTGCTATTTTTAATAACCAGTGCAGCTACTCAAAAGCTTTGAGATGAATGGCAAGCCGAGAACAGGAAAGCAAATTAGATGGGATTCTCTGCTCCTCTCAGTGACTGAGTGAGCAGCAGCTTGTGGGCAGGAGCCTGAGAAAATACCCCAATTTATGTCAAGACATATGACTGTAAGTCGAACCCTGAACAGCCGCCTCTTTCGTCTTTTCCTGCTGATGCATCGCCCTCTCTCGATCTTTATTACGGAGTTATCCCGGAATATTAAATCCGCACGGATCAAAGGAGTCATTTGAAATGATTGGGCTGACTCAGTGACTCCGATTAAAGCTTTAAATTGTCAGGAGTATTTTAAGCATGTCAGTTGCGTGCTTCACTGACACCAAAGGCGTATTAGTAAAATACGTCACTGTTGCTGGGTAACTTTCAATGTCCGATTACTATTATGCTACCCCATTGAGTGGAGAGCTTTTCCAACTATTTTGATTTACTTTGGGAGTTACTTGGGCATGTGCTTTTTTGTGCTGTCAGTGTGTGTACCGAGGTCAGAACAGGAGAGTGAGGGAGCTGAATAAGTTGGGCATTATTTAGACGGTGATGGATTCCTTCATGGACCTTCCCGTGAGTTTCTGCTTCCCCAACAAACAAGCAGGGGCGGCGTTCGGAAAACAACTCCATACAAAACAAAACGGATGGGCGGCAGAAGATTTGTGAGCTGTGATTTTTTTTTAATGGGAAGGATCGGTTAGGCTTCTGCGAGGTCCTGCACTGTCCTGGGGTGGTAGCCAGACCCTTTGTGCTCCCTTTTCCACCCTCCAACTCTTGGGAACAGGGGTAGGCCATTTAGCCCCTCAAATCTGTTCAGCCATTCAGTTAGATCATGGATGGTCTGCACCTCAACTCCATTTCCCTGCCTTTGCTCCCTATCCCTTGATACCCTTACCCAACAAAAGTCTATCTATCTCAGACTTGACAATTTCAATTGACCCCCAGTATCCACAGCCCTTTTGGGTGAGTAAGTTCCATATTACCACTGCCCTGTGTGTGAAAAAGTGCTTCCTGATTTCATGCCTCGATGGGTTAGCTCTAACTTTAAGATTCTGCCCTTTTTTTCTGGATACTCCCACCAGAAGAAATAGTTTCTCTGTATTTACCCTATCGGATTTCTTTATCATTGTAAATGCCTCGATTAGACCACCCCGCAACCTTCTAAACTCAAGGGAATACAAGCCAAGTTTATGCACCCTCATAATTTAACCCTTTAAGCCCTGGTATCATTCTGGTGAATCTGTGCCGCACCCTCTCCAAGACCAGTTTATCCTTCCTGAACTGAACGCAATACTCCAGATGGGGTCTAACCAGAGCTCTGTGCAACTGAAACATCACTTCCTCACTTTTGAATTCCAACCTCCTTGAGATAAAGGCTTACATATTCTTACAAAACCCAATCTTGGTGTCGGCTATCTCCTACCTTGTGGCTTACGTTGTCTTCTCTCCTGTTTTCAACCCCGATGATGTCCTGCACTCTCTGGGTTTGGCCCTTCACCTTTGCTCCTCAATCATAAAAGCTCCAAGAGTTCACATGAAGTAATACCGTGTCAGAGCCAAGGCTGCGTGGGTTTTAAGTATCTGAATTCCATGTATTACAACCTGATCCTGATTATCTTCTATACATTAATGGGATGGGTGTAACTAAGGCTGGTGGTTATTGATTGGAAGGAAAAGTGGAGCTCCTCTGGTCAGGGGATGGATAGATAAACTGAGTCCCACGCCTGCTGCATGTAAGGAATAACATCATCCTCGATGATCCTTGAGAGTTCATTTCAAACTGAATATTGATGGGATGTCAGGGCCGATGTCCCACCCAGTTTCGGACTTGGCACAAGCTGGTGGCTCCACATGTTGCCGCACAAACCAGTCAAAAATTTCAAAGAATTCACGAGAGAGTGAGCATTGGGTTACAATTCCACGGGCAACCGTACCTGCGAGGTTTGGATTTGGCTGAGCCTAACCTATCCTCTCAAATTATCCCCCTTTTCTCGGGGCTCACTAAATAGCCACTGGCACCGTGAATCCGGGCGGTTTTCCCATTCCCCGGTGAACTGTGGTTCTCCAAATGCTGCCCGGTTGGCATCAACTAACTGGGCACACGCAGGGGATCAAATCTCGGACCTTCCTGGGGTCAATTCCGCGGCGGACAGGTCACCTACAAACCGAACCGTTGTGGGGGGGAGGGGGCGGGGAGGGAGATTTCAACTGCATTTGTTTTTTCTTTGGTTACTGATTTTGAGATCGTGGCAGTGAAAATCAACTTGAAGGGATGGGGGCTGCAAACAGGCGGTCGTGGTTCGGGGTGTATAACGGGCGACCACTTGGCCTCCCTGCCAAAGTTGACACTCGCTCCCTGCGGCAAAATACGGAGCTGCCGGCTTGTGCCAAGTCCGAAACTGGGTGGGGCAGGACATTACAAACATCAGCCCTGACATTCCGCAGGGATTGTCCTGATCACACACCATAACTCCGGCAGGAGAATGGGGAACCCCCTCAGGGACACTTATTACAGAAGTATAACGCACCTGTACATGTACCAAAACAAAGGAAAGAACTTACATTTATACAGCGCCTTTCACAACCTCAGGACGCCCCAAAGCGCTGTACAGCTAGTGGAGTACTATTGAAACGTAGTCACTATTATAATGTAAGAAACATAACCGCCAAATTGCGCACAGCAAGGTCCCATATACAGCAACACGATAAATGACTAGTTAATCTGTTTTAGTGATGTGGCTGAGAGATAAATATTGGCCGGGAGAACTCCCTGCTCTTTTTTTATGGGATCTTTTACGGTCACCTGAGATGGAAGATGGGGCCTCAGTTTAATGTCTCATCCGAAAGACGGCACCTCCGACAGTGCAGCACTCCCTCAGTACTGTACTGAGGTGCCAGCCTGGATTATGTGCTCAAGTCTCTGGAGTGGGACTTGAACCCATGACCTTCTGACTCAGAAGCGAGAGTGCTGCCCACTGAGCCACAGCTGAAACAAAACGTTAAATTAAAAGTACAAGTTGTGCTCTGACTAACCCCAGCCATGTACACTTGACCTAATTGCCTGGTATTAGCTGTGGCCTTCAATGGACGGGCCAGTGAGTATCACAGCCCTGTTCCAGATCACGGACTGCATTGGAGCACCACCATGGGAGGTACGGAAAGTATAGAATGAACAGTGGCGTTATGAAGCATATTTGAAATCGGAAGAAAAAAACAACAATTGACAGTAACAATGAAGCCCGTTTAAGAGACATAACAGGGTCGAAACTTTAAGGCTTCACATGCTTCGCTGAGAGGATTGGGACTGCAATGAATATTCTCAGAGTGCTAAAGCTGATGCTCGATAATTCACGGGAAGGTGCTGGCATTGCTAATTTATATTCATTAAAGCGATGCCTTGTATTCAGTGCTCAGCGGTTTGGAGCTGTGGACTCAGCGCCGCAGGAATCCCAGTTGACCGATTTTCAATTTGGAGTGGTGCTGGTTCTTTTTTTTTAAAAATCACTTATCATTGGCCCTCGGAGATTAGTAGATAAGTCAGCCCATGGAGATGTTAAAATACTTTCATTTCCCAATCTGTCAAACAATTCTTCAGTCCAATAATCCAGTTCTGTAGAAACAATCTTTGTAAAGATGCCACCCAAGAGTAAGAGAAACAGGTTAGATACCACCACAGACAAGTCATTTCCCAGATGTTATAGATTCTTCTACACAGCAGTAGAAATGCTCCCAGGCCAGAGTTTGATATGTACTCTCCATGCGACAACCAACTATGAATTGAGAATCTCAATGAGAAATGCATTGATATTGAACTTCAATGAGGGTCTCATCTTCGGGACACCCTTTGAACAGAGCTGAATGCAATCAGGACCACTTTTAAAGACATAGAGGGAGCGATTTTAACCCTACCGGCCTGGTGGAAACTGCATGTCCATATATACCCCTCATTCCTTTGTAGAGCAGACCAGCTTCTCTGAAGAAAAAGCTTTGACCAAAGCAATCCTTTCACACTAGGCAAACAGATATGTCATTACATGATCTTATCTTCCAGGTAGGTAAGACGTGAACTACTGATTCCCATCATTTGGGTGGATTTTGAATCTTTGAACATTTGACTGACATAACAACTAGCTTGGTCCTAAGAGACCAAAATGCATCTTATCCCTGAGTGCCAAACTTGCAAACTATTTCACAAGGCTGAGGTATTTGGTCAAACAGTCGTGGTTTGTCTATAGGGGAAAACTTAAACAAAGAGTTTTTTTTACATCAGTGCGTAATTCTGTGGAATTCCATCTCACTGCCATGACGGGGAAAATACAGTTGAGCTGAGAGAACCAAGTATCTTAGGGCTGTTGTCTATTCCTTTGCTTTGTAGTGGCGGCCGGCTTCGATCAAAGCATTCCTTTCACACTAGGTGCACAAACATGTCGTGTGACCTTTTTGGAGGAGTCAGAAGTTTTTGGAGTAGGTGGCCAAATCTTGGATTTTATCTGGAATGGGTACTCCTGCTCCAAGACCAATGTAAGGATGGATTGAAGATTCATTGGAGCCATCTCTCGCAAAAGAGGAGTCAGGCAAGATTGTCCACGAAGGCTCATCCTATTGGACAGCTTCGTCAATGATGTGTTGGATGGTATCGGGAGGGACCACCTTGGAGTATCTGTTCTGATCACTCCTGTAACATATTTCTTTTCACAGCTGATGATTGTGTTGTTGCTGGACTCTCCATTTTTGGCTTCAAAGGTAGAGTTACAGTAGACTCTCAAAATGTGTGAAAATGTACCAAAGAGGTGTCCAAAAAAAATCAACATTTCCTGGCCTCCAGAAATGTTGGATCTTCAGTGGTCACCGCCCCTTCTAAATCCTCCACTACAAAAAAAAACATATTTTTACTTTCCTGCCTATAATACAACTGACGAAATGCCGGGTAAACTGCAGCTTAAGTCGCAACGCTCTCACGTCCCACTGCACTCTCAGTGTAAATATTCCTTTTCATATGTCATAATGAGGTTTTAGGCTTTCACGGAAAAACAAACCAAATTGGGGAATGAGTTCCGAAAAGCACTGGTAAAAATCCTGAAGTCCCATGTAATAAAAAGGAGAATTTGATTTATTTAGTCATCTTAAAGCAGTAGCCTTAGTCACAGGTCTTTATTCAGGGCTGTTTTTGAAATTGTATGGTTATTTTGGAGTTGTCAGTTTTGTGGGAGCTGTGCCAGTTCTGTTGCTTTAGTACAGTTTTTTGTAGGTTGGCAGGTGTGTTCAGGGATGCTGATGCCCAGTTGTGTCACTCGCACTGCCGCCCTGCCTGAGTTAAGCTTAATCCATACTTACCTGGTCTGGCCTGCTTGTCCCTATGCTTCACCAAAGAAAGAAAAACTTGCATTTCTATAGCACCTTTCACGACCACCAGACGTCTCAAAGCGCTTTACAGCCAATGAAGTACTTTTTGGAGTGTAGTCACTGTTGTAATGTGGGAAACGCAGCAGCCAGTTTGCGCACAGCAAGCTCCCACAAACAGCAATGTGATAAATGACCAGATAATCAGTTTTTGTTATGTTGATTGAGGGATAAATATTGGCCAGAACACCAGGGAGAACTCCCCTGCTCTTCTTCGAAATAGTGCCATGGGATCTTTTACATCCACCTGAGAGAGCAGACGGGGCCTCAGTTTAACGTCTCATCCGAAAGACGGCACCTCCGACAGTGCAGCACTCCCTCGGAGTATCAGCCTAGATTTATGTGTTCAAGTCCCTGGAGTGGGACTTGAACCCACAACCATTCTGACTCAGAGGTGAGGGTGCTACCAACTGAGCCACAGCTTAGCTTTGGAGAAGTGTGACGACTTCGTAAAACAAAAGGGGGGGCTGCAGACAGCATGACTACCTTTTTAAAAGCCTTGGAAATGGAACCTTTACTTGTTGGCTTTGTAACAATGCCAGTACTTACCTCTTTGAACCAGCTCATTGTGCAAGCTTTGTAGAGGCTCCCTGCTAACACACACACACACCCCATGCTGGGCCGACAAGGATCTGGAACTCATTCAGCTCTGTTTGTGCCACTGCCCCTCAGACAGAAGGCTGATTGCTCTGTGTTGGATTCATCCAAACCCTTTGATTCTCAAGAGCTGGACTTTTCATCAATACTGTTCTGATGAACGAGTTTTGGCCCAGTGCATTGCGTGTCTTTTTCTAAAGTGTTTGCAGATGTCCCAGCGCTTCAGTTGAAAGGCAAACTAAAGAGTGTCGTTAAGCCTGATTTTGGATGCAATGGCTGCGTTGCACCTCAGCGCAGGGCAGGAACGGGGCTTTAGTTACTACTTATGCTCTCAGTATGGGTGAGTGCGCATCGAGTTGTAAAAGATCTGGTCGCTGATTTGTCCCACATTCAGGAAGGATATATAGGCATTGCAGGGGGTGCATTACCAGACTGATACCGGGGCTAAATTATGAGGACAGATTGCATAGACTAGGCTTGTATACCCTTGAGTATAGAAGGTTAAGGGGTGATATAATTGAGGTGTTTAATATGATTAAAGGAATTGATAGGGTAGATAGAGAGAAACTATTTCCTCTAGTGGGGGAGTCCAGAACAAGGGGGCATAATCTTAAAATTAGAGCTAGGCCGTCAGGGGCGAAGTCAGGAAGCACTTCTTTACACAAAGGGTAGTGGAAATCTGGAACTCTTTCCCCCAGAAAGCTGTTGAGGCTGGGGGTCAATTGAAATTTTCAAAAGTGAGATTGATAAATTTTTCTTAGGTAAGTGTATGAAGGGTTATGGAACCAAGGCGGGTAAATGGAGTTAAGATGCAGATCAGCCATGATCTAATTGAATGACAGAACAGGCTCGAGGGATTGAATGGCCCACCCCTGTTCCTATGTCCGTGTAGAAAACAAGTGAAATCTAAAGCTTCAATTCCCCCTCTTCCTGCTGCAGACCCGATTTAAGCTAGATGGACAAGTAGCAAAAGGCAAAGGAAAGTCGAGCAGATCTCATGAGCCATCCAGCCTATAATATGGGGCCCATCCATCAAGGGGAACCAGTTGAAACCAGCCCCACCTCCTTTGCTAACTCTTCACCATTATGACTGTGTGATTATTGAAATGTATTCACCAGAGACCATGTCCTCCCTGGCAGGAATCTATCCGCAGCACAATTGTGCACCTCATAGAAAGCATGGGTTCAGGGCTAGGATAGGGGTGCCTTGCAGGAAGTTTGGCTTGTTGGGCAAAGGGAGGGGGGAGGTGGGGGAAGCAGAGGCAGTTGACCAGATGGTCTCAATCACGGTGACAAGGAAGTCCATTATCTCCTTGTACTTGTTGGAGGTGAGCATAGAGGGTGCAGGAGTTTGTAGAAGACAATTGATAGTGGAGAAAAGAAACTGGGATTGTCCCAGAGTGGTGGACAGTTTTGACAGAGGAGAATGATGCCTGTTAATGCTTGATATGGTCCAGCCTGGTCTGGTAATGGATGGCTAATCCAGAGAGCAAAGACGGGGAACGACCAGGATGGGAGATAGTAAAGGTCTTGCTGGGGAAAAGAGCTTCAAAGGTGGAGGTGAGGGAGTGGTTGAGCAAATAGCTGCAGAAGAATCGTGCTGAATGGAGGGCAAAAGCTTGGTCAAAAAGGTAGGTTTTACAGAGCGACTTAAAGGAGGAGAGCAAGGTGGAGAGGTTTAGGGAGGGAATTCCAGAGCTTAGGGCCGAGGCAGCTGAAGGCACGAATGTCAATGGTGGGGTGAATTAAATTGTGGCTGTGCAAGAGGCCAGAATTGGAAGAGCGCAGGGATCTCAGAGAAGGTAACAGAGATATGGAGGGGGAAGGCCAAGGAGGAATTTGAACATAAGGATGTGAATTTTAAAATCGAGGCATTGCCGGACCTGGAGCTAATGTAGGTGAGCGAGCACAGGGGTATTGGGTGAGCGGGACTCCGTGTGAGTTAGGACACGGGCAGCAGAGTTTTGGATGAGCTCAAGTTTACGGATGGTGGTAGGTGGATGGCTGGCCAGAAGAGCATTGAAATAATCGAGTCAGGAGGCAACAAAGACAAGGATGAGGGTTTCAGAGCAGATGCACAAATACAAAAGTATTAAAAAAGCAGCCCATTAATGCTGTGGTCCTAACCTCCTTATGTCTTTACAAAGACAGGGGTGGTGTGGGTTATTAACCCTTTGTGTCTGAGCTGGCCACTCGCTGACTCTTTCTTCAGCTGCTTGCCATCAGTAATGCCGGTGTCACCAAGACTCCATCATTGCTATGTCTCCCTGCCCTCAGCACGTCTATAATAACAGGCTTCACCATTTACTAATGGATGTAATGGCTGGCACTCAGCAGGCTGATAAAGAGCCTGCAGCAATCTGCTATGTAAATGCCTCTTTAATGAAGGTTAATGGCACAAAGGGGGCCCTCCGCTCGAATTCTCTTGACATGTGACGACGGGACAAGGTCACCTACACTTGTCATCCTGTCTCTCTCACGACAGAGTGCAGGAGGCATTGACCGCTCCTCGCATGGTGTCTGAACTCCACAGCTCGCTTACCGAGGGGTGCCATCGTCAATCATTTGCAATCTCCAAGGAGGAGGGAGGGAGCTCGGAAGAAATGGCATGACTGTCGAAGAATTCAAAGAGTTTAATCCTTTTTTTCCTTTTGCAATTTCTCCCCCTTCTTTCACACAAGCTGCTGATTCAACAGAGTGGCATTAAAGGGCACAGAAAGGCCATTAAAGGTCATCCTTATCGTGTACTCAATCCCCCATTTTCAATGTTATTATCTTGCCTGGAAGTTTATTCTAAAAAGCGTTATTACCCTTTACGGGGAGACCGGAAACGGACGAAGAATCTGGCTAGGCCGGGGATGCGGTGGTGCTGCCGAACTTAACGCCAAGACACCATTAAAGGTTTTTAGCTCCATTTCCCGCCCGGCAGCCAGTCAAATGGACGGCCCTGCCGGCAGGTGGGAGAGAAAGGCAGCGGCGGGAGGTGGATTCTTGGTGACGGTCCCCGGCAATCGGGAGGGGGGCGAGGCTGTGATCGGGAGGGGGGAGAGGCCCATGATCGGGAGGGGGGAGAGGCTGTGATCGGGAGGGGGGAGAGGCTGTGATCGGGAGGGGGGAGAAGCCCATGATCGGGAGGGGGGAGAAGCTGTGATCGGGAGGGGGGAGAGGCCCATGATCGGGAGGGGGGAGAGGCCCGTGATCGGGAGGAGGGGAGAGGCTGTGATCGGGAGGGGGGGAGAGGCTGTGATCGGGAGGGGGGGAGAGGCTGTGATCGGGAGGGGGGGAGAGGCTGTGATCGGGAGGGGGGGAGAGGCCCGTGATCGGGAGGGGGGGAGAGGCCCATGATCGGGAGGGGGGGAGAGGCCCGTGATCAGGAGGGGGGGAGAGGCCCGTGATCGGGAGGGGGGGAGAGGCCCATGATCGGGAGGGGGGGAGAGGCCCGTGATCAGGAGGGGGGGAGAGGCCCGTGATCGGGAGGGGGGGGAGAGGCTCGTGATCGGGAGGGGGGGAGAGGCTGTGATCGGGAGGTGGGGGAGAGGCTCGTGATCGGGAGGGGGGGAGAGGCTATGATCGGGAGGGGGGGAGAGGCTGTGATTGGGAGGGGGGAGAGGCCCATGATCGGGAGGGGGGAGAGGCTGTGATCGGGAGGGGGGGAGAGGCTGTGATTGGGAGGGGGGAGAGGCCCATGATCGGGAGGGGGAGAGGCTGTGATCGGGAGGAGGGGAGAGGCTCGTGATCGGGAGGGGGGGAGAGGCCCGTGATCAGGAGGGGGGGAGAGGCCCGTGATCGGGAGGGGGGGGAGAGGCTCGTGATCGGGAGGGGGGGAGAGGCTGTGATCGGGAGGTGGGGGAGAGGCTCGTGATCGGGAGGGGGGGGAGAGGCTATGATCGGGAGGGGGGGAGAGGCTGTGATTGGGAGGGGGGAGAGGCCCATGATCGGGAGGGGGGAGAGGCTGTGATCGGGAGGGGGGGAGAGGCTGTGATTGGGAGGGGGGAGAGGCCCATGATCGGGAGGGGGGAGAGGCTGTGATCGGGAGGAGGGGAGAGGCTCGTGATCGGGAGGGGGGGAGAGGCCCATGATCGGGAGGGGGGAGAGGCTGTGATCGGGAGGGGGGGAGAGGCTGTGATCGGGAGGGGGGGAGAGGCTGTGCTCGGGAGGGGGGGAGAGGCTGTGATCGGGAGGGGGGGAGAGGCTGTGATTGGGAGTGGGGAGAGGCCCGTGATCGGGAGGGGGGGAGAGACTGTGATCGGGAGGGGGGGAGAGGCTGTGATCGGGAGGGGGGGAGAGGCTGTGATCGGGAGGGGGGGAGAGGCCCGTGATCGGGAGGGGGGGAGAGGCTGTGATCGGGAGGGGGGGAGAGGCTGTGATCGGGAGGGGGGGAGAGGCTGTGATCGGGAGGGGGGAGAGGCTGTGATCGGGAGGGGGGAGAGGCTGTGAGCAGGAGGGGGTAGAGGCTGTGATCGGGATGGGGGGGAGGTCGGCAACAGGGATTGGGGGAGGCCGAAGGCTTCCTCGAAGGCTTGAGGGGTGCTCTCCTGCTCCTCCTGGCCTACAATGATTGCTGAAACAGCCACTTAACTTATGGAGCTGGCAGCTTCCGCCTCACTTTCACTGCCGGGTTTCCCAACCCCTGGGAAACCCGCGCAGCTGCAGCGAATTTAAAATCAGGCTCCCAATTATACCGTCAGTGACGTAAGAAAAGTACTAGGCACTTGGTCTAAGCGTTAAACAAGCTTTAATCAACTGTTTTATAACATGGAGATCTAGTTGTCCTTCATAGTTCCTGTTAAAGAATGTCCTGAGCAAGCTGGGCCCATGCCCGAGTATTTATACTCTCCCTGGACAGCGCCACCAGCAGGCCGTCCAGTGTTATGTCATAAGTCATTTCCCATGAATGACAAGATTCATGTCAGTCAGAGCCCAATTTAAATATGTTAATGTAATGCCCCGCCTCTCCTCGGCGGGACACCGACGTCTCGAAATCCACCACCGTAAAAATCACAATGGACGTGTTGGGGATGCCTTCCCCATATTGAATTCTTTAACCCCCGCCCCGGCACACTTCCACCTGTCGTGGGGTGGTTAATATTGAGGCCATTGAGTGAAGAATTTCTTCTGACATTGGCTTCATATTTAATTTTCATGAATTTAAATTTATGTCTTCTGGCCCTACTAACTTGATTTACTTTGAAGCAATATTCCTCTCTAGACTACTGAGGTCCCCACTTACCCTGCCTGAGTTTCTCTAATCTTTCTTCATCGCTCGTCCTCTCTACAGCCGGGATCATTCTTGCTGCCATCCTCTGCAGCCTTGCCAGTGCACCTGTACCCTTTTCGTGGTATGGTGAGGTGACCAGAATGGATCACATTGCGGACTCTCGCTGCGGGGGATGGGGGGGTGGGTGGCCAGCAGCCCTCCGGTACCTCCTCCTTTCTTCACGTGTGAGACAGTGAGTGTCGGGAGGGTATTCGCTCATGGAGGAGGACTGGGCATCACAGCAGAGTCCCATCCTCTCTACCCCCCTCTTCTCCTTTAAACCCCTCGTTAAAACCTACCTCTTTGACCAAGCTTTTGGTCACCTGTCCTAATATCATTATGAGACTCGGTGTTAACCTTTGTTTGATAACGCTCCTGTGCAGCACCTTGGGATGTTTTACTACGTTTAAGGCGCTATATGAATGCAAGTTGTAGTTGTTGATCCTGTTCTCACCCAATAGCGATTTCCCCCCCCCCTCCTCCCCTCCCCCCCCCCCCCCCCCCACCACCAGTTAACCCTATAGGAACTGAGGCAAAATGAAGCATCAACTGCTGCCCACCTGAGATGTGCGAACTCAGCGCAGAGAACTTTGGCACCTGCCAGCCCATGTGGCTCAGTACCGCTTCATGCAGTGCATTTCCCATTATTTTTATAACATTTTCTTCCTCTTCCCCATAACTATTATTTTAGGGTCAACCACTTTTCCTAAGGTAGACTGACGGGCCAACCCCCAAATGACCACTGCTGCTCCGTTGGGAAGCATGTGCCCTTCACTCTGTAAACCCCTCCCCAACTTCCCCTCACCCCCTGCCTTGACTGCATAGTTACCTAACTGTCACGTTTTAATCTCTAGACCAGATCGGGAATTATTACCTCAGTCTGGGGCGGTACTTCAGAAGTAATTTTTGCAAGTTCGACACGATTGCAGCCATTTTGCCTGCGTCAGACTTAACTTCCATCTCAAATAAAGGTTGTGAGTGCCTCAATAGCTGAGTTGCTAAGAGCATTGCTTATTATGGTACTAAGGGGCACAGGTCAAAGAACGTTCCCGGTTTGATTCCCGCTCTAAGCTGAGTTGGGTCACTTCAACAACTTGCATTTATATAGCGCCTTTAACGTAGTAAAATATCCCAAAGCACTTCACATAATCAGACAAAGCATTGCCAAAGAAGGCGACATTAGGACAGGAGACCAAAAGCTTGGTCAAAGAGGTAGGTTTTACCGAGCGCCTTAAAAAGAGAGAGCGGTGGAGAGGCGGAGAGGCTTAGGGAGGGAATTTCAGAGCTTAAAGCCTAGACAGCTGAAGGTACAGCCGGCAATGGTACAGCTGGTAACAGGAATTAATATAAATCAATTGCTGGCAGTTAGCTGTGGTGAAATTAAGACTTATCAAAATACCTCCTCTCTAATTTATTTCCCTGGGCCTCAAATCTGTGCAACTCCTCACCTCCCTCAGGAACCACTTCCCTCCACAAGCTGTTGAAATCCAAGCTTGGTGTCACCTATATCCTGACTGACCGTGTCTCCTCTCCTACTCTTTCCACCCTTGCTGGTGTCTTACACTGTCAACTTTAGCCCTTCACCTAGGCTTCTCAAGCAAAACAAGGGGTGCAATTGGACTAAGCAACATCTGGCCTCGTAAAGGTAAAAACTAGCCAGAGTCCGCACTCTTTATATTGTGATCTAGTGACTTCCATTGGAAGGTGTGTATGAATGTCGGGTCAGGGCAGAGAACCCGTTCAGCCGTGATGACCTTCACAGTAAAATTACTTGGCAGTTTCCCCTGTCAATGCTTCACACTTGAAGAATGGCTGTTTGGGTGAGGTACATAAGAACTTAAGAAATATGAGCAGGAGTAGGCCATACGGCCCCTCGAGCCTGCTCCACCATTCAGTAATGTCATGGCTGATCTTCTACCTCAACTCCACTTTCCAGCCGCATCCCCATATCCCTTGATTCCCTTAGTGTCCAAAAATCTATCGATCTCAGCCTTGAATATACTCAATGACTGAGCATCCACAGCCCTCCGGGGTAGAGAATTCCAAAGATTCACAACCCTCTGAGTGAAGAAATTTCTCCTCATCTCAGTCCTAAACCCCTTATCCTGAGACAATGACCCCTAGTTCTAGACTCTCCAGCCAGGGGAAACAGGTATCAAAGGGAGAATGGAGAACCAGGACCCAGAATGAGACCGGAGAGTCTGGATTACAAAGGAGTGGATGTTATGCTACAGTTGTATAAAGCCCTGGTTAGACCACATCGAGAGTACTGAGTTCAGTTCTGGGCACTGCACCTCAGGAAGTATATGTTGGCCTTGGTGGGAGTGCAGCGCAGAGTCACCTCAACGATACCAGGGCTGAAAGGATTAAATTATGAGGTCAGGTTGCATAGACTAGGCTTGTATTCCCTTGAGTAAAGGGGTTTTCTAATTGAGGTATTTAAGATAATTAAAGGAGTTGATAGAGAGAAACTATTTCCTCTGATGGGGCAGTCCAGAACAAGGGGGCATAACTTTAAAATTAGAGCTAGGCCGTTCAGTGGTGATGTCAGGAAGCACTTCTTCACACAAAGGGTAGTGGCAATCTTGAACTCTCTCCCCAAAAAGCTGTTGAGACTGGGGGTCAGTTGAAAAGTTCAAAACTGAGATTGATGGATTTTTGTTAGGTAAAGGTATTAAGTGTTGCCGAACCGAGGCGGGATAGATGGCGTCGTGGTACAGAGCAGCCATGTTCTAATTGAATAGTGGAACAGGCTTGAGGGGCTGAATGGCCTCCTCCTGTTCCTAGCAGGGGATAACCCTAGCACATAAGAAAAAATGGATGCTACTTAGCAGCGATTGTGTTGAGGGCCAACAATATTTTATACTCAGATGGGATTTGTCTACTCCAGTGCTGATGAAGAGCTCTTTTCAATAAGCATAGAAAGTACTGCAGCATGTTAATGCGATTTCTGGCTTTTAACATCGTTTTGACACTTGAATTTAGAAATAGTCAAATAGGATGCAGAGTGATGACTCAGTGCGAGATGGCGAGTGCTGGGGACGGGCTGAGAATAGAATTCCTGCTTAAACATTAGGAACAATGGACAGATGCATCACCCGGACATCAGTGAAGAATGATCCTTTTGATCAGGAATGCTGTTGCATTAAAGGACGAGGCCATTCCACAGGCAAGTACCTGCTCCCAGGTCGCCCCTGGGTGTACATGTTTGTGTAGATTTTATTTAACCAATGCATAATGTCATTCTTCTGACGGAATAGTGGGTAAATACTAAATACACGTCGTCTGGTCTGGAACCGAACAAAAAGGTTCCAGGATCGTTCCCCGGTAATGTGTAGGGTTGCCAACCCTCCAGGATTGCCCTGGAGTCTCCAGGAATTAAAGATCAATCTCCTAGACGCTGCCCGAGCAAACCCGGGGGGAAAAACATCATTGGGGCGTTTTTTTAAAAAAACCTGTATTTTTTCTTTTTCTTTTGAACACTTTTGTTTATAAAAATATTGGAGATGGGGAGGAAAAAACAAGCTGTTCGACTGGGCAAAGCAGTTGGAGGCGAGAGTCCATGTGATGAAACCTCCAGGAATACGTCCAACCAGAGTTGGCGACCTTAGACTTGTGCTGGGCTAGCCAATCCCAGCTGAGCTGGTGATGAGAGAGCTGTAATTGGCCTCAGAAGCTCTGGGCTGGTAAGGTTAAAAAATTAGCCAGGTTTCCTGCTCCTGACCAGTGATGCTCCACGCACCCCCCGCCCCGGGTACTCCTGGCTGTGATGACCTCCATGGTCGAATAGCCTTCTGACCCTCGATGTCTAGTGTTCTGTTGACATCATCAGCTGAATGGATCTGATGGAGCCAGAAAGTGTGAGGTGCGTGCACAGCTGAAGCTAAAGCAAGCCAGGTTCACCTCTGTTTGTGTTAATTCAGCACCTGAACCCTGTCAGCCTCAGTAATGTTGCCAGGGCAATGATCAGTAGTGTTGCCATCTTTTAGCCTGTGCAAGATCAGACAGGGTTGTGACATGGGGGTGAAGCCTTCGCCTTGGATTGGCATTAATTTATGTCTATTTTGTTCAGTTTTCCTCTTCAAGCCTCCTCTCTCTCTCTCTCTTACTATTCTGTATCTTTCTACCTCTATCTTTCTTTTATCGACATATTTTGTGTCATTGAACGTTGGGAATAAAATATATTCTTTTTGGTTCTGTAGATACACTTTGGATTCGAGTCAAAAGGTCACGGGTACAAGTCTCATTCCAGAGACTTGAGCGTATAATCCAGGCTGACACCCCCAGTGCAGTGCTGAAGGAGTGCTGCACTGTCAGAGGTGCCTTCTTTCGGATGAGACGTTAAAACGATGCCCCCATCTGCCCTCTCAGGTGGATGTAAAGGATCCCATGGCACTATTGAAAAAGAGTAGGGTAGTTCTCTTCAGTGTACTGGCCAATATTTATCCCACAACCAACATCACTAAAACAGATTATCTGATCATTATCACATTGCTGTTTGTGGGACCTTGCTGTGCGCAGATTGGCTGCCGCATTTCCTACAGTACAACAGTGACTACACTTCAAAAGTACTTAATTGACTGTAAAGTGCTTTGGAGTGTCCTGTGATTGTGAAATGTGCTATATGAATGCAAGTAATCAAGCAGCAATTCTGAGAGGCCTGTTATTGGCTAAATACTGCCCTCAAATCGTAATAAGCCAGCTGGCTGGCTAGTTTGAGGGAACATGGGAACAGACATTTTGTGTAGAAGACTCTTTTTTAATGTTTCAAGATACTTACCTATTTGACTTGGAAAGGATTTTGGTTTAAATTATATTGGGCTGGAAGTTGCTGAAGTGGGGCATCTCACGGTGTATGCCGTTAGTTAGACTTTTTCCGGCACTCTTCAGCTCAAAATTATTTTACGCCCTAATTAGCAGCAAGTGCGAGCTAATAACGGCATGGCGAGGGTGGCAAGGGTGGCGAGTGCAACGGGGCATCTGGGATCTTAGCGCAAGGTGGGACCAACAGTGTATCTGCTTAACCAATGAGATTTAAGGATTGAGAACGAAACAGAGGAACGACAGAGAAGGAAGTTGAATTAGAGTCATATCAGGTACAGAAAAAGAAATAAAGAGGGAGAGGCACGGTGGCATAGTGGTTAGCACTGGTGCCTCACAGCGCCAGGGACCCGGGTTCGAATCCGGCCTCGGGTGACTGTCTGTGTGGAGTTTGCACATTCTCCCCGTGTCTGCGTGGGTTTCCTCCGGGTACTCCGGTTTCCTCCCACAGTCCAAAAATGTGCGGGTTAGGTTGATTTGGCTATGATAAATTGACCCTTAGTGTTAGGGGGGGATTAAATATGTGAGGTTACGGGGATAGGATGGGATATGTTAGGGGGAATTAAATACATGGGGTTACGGGTATAGGGTGGGATATGTGTTGGTGCAGGCTCAATGGGGATTCTGTGTGGGAAAGCAGGGACAGGGTACTGGATTTGGATGATCAGCCATGATCGTATTGAATGGTGGAGCAGGCTCGACGGGCCGAATGGCCTACTCCTGCTCCTAGTTTCTATGTTAAAGATTGGATTATGAGAAAGAGAGAAAAAAGAGACAGAAAGGAAAGGTAAGAAAAAAAATTGAGGTTTTTAAAACCTTCCAACAACAATCTAATACCTGAAGGAATGAGACTTCACAGTTTAAATTGGTAATTTTCTGGGACAGAGAGATTGATTGGGAGTCATTAACAATTATCAGATCGTTAAAAAGAAATTTACGCTGTTAATTAGTAGGCTTAACTTTCTGTGGCAAGTTTAACGGGCAATTAATGTACAAATCCAGTCCAAGTGGCATCGGGTTACAGTTTGCGATCTGTTGTTGACTTATTATCACAAATTATATAGATCACTCTTTAATTTGTTTTTAAAGCAATCAAACCATCCGAGAAACAAGATGAAAAAAGGTTCAATATTTCCCGCGCTTGGGAGGACTAAAGGCAAGACCAGATCAAGAAGATTATAATATTGGGCCAGGCAGGGAGTGAGGGAGTTAGCAATACCAATGGGAGGGATTAGATATTCATGACAAGCGTTCTCAGGAAGTTACTGGACTACGTATAAACCGCCCAACGTGTATAGCGGGCAAATCGCGTTAGCACCAACGCGCCCACTATTAGCGGTGTGGACTGCAGACTGAAGTGAAATAGCTGGTCAGTGCTGCCCGAGTAGCTTAGATTCTGCCTCACTCCAACAGGTTGATCAGGGATACTCAGGATAGCACAGTGATAGCTGATCTTCTGCTTCAAAAGCTGCGCCAACATTCGGGAATCAGAGGGGTCAGGTTACTCCATTAATCAGGCCTGCCAGTGAAGCTTTCCCACGTGGTGAAGCCCACACACAGACAGACACTAACACAAAGTGACTGTTGCATGTTGGTGGACTGAGACACCCTTTGTCAAACTAATAATGTGCAGTGATGTCCCATTACACGCATAATAAAGCAATGAGAGCAACCCTGCAATGAGTAATGTACAAGTGCTAATGATGAGACTCTGTCTCTTCATTGGACAACTCATTCTTCCAGCACATCTTTCAGCTCTGATTTTAACCTAAGAGGACATAGTCTTAAAATTAGGACTAGGTCATTGAAGAGTGAAATCAGGAACCACTTTTTCACACAAAGGGCAGTGGAAAACTGATACTCTCTTCCCCAAAAGGCAGATAAATGAACAGTGATCAGTAAAACCAGGGTAGAGGCTGATTTCAGGAGGGATAGAAACCCACTTGGAGAGGTTCGAACAAGGAGTTGCAGGGAAGATGGGCACGGATTTTGGAGGCGACAACACATTCAAGAACTTTGGAGTGGAAGTTTGCAAGGACAGCTGGGTTGAGGGTGGATTTTTTCAGGTGGTGGGTGATGACAGCGGTTTTGAAAGTAAGAGGAAACAGTACCTGAGCAGAGAGAACCATTTGCAATGCCAGCTAGCATGGGGAGCCGGGAAGGGAAGTCGGGAGGACAGTATTTTAGTGGGAGTGGAATCAAAGAAGCAAGAGGTGGGTCTCATGGATAAGCTTGGAGAGGGCATGGAAGTCAATGGAAGAGAAATTGGAGAGTGAAGTTTCAGTGCTAGGGCAGGGATGTCGAGGGATGTTTGGCTTGATGGGAAAGGGGGGACAGCTGAATGAATGGACGGCCTCTGTCTTGGTGACAAAGATGTTTGTGAGCTGCTTGTATTTCTGGTTAGAGGTGAGGTTGGAAGGGTCAGAGGATCTGTGGGTTATCTTTGTCTCCAACACAAGCCCTGTGGTTCTAAGTCTAATTTGATGTCCTTTCGTGAGGTGCTGCTCTGGGGGGGGGGGGGAGGGGCACACCTTTGGAAGGTATTGTCCGCCTGTTTCCTTTCCAAGTTTCCACGGCACAGGTGTGAAAGTATCTCAACTGACAGTAAAGGAGAAAGAAAATAAAAGGCAGCTTTACAAAGAGAGGCCTGGGAGAAGACCCAGTAAGATCCCACAAACAGCAATGAATTAATGACCAGATAATCTTCTTTAGTGATGTTGGTTGAGGGATAAATGTTGGCCAGGACACCGGGGAGAACTCCCCAGCTCTTCATTGAATAGTGTCATGGGATCTTTTACGTCCACCTGAGAGGGCAGACTCCAGAGACTTGAGCACATAATCTGGGCCAGGGGTGGGCCATTATTTGGGCTGGAGGGCCACTTCACAAGTTTTGGTGAGCTGTTGAGGGCCGCACACCAATGTTCCCACTAAGGTGCGCACACCAATCGTGAGGTCCCGCGCAGGCCGCTCACCAGCTCCTGCCGCTGGAAGAGAACGCGGCTGGCCAGAAAATTTAAAGGGACCGGGCGCAAAAAAATTAGAGGGAACATTGCCGCACAAATAAAATGAATTGTGTTAACAACAGCTACCATTAAAATTTGTGATGGCATTTATTGTATAAAGAAACCTTCAAGTCATTTCCACACTTAATAAAAATAACAACAGTTATTAACAGGCTAACGAACATGATACAGGTTTATGAGTTACATTGAAAAGTGCTCGGTCTGTTTATTCCAAATGATCTAAAATTAATTCTTATAGTGGAAAATAAGAGATCGATTCTGCTGCCACTGGCAATTATAAACAAGCTATAAGGCACAATCAAGGATAAAATCATTTATACAACCTTTATAAATTGCACATGAAATTGGTACTTTGATGCTTTTGAAATCTCGCTAAGAAATAATTAGGTGACTCGGAAAATGACTTATACCGCAAATTGCGCCCCAGAACAGCCATCAAATTGGGCTTGTTCATTGTTAATGTACTATCACTTCTGAGAAAAGCCAAGATGCCGATAGAGTTTGCAGACTTTCACTTGAGAATGGCCACAAGTAATGCACCATTATAATGCACATTTCTTTCCCGAGTGCTATTTATTACTGAGACTGGCGAATGACATAAATCTCTACAACCTTCTTCCAGTCATGACAATAAACTGAAATTGTTCACGGTATGGGGAGAAAGGGCTTAATTTTAAAACAGTGCCCAATATACCTGGGTCCATTTAGTTATGCTTCCACTATGCTAATTAAGTGGGATAATATTAAAACGAGTGAATAATTGTGCAAGAATTAATAACCCCATTAACAGTCATTGGTGAGAGCAAAGTGTTAAATTGGTAAATTTGAAACAGGACAGCTCATAGTGTTGATCATCACTCTCACTTCTACCCTCCCAATAATTTATAAGCATAAATTCAGATAGTAGTCAGATACTATCTTAAAGACACAAAATGTAGTGTAAAATAGTAAAATCTTCCGTTACTAAATGAATGAACTGATTGATCGATCGATTATATGTTGTACTGAAAGTCTACGTGGCTGTTTGGCTGAGTGGCTCGAGTCTGCGGGGCCTCCGATGCGAGAGGTGCTGTCTTTTTAGTGTGCTGAGTACAGGAGCCCGAGGCCTCGCAAGGCCTGAACTACAGTCGCGTGCCATTACTCGGAGTCCTTGTGCTCCCGTGTCTAAGACGGTGATGAGAACCCCCCTCCCCCGCCGTCGTACTCTGGGTACTGGGAGAGGAAAGATGCAGAGCCAGGCTCTCTCTTTGGTAAAAGAGTCATCGAGATGAGCAGCCATGACTCGACTCTAAAACAGATAGGGCATATTCACGTACACAGTGCATTCTGGGTACGGACGTTCGCCATTGGGGCCCAGAATCGCGGAACGGATCCTTTTAAGATCTGGAGAATCGCTTTTGCGAATTGATAAATTGAATTAGTATTACTGTGTGTTCCCTGACTGCAGTTCGGGTCCGTTTCTGACCCACGAGAAGTGTAAGTGGATAGACTAACGTGCAGCTCGAGCTCCGGCTCATGTTCTAGTTCTGCCCCATCCAGCGGGCCGGATAGAATGACTTGGCTGGCAAGATACAGCCCGCAGGCCGTATTTTGCCCACCCCTAATCTAGGCTGACACTCCCAGTGCAGTACTGAGGGAATGCTGCACTGTCGGAGGTGCCGTCTTTCAGATGGGACGTTAAACAGAGGTCCCATCTGCCCTCTCCAGTGGTTGTAAAAGATCCCATGGCACTGTTTCAAAGAACAGCAGGGGAGTTCTCCCAGGTGTCCTGGCCAATATTTATCCTTCAACCAACATCACTAAAACAGATTATCTGGTCATTATCACATTGCTGTTTATGGGAGCTTGCTGTGCGCAAATTGTGTTTCCCTACATTACAACAGTGACTACACTTCAAAAGTACTTCATTGACTGTAAAGCACTTTGGGATGTCCCGAGGTCGTGAAAAGTGCTATATAAATTCAAGTTTTTTTCTTTTAGCGCACTCATTAACCCGTTTCATCTTAAACCAGCTTACCAAAAGCAACACTCGGAGGGAACAAACCCCCCCCAGCGCATTGCAGTCGGTGCAGGGTAAACTGACTGCTGTTGAAGATTTTTTTAAAGGCGGTGGGGGGCGGGGGGAACCTGTGGGATCGGGGAAGCGATGGAAAAGGTTTGTTAACTGGAACTTCCCCTCCTTGTACTCCTCCCGTTCCCATGCGAAGACGGAGAGAGGCGAATGATGTCAACGGAGAGGGATGTAAAACGATGCTCAGATATTTGGTTGACACTGGGGAGGTGGCAACTGGGGAAAGGGAGTCTGGTGCATATTTGAAAGCTGCCCTATCTGGTGGGGATGTGTGTGTGGTGTGTGTGTTAATAGCAGCTGCGGGGAGACAGTCTGAGTTAAATGATTTGTAGATTGGGGGGAGGGAGAGTGGGGGTCTGAGGGGAATACACAAGCACTGGACCAGCAACAACAAAAAATCATTGAGGAGTCTGGAATGTGGCTGGGATTGCAGTCCAAGGGGAAGGAGGAATGTTTTGGCGGTGTGCCTGAGACAAAAGCAGGAACGAGTACTTGCCACAGAGGGCACTCATCTCCACACACAAGCCAGCCTCTGAGAGAAGGAGCCTGCGATATTCAGCGAGCACTGTCTTAAAAAGGACCAGAGCTGAGATTCTCGCCGGAGGAGCTGGCCTCTGGTTTACTGCCGCAGGGATTAAACCCCTCTCCAGACCTGCCTTTTAAACTGCAGAAGAGAGACCAAGTGGAAAGGAGGGTTGGGAGAAGGGAATTAAAAAAAAGGGCCATTTACTAACAATGAGGAACTGTTGCAGCTTGTCAAAGGGGATCAGGCTACCTGATCAGACCTCTCCCCAGCACTATTTTTTTAAACACAGTGCTCCGTCTTAAAGTGGCATTGAAGATTGGACAAGCTAGATAGAGGCGAGATAAAGTTTGCTTTCGCGTGCATCAGAATCTTGGACTTGTACAGGAGCGGGTGGGAGGGATGCAGAACCGGTTCCGTGTCTCTGCTTTCTGAGCCATTTCGTATTATGTTTTTTTTTAAAAAAAATGTCATGTGGCATTGCTATGACAATCCGCACGGAAGTTGCTTTGGTTGGAAGGCTGCAGATACGTGGACCGTGAGAGCAGTGAGCCGTGTGTGAGCCCGCACAGTGCCAGCTTGTGTCAGTGGTGTGAGGAGGGCAGCACCGGCTGGCTCACCGACACCACCCAATCCGGGACAGCGAGGAGCCGATCTGTCCTTGCCATTAACTTGACACCAGCACTGACAGACAGACAGACAGCAGGCAGCAGGCATGCTGTGTGGGCTGAGGAAAGACATACAGTCAGACTTTGGTGAGTTCACGCAGGAGCCCGGTCTCTTGAGAATTTACACCTCGATTTTATGTCCCTTTTGATTTAAATCTCCACTCGTTGAGTGTGTGCCTTGTTGAGGGTATAACATTAGGGTGGAATATTACAGTGTTAACTTAACTCTTTGCCTGGCGCGGAGTTTGCAGAAACGGAGCCTCTGCATGTAATCACTAGCGCCTAATGTACAAAGAGGTGCTCGTAAACTCCCAGCTCTGCAGAGCAGCGACATACAGCCCGACCCGAAGAAATCAGAGCGCAGTGGCGTTCTAACAGAGTTATTCATTACTGTTTAAACACAGTATTCTGAGAATTACAGGGAAATATCAGGATTTGGTACTGATTGTTAAAGGAGATACCAGGATTTGGTACTGATGGGATGAAGGGAGATACCAGGATTTGGTACTGATTGTTAAAGGAGATACCAGGACTAGGTACTGATGGGGTGAAGGAGATACCAGCACTAGGTACTGATGGGATGAAGGGAGATACCAGGATTTGGTACTGATTGTTAAAGGGAGATACCAGGACTAGGTACTGATGGGTTTCTGGGTCTCATTCCTCGGCTGTTCTGGTGTAAGTGGAATTATTATTTAAATATTTCAGGTGGACCTTTGTTACCGCTGTTCATTTGTGAGATACAACCTTAACTTTGTTTTTTTTTATAGCTGGTTTGAAACATTTCCTGAAGGCTGTTTTGTTTGATGTCCCTGGTTTTTGTGTTTGTGGTGCTCCGTATGTGTGTGTTTTGGTGTTTACTTGTCCGTGTGTATATCTCTTGTCTCTGTTGTGCTATGTATCAACTTTTGTCTGTGTTCTGTTTGTCTGGTTGTGTGTACATGTAAACGAAAGAACTTGCATTTATATAGGCCTTTCAAGACCTCAGGACAACCCAAAGCGCTTTAGAGCCAATGAAGTACTTTTTTGAAGTGTAGCCACTGTTATAATGTAGGAAATGTGGAAGCCAATTTGCGCACAGCAAGCTCCCACAAACAAATGTGATAATGACCAGATAATCTGGTTTAGTGATGTTAGTTGAGGAATAAATATTGGCCAGGACATGGGGGAGAACTTCCCTGCACTTCTTCAAAATAGTGCCCTGGGATCTTTTATGTCCCCCGGAGAGGGCGATTGGGGCCTCGGTTTAACATCTCATCTGAAAGACGGAACCACTGTGTCAGCTTGGATTTTGTGCTCAAGTCTCTGGAGTGGGACTTGAACTCACAACCTTCTGACTGAGAGGTGAGGGTGCTACCCACTGAGCCACAGCTGACAATATATGTGTGTGTTACGCCTGGTGGGTGCATGCCTATCTGGTTGTGTGTGTGTGCCGAATGCATGCGTATCACTTTTTATTTATATCTGGTTATGTGTGATTTTCAATTCATCGGCTGCGAATCACACTGGGCCGTCCTGAGGGCCGATTCTAGGCTGGGAGCACCCAGCCCCGTGATTAATGCTCCATTCATTTTGATGGGTGGAAGATCACAGGATGTGCACCCGCGATCGGCTCCCCGGGTGTGCGGAATTGGCCAGGCGATTCCTTCCTTCCTCTCCTTTCAGACCAGATCGGTTAATTTTACAGAGTAGAGTAGAGTGTAGCAAACTTATCATCATCACAGCATGGGCTCATCAGCTGCTGTCACCAACACCTGGTCCTCAGCAGATCAAGACCCTTGCTGAATGTTGGCATCGCAAATCCCTTCCACTGTGCTTTTCAACTAAAAGAAGAAAGAAAGACTCGCAGTTCTATAGCACTTTTCACAACCTCAGAATATCCCAAAGCACTTTACAGCCAGTAAAGTACTTCTTGAAGTGTAGTCACTGTAGTAATGGAGGAAAACACAGCAGCCAATTTGAATGCAGCAAAGTCCCACATACAGCAATGTGATAATCTGTTTTTGGTAATGTTGGTTGAGGGATAAATATTGACCAGGACACCGGGGAGAACTCCCCTGCTCTTCTTCGAAATAGTGCTGTGGAATATTTTACGACCACCTGATAGGACAGATGGGTCCTCAGTTATTATCTCATTTGAAAGACGGCGCCTCTGACAGTGCAGCACTCCCTCAGCACTGCACTGGAGTGTCAGCCTAGATTTTGTGCTCAAGTCTCTGGAGTGGGGCTTGAACCCACAACCTTCTGACTCAGAAGCAAGAGTGCTACCCACTGACACAAATACAATAAGAGTATATTGGAATATAAACAGAAAATGCTGGAAATACTCAGCAGGTCAGGCAGCATGCATTTTCTCTTTATATTTCAGATTTCCAGCATCCGCAGTATTTTTGCCTTTTGTAAGAGTACATTGGACATAGTTACAGTAATTGACCTGCTAGTTGCTTCATCCGATTATGGGGCATTACTGCATTCTAAAGTCCATTACTTGTTCTTTTCGGCAACAGTGTGTCCCTTTGTAGCACATTTAAAGATTGACAAAATACTGCATATATTACAAGTGACATAGTTTTAGCGAATGAGTAACAGTGAATCTGATGTGGTGGATGAAAGGTTGATGTGCATGTATGTTGAGTTCTCATCTTGGTTTCCTATTGTGCTTTCAACTAGGATTGTGATTGTTCTATGTCAAGTCGCTAACTGTGCATTATGCCAAAGAACTCCCCCAGCTGAGCGTTGCAGTAGTTAGAGGTAGCTGCTGAGCCAATTGTTCAGCTGCCTGGGATTGCAAAAAGGCCAGCTACCTACATGAGCAGCTACCTGCCATGCATGTGCTAGAGTACCTTGAGAGTCATGCGCTGTGGACGCTCATTGTTTTCAGAGGTGCTGCCCCTGTACACTTCTGCAGGACACAAAGACGTCAGTATCGCTAGGAAGCTCCTTCATGTCTCCAGCCGTACCTCTACTTCTCACAAGGCACAGGTCGCTGTTTGCACACAGATCCCGGGGCCTTTACAAGCCTTCCTAATGGTTGTGCTCCAGATTTTGTCCAAGGCAGCCTAGAACCTGCTTCATGGCTCTTGTACCTCAACCTTCTATAGCAGCAGTGGGAGCATTCAAGCCAAGTGTCCCAAGTGTGTCTGTTACTGAGGATTCAAGCCCAAAATCTATATTGACTCTTTAATGCAGTGCTGAGGGAGTACTGCATAGTCGAAGGTGCTATCCTTTGGATAAGATGTTAAATCACGTTTCTGTTGGCCAGGACATCAGGAGAACTGCTTGTTTTTATATGATTTTAAGGTCCATCTTCAAGGTGTTTTCCTGGCCAACATTCCCCCCTCAACCAACACCACCAAAAATAGATTACCTGACCTTTCATCCAATTGCTATTTGTGGGACCTTGCTGTGCTTAAACCAACTGCCACATTTGTCTATAATGCAATGGTGACTATACTTCAAAGTAATTAATTCTATGTGACTCACTTTGGAACATTTCTGAGAGATGAGACACACATTCTTTCCTTCCCTTCCTTTGCATGTGTTCTAACAGGCTGTGCTCGACAGTAGAGCAGTAAGTCAACACGATTCTGCACTGCCCTTCCAAATACTGACCCCCTTCTCCAAGCTACGTCCTAGCGCGTGCAATTTTGGGAGGTGGGGAGAGCGGATGAGCTGTGGGCATTCCCCCTCCTCCCTGTGGTTTAGATTGAAATGATGTATTCTGCTTAAGTTGAGAACACCGTCCACAGTTAATAGGCTATTAATGCAAAAAAAAACCCGGCGACAGGGTGAGTTTTGATGTGACCGCTTATTGGGGGTGGGGGGGAGGTGGGCGAATGCGAATTAACAAACGGACAGGCCCACTGCACAACCAAAATATCTCCTCAGCGGTTTCAGTGATTTGGTGCAATGTGTTAATGTGCTGAATGTGGCAATCTTTCACACATCACCCAGCCTCTTCAGTAGCATTATAACTCCAGGCGATTCATTTGCCTGGAGTTACAGGACGTTGACCGCATGGGACCGTTGAATCAATAAAAGTTAATACTGTAAATGGAATACAAATACTTAGTATGAATTTGTTTTCAAAATCACTCTTAATTTAATGGAGATTTGAGGTGAAAGAGATTAAAAGATCAATTTCATTCGCGGGACGTGGGCGTCGCTGGTGAGGCCGGCATTTATTACCCATCCCTAGTTGTCCTGAGAAGGTGGTGGCAGTGGTTTGCTAGGCCACTTCAGAGGGCAGTTAAGAATCAACCAAGTTGTGGTGGGTCTGGAGTCACATATAGGCCACACTGGGTAAGGACGGCAGGTTTCCTTCCCTAAAGGACATTAGTGAACCAGTTGGGTTTTTACAACAATCCGACAGCTTCATGGTCACTTTTACTGATACCACCTTTTTATTACCAGATTTTTTAAACTGAATTCAAATTCTCAAACTGCCATGGTGCGATCTGAACTCACGTTCTCTGGATTATTAGTCCAAGGCCTCTAGATTACTGGTCCAGGAACATGCCCACTACCCATTGTTAATTAAGAATTTTATATTAGCTTACTTATGGGGAAGCCCATTTGATTGAGCGTTCAAATGGTTTTAGTGCAAGTTACATCCCTGTGACTCGACTGCACGAGCAATTTCAAGCTAAGTCTCTCCGCTGTCCAATGGAAACTGCGACCAGCAGTGTACCCGATCGCAAATTCAAAGAAAAACATTGCAAGCTGGCATCTGAGGAG
The DNA here is from genome assembly GCA_030390025.1 of Squalus acanthias. Classification (NCBI taxonomy): domain Eukaryota; kingdom Metazoa; phylum Chordata; class Chondrichthyes; order Squaliformes; family Squalidae; genus Squalus; species Squalus acanthias. The sequence goes on along the minus strand of CM059444.1, from coordinate 9,442,873 downwards.
ATGAGCAAACGTTGGTTTGCAAAGTTGTCTGCTGTCCCCAGCACAATGCAGCAAGCACCCCGAAGGGAAGGGATGTACACGTTCATATACAGAGTACGCTGTGTCCACTCTCCACAGGCAGCTATGGAGGAGACACATAGCATGGGTATGGCAGTGTGGTGGTCATGTTACTAGACAAGTAATCCAGTGGGCCTGGACTACTAATCCAGAGAAAGTGAGTTCAAATTCCACCATGGCAGTTTGAGAATTTTAATTCATTTTTAAAGATCTGGAACTCAAAAGCTGGTTTCAGAAAAAAAAAAACGGTTCATGAATGTCCTTTAGAGAAGGAAACCTGCCGGTCTGGCCGATAAGTGACTCCAGTCCCACACTAACTTGGTTGACTCTTAACTACCCTCAGTGGTATCAAAGCCCTACTCAGTGGTTCAGGAAGAAGGCCCACCACCACCTTCTCAAGGGTAACTGGGCAATAAATGCCAACCGTGCCGGCGATGCCCACATACCAAGAATGATTTTTTTTAAATGGGGTCCCCCAGCCATGACATGAGATCATTGGGCTCACCTTGCTCTGTCAAGACAGCCGATGGGACCTTATTAGTATCTCACGTACACATCGATTTAGCGATTCCTTTTTCAGTACATGGCCTATGAAAGACCTATGCATGACGACACTGCAAGAAAGAATTGAATTTTTATTGCACCTCATTACACCTTCCAGCTGCCTCTCAAAGTGCTTCAAATAGACCAAATGACTTTGAAGTTATTCTTATGTAGGCAAATCCAGCAGCTGATTTGCACACTGCAAGATCCCACAAACAGCAGAGTGCTGTTGATCTGTTTTTGATGGTGCTGGTCAAGGGTGGGGGGGAATGTCAACCAGGGTGTGACGAAAATGATCTTGCTTTTCCTGGAGTGGAATGGCCAAAGCTGCTCTACTAGGGGAAACCTGAGGCCCTTCTCGGGGCAAAGGCGAGAAAAAATGGAAATGCTTCGCTTGTAAAAGAGTCTTTAGGTGTGAAACATGAGGTAATCAATCCCTCTCCTTTCTTGGGGCATCCACGGAATTCAGACCAGCCCTCAAGTGCGTAATAAGTGGCGTTCTCGGGGTAGCCTGGGAACTCAACCAGATGTAGCGCCCCCTTGACATAGTGAGGGTGAGTGGAAGACTAATTCTCATCCCCCCACCCTACTCCCACCATCCCCTCCCCCCCCCGAGGTCAGGGAAAATGGGGTGTAATCCCAACGGAGCCCGATCGGAATTTCAGGCCGAAAGAGTATTTGGATAACATGGTGAATCCAGTATGTGTGCCGACACATAAATACTGTGGCTGCAGGAGCAAGTCAGAGGCTGGGTATTCTACGGTGAGTGTCTCACCTCCCAAAGCCTTTCCACCATCTACAAGGCACAAGTAAGGAGTGTGATGGAATACTCTCCTTTTGCCTGGATGAGTGCAACTCCAACAACACTCAAGAAGCTCGACACCATCCAGGACCAAGCAGCCCGCTTGATCGGCAGCCCATCCACCACCTTAAACATTCACTCCCTCCACCACTGGCGTACCGTGGCTGCAGTGTGTACCATCTACAAGATGCACTGCAGCAACTCGCCAAGGCTTCTTCGGCAGCGCCTCCCAAACCCGCAACCTCTACCACCTAGAAGGACAAAGGCAGCAGGCGCATGGGAACACCACCACCTCCAAGTTCCCCTCCCAGTCACACACCATCCTGACTTGGAAATATATCGCCGTTCCTTCATCGTCGCTGGGTCAAAATCCTGGAACTCCCTCCCTAACAGCACTGTGGGAGCACCATCACCACATGGACTGCAGTGGTTCAAGAAGACAGCTCACCACCACCTTCTCAAGGGCAATTAGGGATTGGGCAATAAATGCTGGCCCTGCCATTGACACCCACATCCTGTGACTGAATAAAATAAAGACAGGGGCTGAGAAGCAAAGTCCAAGCTGCCCCAGGCCGAGTGGGTACTCAAGCTTTTACATCGCAATCCATAGGGATCAGTGATTGAGATTTGGGCCAGCTTTAGAGCTCTGAACACTCAGGAATTTTCACTCAGTCAGAACCAGTCCTGAACCCCCGAGACCGCCAGCAAGTGTAACTGAACCATAATCTCCCTCCTCCTCCCCCTCCCCCGCTTTAGTTCTGTTGATGGTGAGTCAAGCGCCTTCCTGTTTTGATAGATCTCCCCGCATTTTCCTTCATTGTGCTAAATACCTAATCAATATCTACATGGCATCCAATTCAAGGCCCAGAGTTCCTTAGTCCACCTTAGATGAAAGCAGCTTTAGTACTGTGGGATTCTGGTCGTGAACTACATTCACTATCTTAACAATTCATTTTGAGTAATATTTAGTCTGCAATGGAAAATTAATTTATTAATCGCAACAGTTTTCTCTGTTACTCGCAGGTGCTGCTGGGCAAATAATTTCATGTATGACTTATTTCTGTGTATCATAGTTGACTATTAACCCAACAGGAGTTCTCTCAAAAGGAAACGACCTGTATTTATACGTTCCTAATAAAATATTTAATTTTCTATAATAAAGCTGGATTTAGCAGCACAATGGGGATCGTCCTCCCCTTGAGATAAAGGGGACAGGGGGAGCATGTCTGCTTGAGCTAGGTAAGGTTGAATTGCGAGGGGGGTGTAGAAGAGGGGCAGGTTGCACTGGGGAAGAGGGAGGAGGGGAAGATTGAACCGGGGAGAGGGCGAAGAGGGCCAGGTCGAACTGGGGGAGAGGGAGAAGAGGAGAAGGTCGAACTGGGGGAGAGGGCGAAGAGGAGAAGATTGAACTGGGGAGAGGGCGAAGAGGAGAAGATTGAACTGGGGAGAGGGAAAAGAGGGCCGGGTCGAACTGGGGGAGAGGGAGAGGGAGAAGAGGGCTGTGCCGAACTGGGGGAGAGGGAGAAGAGGGGAAGATTGAATTGGGGGAGAGGGAGAAGAGGGCCGGGCCGAACTGGGGGAAAGGGAAAGGGAGAGGGAGAAGAGGGCCGGGTTGAACTGGGGGAGAGGGGGAAGAGGGGAAGATTGAACTGGGGGAGAGGGAGAAGAGGGGAAGATTAAACTGGGGGAGAGAGAGAAGAGGGCCAGGTTGAATTAGGGGAGAGAGGGAGAGGGAGAAGAGGGCTGGGTCGAACTGGGGGGGAGGGAGAAGGAGAAGGAGAAGGAGAGGGTCAGGTTCAATTGAAGGGTAATAGGGAAAAGTGTACCAGCATGAACTAGGGCGTTTGAAGGGGGTGTGAGTGCCAGTGAACAAGATGGGCAGGTTGGAGGGCATAGCATATCTGCGAATTGTGAGGGGAAGGGGCCAGTATTGAGAGGGAGGAGGTGAATGCTTCCGTGAAGGGAGAAGGAGGTGCCCTTTTGAAGGATAGTAACTGATTGTTAATGTAGCTCTTTTTGGCGATGATCTGGTTGTTATGTTGAAAACCCAAGTGTCACTTATTTTTCCTATTTTTTTTTCCCAATTAAAAATGTTTCAATTGTGAAGCATTTAAAATGAACCAGAATACACGATTTTTCCAGTAAAATTCTAAACATTCCCTGGGAACGTGGCGCCTGAACCTTCATTAGAAATGCACCACATGTGGGGAGTACCACATCTGGAAGGAGAGTGTGCAGTGCTTCATTTGCTGCCTATAGCAGCGACTGCAACAATCTCTACTCAAAGACGACTTTCCAATCCCCTCTTTGCACTTAGATTTATTTTTAAGAATAAAATTGATTGAAATATTTTTTTTCCTGCACAGTAACAGATTATCTGCTGCGCCTGGGAGAAGTTTTAAAAGATAAAGAAAAATAATTCATTCCCCAAAGGACAGAAAGTCATTTCCAATAAATTTGAGCAAATAGCCCTTCCTTTTTAGGAATAAAAAAGCCACAATGCCCGTGTTCTTTGTCAATTCCAAAATATTGAGCAAATAAAGGGGATTTTCCAACCCCTGCCCCTTTAGTCAGGCAGGAACAACAACAACCTGCATTTATATAGCACCTTTAAGATAGTAAAACGTCCCAAGGCGCTTCACAGGAGAGCTATCAGACAAAATTTGTCACCAAGACACATAAAGAGATATTTTGACAGGTGAGCAAAAGTTTGATCAAAGAGGTATGTTTTAAGGAGCGACTTAAAGATGGAGAGAGAGGCAGAGAGGTTTAAAGAGGGAATTCCAGAGCTTAGGGCCCAGGCAGATGAAGGCACGGCCGTTAATGGTGAAGTGATGGAAATCGGGGGATGCGCAAGAGGCCAGAATTGGAGGACGCAGAGATCTCGGAGCGTTGTGGGGCTGGAGGAGGTTACAGGGCGGGGCAAGACCATGGAGGGTTCTGAACACAAGGAATAGAAATCTAAAATCGAGGCAAACGGGGCAGTAACGCGAGGTAAATGACGGTGCAGTACTTACCGTCTGTGCCAATGACGTCCGGGTCACGGCCATTTTGACTGGTGCTGTGAAATGTGCGCCTGCCCGTTGCTACTTGATGCAGAGGAACCTTAAAAGTGGCCCTTAAAGGGACGGCTGCAAGCCCCTCAAAACAAGGCAAGATAAATGTTTTAAAGTGATCTTTGTGGGATCGGAAGGAACATTAACCCACCCTCCTGATGCGCAACCCTCCCTCACGATTCCTTCTCCACCTCCCCCCCCCCCCCCCCCCCCCCCCCCACCCTTAACCTGTCTGGATTGGCTTGGCTCTGCGGAGCTGCATTAACCGTCCTCCCCGATCGCGAGCTTCTCCAAATGTGCGCGCACCTTGCTAACATAATTCAAATGAGGCCCGTCCGTGAAAGCAACTCATTCCGCCTGCTTCCCACCCGATGGAAACAGTCACTTCAAAACCATCCCCTAAGTGTCAGAACTCAAAATGTTTATTGCAGGGAATGGGCATATCCCCAACCTATTTCCGACTTCCCCTCCCCCCGCCCCAATCCAGTAAATAAATCTTGTGCCTTCAACGCTTGTGTGTCCCTTCAGGCTTTCATGTGATTGTGGTTTATTTTCCCCAATACAGTTTATGCTACGAGTCCGTGTCCTGCTGCACATACAGTGTCATTACTTGTTTTCAGATGTCGCAGGCTTATATTACTGTTGTAATGTAGGAAACGTGGCAGCCAATTTGCGCACACCAAGGTCCCACAAACAGTAATGTGATAATGACCAGATAATCTGTTTTAGTGATGTTGATTGAGGGATAAATATTGGCCAGGACACTGGGGAATAACTCCCCTGCTCTTCTTCGAAATAGTGCCATGGGATCTTTTATGTCCACTTGAGAGGGCAGTTTAACGTCTCATCCAAAAGACGGCACCTCTAACAGGGCAGCACTCCCTCAGTACTTTTCGCTTCAACCACTCCCTGTGGTTGCGAGTTCCACATTCTCACCACTCTTTGGGTAAAGAAGTTTCTTCTGAATTCCCTATTGGATTTCTTGGTGACTATCTTATATTGATGGCCTCTAGCTATGCTCTTCCCCACAAGTGGAAACATTCTCTCTGGATCCACTCTATCAAAACCTTTCATAATTTTAAAGACCTTTATTAGGTCACCCTCAGCCTTCTTTTTTCAAAAGAGACCCAGCCTGTTCATCCTTTCCTGGTATGTATACCCTCGTATTTCTGGCCTCATCCTTGCAAACCTTCTCTGCACCCTCTCCAGTGCCTCTATATCCTTTTTATAATATGGCGACCAGAACTGTACGCAGTACTCCAAGTGTGGTCTAACCAAGGTTCGATGCAGGTTTAGCATAACTTCCCTTTATTAGCTTTTCCAAAGATGTTAGTCAGCTTTTGCAAATTTCCTAAGCTGGCATGTGTGAAAATAATAAAGATAACGGTAATAATGGAAAGAAATAGTTCTCGTTCCTCATCAATCTGTAACCATGGAGACCGATGCCCTGACTGGTTCCTCCAGAATGTGTGCTGCAGAGCTGCTGTGATTGATGCCTTTTAGAGAGAATTTCTCAGGGATTGGATTTTAAGCAAACTGTGTGCAACATTGTATTTCACTTACCTAAGCCATCTCTGTGTTTAATAAATTAATTTTGCTAAGCTTGCCAACTCATCTACTTTACAAACTTATATTGTCTCTGAACTGATGTGGCTCCAAGAGTGAATTGATCACTGGCAACTGCATTTCAGAGTGGGGTGCAGCGCAGATTCAGCAGAACGATACCGGGGCTTAGATCGCTAAATGATGAGGACAGGTTGCAAAAACTTGGCTTGTAATAGAAGAGTGAGGGGTGATCCGATTGAGGAGTTTAAAATGCTAAAGGGATTCGACAGGATAGTTACAGAGAAGCTATTTCCTTTGGAGGGGGGAATACAGAACTAAGGGGCAAAATATAAAAATCAGAGCTAGGCCATTGAGGAGTGAAATCAGGAATCACTTCTTCACACAAAGGTTAGTGGAAATCTGGAATACTCGCCCCCAAAAGGCAATTGGAGCTTTCAAGACTGAGATCACTAGGTATTTGTTAGGTAAGAGTATCCAGGGGTATGGAGCTAATCTGGGGAATTGGAATCGAGGTACAGATCAGCCAAAATCGAATTAAATTGCGGAACAGGCAGGAAGGGTTGAATGGCCGACTCTTGTTCCTATGCTCCTGTCAGCTCACATTCATCTCCCCCTTCAACCTCTCCAATTTAAGCTGACACTATTCTCCCCTTCTTCCCTAGTTCACCCTGGTACTCCACCCCCACTCCAGTTTCTACTGGCACTCTTCTTTCTCCCCACCCCATGGTTCATACTACCATTCTTTGTCACCACCCCCCCCCCCCCCCCAGTTAATGCTGCCACTCTCCTTCCTCACTCTCCCAGTTAATGCTGCCACTCTCCTTCCTCACTCCCCCAGTTAATGCTGCCTCTCTCCTCACTCCCCCAGTTAATGCTGTCACTCTCCTCACTCCCCCAGTTAATGCTGCCACTCTCCTCATTCCCCCAGTTAATGCTGCCACTCGCCTTCCTCACTCCCCCAGTTAATGCTGCCACTCTCCTCACTCCCCCAGTTAATGCTGCCTCTCCTTCCTCATTCCCCCAGTTAATGCTGCCACTCTCCTCACTCCCCCAGTTAATGCTGCCTCTCTCCTCACTCCCCCAGTTAATGCTGCCTCTCCTTCCTCATTCCCCCAGTTAATACTGCCACTCTCCTCATTCCCCCAGTTAATGCTGCCACTCTCCTCATTCCCCCAGTTAATGCTGCCTCTCTCCTCATTCCCCCAGTTAATGCTGCCTCTCTCCTCACTCCCCCAGTTAATGCTGCCTCTCTCCTTCCTCACTCCCCCAGTTAATGCTGCCTCTCTCCTCATTCCCCCAGTTAATGCTGTTACTCTCCTCACTCCCCCAGTTAATGCTGCCTCTCTCCTTCCTCACTCCCCCAGTTAATGCTGCCACTCTCCTCATTCCCCCAGTTAATGCTGCCTCTCTCCTCACTCCCCCAGTTAATGCTGCCTCTCTCCTCACTCCCCCAGTTAATGCTGCCACTCTCCTCATTCCCCCAGTTAATGCTGCCTCTCTCCTCATTCCCCCAGTTAATGCTGCCTCTCTCCTCACTCCCCCAGTTAATGCTGCCTCTCTCCTTCCTCACTCCCCCAGTTAATGCTGCCTCTCTCCTCATTCCCCCAGTTAATGCTGCCACTCTCCTCATTCTCCCAGTTAATGCTGCCAGTCTCCTCACTCCCCCAGTTAATGCTGCCTCTTTCCTCACTCCCCAGTTAATGCTGCCACTCTCCTCACTCTCCCAGTTAATGCTGCCACTCTCCTCACTCTCCCAGTTAATGCTGCCACTCTCCTCATTCCCCCAGTTAATGCTGCCACTCTCCTCACTCCCCCAGTTAATGCTGCCACTCTCCTCACTCCCCCAGTTAATGCTGCCTCTCTCCTCATTCTCCCAGTTAATGCTGCCAGTCTCCTCACTCCCCCAGTTAATGCTGCCTCTCTCCTCACTCCCCCAGTTAATGCTGCCACTCTCCTCACTCTCCCAGTTAATGCTGCCACTCTCCTCATTCCCCCAGTTAATGCTGCCACTCTCCTCACTCCCCCAGTTAATGCTGCCACTCTCCTCACTCCCCCAGTTAATGCTGCCTCTCTCCTCATTCTCCCAGTTAATGCTGCCAGTCTCCTCACTCCCCCAGTTAATGCTGCCTCTCTCCTCACTCCCCCAGTTAATGCTGCCACTCTCCTCACTCTCCCAGTTAATGCTGCCACTCTCCTCATTCTCCCAGTTAATGCTGCCAGTCTCCTCACTCCCCCAGTTAATGCTGCCTCTTTCCTCACTCCCCCAGTTAATGCTGCCACTCTCCTCACTCTCCCAGTTAATGCTGCCACTCTCCTCACTCTCCCAGTTAATGCTGCCACTCTCCTCATTCCCCCAGTTAATGCTGCCACTCTCCTCACTCCCCCAGTTAATGCTGCCACTCTCCTCACTCCCCCAGTTAATGCTGCCTCTCTCCTCATTCTCCCAGTTAATGCTGCCAGTCTCCTCACTCCCCCAGTTAATGCTGCCTCTCTCCTCACTCCCCCAGTTAATGCTGCCACTCTCCTCACTCCCCCAGTTAATGCTGCCACTCTCCTCACTCCCCCAGTTAATGCTGCCTCTCTTCTCACTCTCCCAGTTAATGCTGCCACTCTCCTTCCTCACTCCCCAGTTAATGCTGGAAATCTCCTCACTCCCCCAGTTAATGCTGGAAATCTCCTCACTCCCCCAGTTAATGCTGGAAATCTCCTCACTCCCCCAGTTAATGCTGGAAATCTCCTCACTCCCCCAGTTAATGCTGGAAATCTCCTCACTCCCCCAGTTAATGCTGGAAATCTCCTCACTCCTTGCTTCCTCAGTTGTGTGCCGACACTCTCCCCCTTTCCCCCTCCCCTGCCGCCAGTTATGTTGGTAGTCTCCTCTCTCAGCACCACTCCCCGTTCCAGGTCCTTGCAGCGATCAAAGCAGGACAGGGCGTACAGAATGTTTTAAAACCTGCCTATTTTGGTGGAGATCCTCTGCACTGACTCGTTGCCTGTGCGCGACCACCTCTTGCAGGCGGCGTTGATATTGGCACCAATTTTGGCACCGTTGGCGCATTTGCCTGTTTGACACAGTGCGTTGGCAACACCAATGGCAGCATTCCGTGATAGTGCCAGCGCCCGTTCAGCAAACAAATCACCTCCCACGGCGCTCAGTCTGGGGGCCTTTAGACATGACTAATTAGATTGCATTGTTCTGTGGTCAGCACTAAATAGGCTGACAGCGGATCAATTAGCTGCATGTGGGGATCATCAGTGTAGCACATCGTTACATAATTAAAGAGACGTAAAGCAACAATCTGTACAAGATCCTCTGTCCAACTCGAAGCACGAGATTTTCCAATTTTATCTTCAATCTTTTTTTTAAAATACAGGTGCAACGCACTGTAGTGTGATATATTCTGCCGACCATTCATGGCACTTCTGCCCCTTTTACCTGTGACCTTTGGCAGATTTGTTGCTCTTTACACAGGGGAGGATGCACCATCTTATATAGGATTACAGAGGATATACGGCACAGAAACAGGCCATTTAGCCCAACCAGTTCATGCCGGCGTTTATGCTCCACTCGAGCCTCCTCCCGTCTTTCCTCATCTAACTCTATCAGCATAACCCTCTATTCCCTTCTCCCTCATATGCTTGTCTAGCCTCCCCTTAAATGCATCTATACTATTCGCCTCAACCACTCCCTGTGGTAGCAAATTCCACATTCTCACCACTCTTTGGGTAAAGAAGTTTCTTCTGAATTCCCTATTGGCTTTCTTGGTGACTATTTTATATTGATGGCCTCTAGTATTGCTCATCCCCACAAGTGGAAACACTCTGTATCTACTCTATCAAAACCTTTCATAATTTTAAAGACCTCTATTAGGTCACCCCTCAGCCTTCTCTTTTCAAGAGAAAAAGAGACCCAGCCTGTTCATCCTTTCCTGATATGTATACCCTCGCATTTCTGGTATCATCCTTGTAAATCTTGTCTGCACCCTCGCCAGTGCCTCTATATCCTTTTTATAATATGGCAACCAGAACTGTACGCAGTACTCTAAGTGTGGTCTAACCAAAGTTCAATACAGGTTTAGCATAACTTCCCTACTTTTCAATTCTATCCCTCAGAAATAAACCCTAGTGCTTGGTTCGCTTTTTATGGCCTTGGTAACCTGTGGTGCAATTTTTATGTATTTGTTCCTCTACCCCACCTAGACTCGCACCCTCCAAGTGATAAGTGACCTCCTTATTTTTCCTACCAAAATGAAATACCTTACAATTATCTGTGTTGAACTTCATTTGCCAATTATATGCCCATTCTGCAAGTTTGTTAATGTCCTCCTGTAATTTGTGGCAGTCCTTCTCAGTATTGACTATCCCCCCCCGATTTGCTGTCATTCGCAAATTTAGAAATTGTGTTTTTGATTCCAAAGTCTAAATCGTTAATGTAAATTGTGAATAACTGTGGTCCCAGTACTGATCCTTGTGGAACACCACTACCCACCTTCTGCCACTGTGAATAGCTACCCTTTACCCCTACTCTCTGCTTTCTATCTTGAAGCTAGCTAGTTATCCATTCTGCAACTTGTCCCCTGACTCTGCATTCTCTGACCTTGTTCATCAGTCTATTATGTGGTACCTTATTGAAAGCCTTTTGAAAATCTAGATAAATTACACCTACTGCATTACCATTGTCTACTCTCTCTGTTACCTCTTCAAAAAATTCAATGAGGTTGGTCAAGCAAGACTTTCCCTTTTGAAATCCATGCTGACTATTCATTATTATATTTTTGGTTTCTAGATGTTCTTCTATTTTCTCCTTTAGTAGGGATTCCATTATTTTTCTGACCACCGATGTTAAGCTGACTGGTCTATAATTCCCTGGACATGTTCTATCGCTCTTCTTAAATATAGGTATTACATTAGCTATCCGCCAGTCCTCTGGCACTACACCTTTTTCGAACGAATTATTAAATATGTGTAGTAATGCCTCTGCTATCTCTTCCCTAGATTATTTTAAAATGCATGGATGTAATCCGTCTGGACCAGGGGCTTTATCCTCTTTGAGTTTGATTAGTTTATTTATTATATCTCCTCTTTTTATTTTAAATGCACTTATCTCCTTACTAATCTCATCATCTAATGTCATGTCCACCTGTTCTATCTCCCTGGTAAATACTGAAGCGAAATAATGATTTAATATTTCTGCCATCTCTCTAACGTTACCTGTGGTATTATCCTGCCTATCCCTTAATAGCCCTATTCCCATCCCAACCTTCCTTTTTTATTGAAGTGCCTGTAAAATATTTTACTATTTTGTTTTATGTTCCTTGATAATTTAATTTCATAGTTCCTCTTTGCCTTCCTAATTGTTTTTTTGACTTCTCTCCTAATCTCTTCGTATTCTCCCTTATCATGCACTCCCTTGCTGTCTATGTACTTAATGTATGCCTCTTTCCTTACCCTCAATTGTTCTCTTATGACTTTATTCATCCATGGAGTCTCATTAGTGTTTAGTTTGTTCTTTTCTTTAGAAAGACCATTTTGTGCGTCAATAATTGCTTCCTGCAGAGGTCCCAAATTGCTTTGGTTAATGTCTTGCAGTTTTTAAATGGTTGAACACTCGTATAGTTGGTCCGAGTGCTAGTGTGACAAAAATTGTTTAAAAAAAAGCAGCCCATTTGCTCTGTGTGGTAAATGGTTCATTAAAAGAATGTTCCAGAAAGAAAAGTTACTGTAATGAGCAAATCTTGGGCCTCTGTTTTTTTTTAAAGTTGTGACACTCTGGCCAAATAATTCCTGAACAAAAAAAGACCTACATCATTAATAATCCTGCAAAGAGCACATATCATATTTTAATGATTGATTGAGTATTCAAATTTAGATCTCTGGCACTTTAAATCTGTCTGTCATCGGTTAATTGGCAGCTTAATATCTGTTCAGTTAATCTGCAATAAAAACTGAATGAAAATTGCTGGAAATACACAGAAGGTCAGGATAAAGATAAAAGGCAGATTAGCATTCTGCCGTCCGTACTTGGTCTGGCTTATATGTGACTCCGGTCCCACACCAACATGGTTGACTCTTAACTGCTCTCTGAAGTGGCCAAGCAAGCCACTCGGTCGTATCAAATTGCTTGCGGTTCAATGAGAAGGCCCACCACCACCTTCTCAGCTCAAACTAGGGAGGGGCAATAAATGCTGGCCTCGCCAGTGACGCCCACATCCTGAGAATGAATAAAAACAAAATTCTGGGTAGAGAACCCTTCATCAGAACTACCAATCTGGAACAAAGGATAAACTAGCACGAAAGCAGCCTGTCACGTCCCTCAAATAACTTCTTCAAACTGCTTTGAGCCACTTCATTCAGTCTACTCTTAATTCAGGGTTGCTTAATTCAAATTATTTTAGCACAAAAACACCTTTGAATTATGAGAAGTAGACTGTATGATTAAAAATAACATTTACAACACAACAAATACATTAAAAAAAAAACACGGTTCTGGAAAATAAATTGCTAAATTTACCTGTAAAATTGGTCTTCAAATTTTAGAAATGCCTTGAAACAGCTTTCCCTGCACAGGCCTGCCCCTCTCTCGGGGGCCTGGGTACGGTTGCCAATCCTCCAGGATTGCATTGGAGATTAATCTCCAGGACCTTACTGTGAGAAATCATAGTGGCAATGTGTTTACTTTCATTTTTTGATCACTTTCATTTATTATTTATAAAAATATTGGAGATGGGGGAAAGAAGGCTGTTTGACGGACAGCCAACAATCATCCAATGAGGTAACAAAGAGTCTGTTCTCTTTCCAATGGGCGGGGGAAGGTGGAGCAGTGTGAGGATGGACATGTCGGGTGACCACTGGCCGCCATGTGAGGGCGAGGCGGTTAGAGGCGGGAAGTCATTGGATGCAATCTCCAGGAGTACATCCAACCAGAGTTGGCAGCCCTAGGCCTGGGGCTTGAGTTATGTTTCAGTCCCAGACCTTGGGTCTTAGGCAGGAGGAACTCAAGCTCCTTCTGACAAATTGTGTGTGTGTGTGTGTGATGCATCAATGGGAGCTGGGGTTTTCAGTCTGCCCCTGTGGAATTCCCATACCCAAATCCTAAGCAAATACTGCTAATTCACTGTGTGAGACGGAGCAAAAAAAATGTAAATAACTCAGAATAAGAGGTCTTGCACCTGAAGTAAGTTTTGAGCATTGTAAGTAAATAGTATTACAAATATATCTGTGAGGCCTGTATCTTTCAGTCACAAGGGGGTTAATTTTAACCCGCCTGATTTTACTTTCCATTGACTTCATTGGAAAATTACCCCCCCCCAGAAGTAAAACCATGATCTACGTGCCCTGGTTACAAAACGGTTCCTGTTCGTGGTAAACAATGGTTTAAACTGTCGAGAACATTTGGAGTGTCAGCTTTGAATGATGCTCATTAACAGAAGGTATTTTGTTTCCATCAGCTATCACTGAAAGACCAGAATAGAACGTCCTACAATTTCCAGATAGGAATACAACTGCAATTACAAAACATTTCCCATCTCCACCAAACTACCCTGTCATCTCTACCAAACTGAGTTCTCACTCTCGACCAATCCTGCGACTTGTAATGAGAATGGATGTGGATTGGCCACTCCCACTTTTCTAAGCCAATAGACAGACCCAAGGCACAGTTTATCAACAGTTCAGAATTTCAACCTATTCTAGTGTTTCTTCCCTCACCTGAAGTATTTAAAAAAAAGTTCTTTCGACTTTTCTGAAGAAACTGTGAAATGCCTCAAACTGAAGATTGGACACTCCGCGGGTACTTCCAATTTCCCAGAACCCAAGTGAGAGCCAGTCTTACAGGCAGTGCAGGTCAGGGAATCGGGGCCACAGTGTTGTGGTACTATCTCCGATCCACGTTCCCTGTGAGATCGATCCCTGCTGTGGGACACGGGATCATGGAATCACCGCTACTGTCTCTGTCACAAGAACTGCTCGGTCCAGGTCAATGTCCAGAGTCACCCTCAACCAGTTTTGGGTTGACATAAGCAATGCTCTTGTAGAATCATAGAATGGTTACAGCGCAGAAGGAGGCCATTCGGCCCGTCGAGCCCCTGCCGGCACTCTGCAAAAGTACTTTAGCTAGTCCCACTCCCCCACCCTTTCCCCAAGGGCGTTCATCACACATGATCGTCTTTGTAAACGAGTAAGAGGGAAGGAGAGAAAAATTGGTTCGGCTAGAAACGCAGAAAAAAAAGGCTTGGAGGCAAAACACAAACACCAGTGTCCATGGCAGCGACTTGGAGAACCTTTAGGGGATGAAATTGGTCACCACCATTAGCTCTGGCGCGGTGTAAAACGGGCTGCCGATTCACTCTCGGCCCATTTCACCCTACTGGCGTAGACTCATTTCACCCCATAGTGTTCCACAGTCTCCAGGGCAGAGCCCAATGTTAAGCATATTACTGAGCATTAAAATTCAATAACTATATTTGATACTATAAAATAAATCTTCTTTATTGGGCCTCTCCTGAAAACAGTCTACTCAAAGAATCATCCTGCAAAGACTTTAACTTGGCATGACCGACATGCAGTTCCTTGCGGACGCAGATAGATGATTGCATGTATCTGAGATGAAGTTGGTGTTGATGTTTATGGGTGCGGTGGTGCAGTGGTTATGGATATTGTACAAGCAACCCAGAGGTTGTGAGTTCAAATGCCACCGTAGTAAGTTGTGAAATTGAATTTCAGGAATCCGGTGATTTGTGGACAGGCACCAGAAGCACATGATCATGAAAATGGCTAAGTTGTTGTAAAAACCCAACTGGCTCATTAATGTCCTTCAGGGAAGGGCATCTGGCTGACAAGGCTGGTATTTATTGCTCATCCCTCGATACTCTTGAGAAGATGGTGATGCGCCTCCTTCTTGAGCCACTGGGTAGCAGTTTGATACAGCAGAGAGGCTTGCTAAGTCCATTCCAGAGCGCAGTTAAGAGTCAAACAGGTTGGTGCGCCCATCTACAGGCCCGCCTGAAAATTGCATCAGGCTGGCCTCGGGTATCAAAGGGGGGAGAGGGGGTGTTGGAGGGCAAGGTGTCCTCACATCACCCCCCCACCCCCCCCCCCCGACCTCGATTTTCTAATGGCTGCCTTTTTTTCAGGTGAGAAACGGGCAGACCGGCAGTTGAAAAAATTGCCCCCCCTCTATTTCCTAAAAATACTTTCATTATAAAAAGTAAAGCTTTACCGACCTCATATCCTCTCCATCACTAAGACCGTCTACTTCCACCTCCGTACAATCGCCCGACTCTGCCTCTGCCTCAGTTCATCTGCTGCTGAAACCCTCATCATGCCTTTTTTGCCTCCAGACTCGACTATTCCAATGCTCTCCCGGCTAGCCTCCCACCTTCCAACCTCTGTAAACATGAGCTTATCCTAACTCGCACCAAGTCCCCTTCACCCATCGGCCTTGTGATCTGCATTGGCTCTCGGTCCAGCAACGCCTCGATTTTTAAAATACCCATCCTCATGTTCAAATCCCTCCATGGCCTCGCCCCTCCCTATCTCTGTAACCTCCTCCAGCCCCACAATGCCCGCACCCCCCCCCCCCCCCCCCCGCCGAGATATCTGCGCTCCTCCAATTCTGGCCTCTTCCGCATCCCCGATTTTCTTCACCCCACAATTGGCGGTCGAGCCTTCAGCCGCCGAGGCCCTAAGCTCTGGAATTCCCTCCTTTAACCTCTCCGCCTCTCGACCTCTCTCTCCTCCTTTAATAAAGATGCTCCTCTTTGACCAAGCTTTTGGTCACCTGCCCTATTATTGCCATATGTGGCTCGGTGTCAAATTTTGTTTGGTTAACGCTGCTGTGAAGCACCTTGGGATGTTTTTAATACATTAAAGGCGCTACATAAATGCAAGTTGTTTGTTATTCTGTGCCTCCTCAGGCTGGGGCTGAGTGCCTGAGCAGGGAAGCTAAACAATGGATTTCAGTCCCCTCAGCGCTGGATGGGGCTCACGAGGAGCCGGTTGGCCTCCCCTGCACAGGTGCTTCATTTTTGCCTGTTTTATTTCTTTATGCTTGACTATAGATGACACTCCTCTACATTTCACTGCTGCCCAGGCGCAGAACCACCCATCTCTAGGACGGCAGAGCTGCTAAGCCTCCCCCATTGTGGTACAAAAAATTGGTGTCTTTTGTTAAAAAAGCAAACACAGATCCGTTTGTATCCTTTAAATGAGTTTGCTGTCAGCCGCACTCTCCTCAGTCACATAAATCTAACTCCTAACAGTTCCCCAATGTCGGGAGCTACGGAACAGATGTTCCGGGACGAGGAACCTGTCGGATTTGAGCATTAGTAACTCTTTGGAAGGATTCCCTGTTGCCGTTTGGTGGAACATAAGGCGAGATTGTTTCTGTTCGGGGAGAGGTGTGTGATGTTTGGTTTATCAGATTTAATTAGACCAAATTGTAAGCACGAATTGCGCAAGACCAACATCTAGTAATGAGATCTTTGCTGCCGATTTACAGAAATTGCAGTAATCACCACGGGAACAGAATATATGGTCTCTCGGAGTGTGCAGTGATTTGCAAGGCTCGTCACATTAGCTAGTAGCAATCTCCAAATCACATCCTGCAAATTTATTTTTTGGCCATCGTCGAGATATTGTTCTGACTCGTATGGCTGTGAGTATTGTAGGCTTCTCGAAGTCTGAATTTCGAGTGCAGCTTCCTACAGTGCGCCCCGCTCCGATTGCAGGAATAAGGCCCGGTCTCAGTTTTATTAGGGAGGGCTGCAATTCCTCGATGAACTTCCTGATTATTGATTTAATAGCTTTTCTTACGTTATCAACCACACAATGTTTCTTCCCCCCCCCCCCCGGCCCGTCACACTGAGCCCAGTGCGTTGTCCAGTCACATCACGTCACGGGATTTAGTGATGACAGTGTCTACAAATTGATGCTGATTGAGGGATAAATATTGGCCAGGACACCAGGGAGAACTCCCCTGCTCTTCTATCCAAATAGTGCCGCGGGATCTTTTACAGCCACCTGAGAGAGCAGACTGGGCCTCGGTTTAATGTCTCATCTGAAAGACGGCACCTCCGACAGTGCAGCACTCCCTCTGTACTGCACTGGGAGTGTCAGCCGAGATTTTTATGCTCAAGTCTCTGGAGTGGGACTATGAACCCACAACCTTCTGGCTCAGAGGCGAGAGTGCTACCCACTGAGGCACAGCTGACAGATGAGGCATGGAAATAAGTGCAATGATGGACATCTACTGGCTCAGACAAGTGGGGGGGGGAGGTGATCCCAGGTTCGACTCTAGGCCTGTGATCAGCTAGCTAAACTATGGGAGAAGGTGGGCAATAGTAAGGCTGTTGTAGTGGCATAGTGTCTCCAGGCAAAGAGTGTGGGATAGGGAGATGAAAAATGAGCAAGGGTTGCTGCTCCTGATCACTGTCCAATATTAACCCTTGTTGCAAAGAGAGGGAGAGAGTGTGTGTGTATTGTTTGTATGTCTATATAGATATATATGCATGTGTATGTGTACACATTTGGTATGTGTATGTATATATGTCAGTATATGTGTGTGTATAGTATATATGTGTGTATTGTTTGTATATTGAAGCACCTTGGGACATTTTACAAAGTTAAAGGCGCGATATAAATTCAATGTGTTGTTGTATATATATGTGAGAAGTCGCACAACACCAGGTTATAGTCCAACAGTTTTATTTGAAATCACAAGCTTTCGGAGCGGCTGCTCCTTCGTCAGGTGACTTCACCTGACGAAGGAGCAGCGCTCCGAAAGCTTGTGAGTTCAAATAAAACTGTTGGATTATAACCTGGTGTTGTGCGACTTCTCACATTTGTCCACCCCAGTCCAACACCGGCATCTCCACATCATGTATATGTATGTAGATATGTATGTATGTGCATGTATACAAATTTGAGTGTGTGTGTGGGGCATGTGTATATATGCATTAAGGACAGGATCGAGTTCAGCTATAACTGAGGGAGGTAAGGATTGCCACAGTTTCGAAGTCCTGGGGAAAGATGAACTAGAATAGAAGCTGACATGATGTGCCTTGATTTCCACACGGTGCCTTGTGCAGCCACAGGCCACTGCATGGTTACAATCCTGGTGAGTGACAGAATGACTTCATTCCATTACTGCCTTTTCCTTTCCCCTTCCCCGAGGTCAAGTGTAAAGCTCTTCCAGCTGCCCGAGATGAGACCAACGAACCCAGCGGCACTCAAACCTCACACCTCCCCGGTACGTGCCAGGTTGGGTAGCACCTTTACCCACTTAACCATGGGGTGCATACCATGGCACTTGCTCCAAAGCTAATGTTTTAGATACTGGGTGAGGGAGGGGGTTAATTTTGACTTAGTGCGATAATGTAAAACGGGCAATAGCGAATCGGAAACCAGTTTTACATCTCTCGCGATTTTTATTCCCGTTGAAGTCAAAATTACCCCCTGGCTGTGAGATAATCAAATAATGGTCACCCCTTGGGGTGTGATTTTACACACAGGCAAAGCAATGCTGCTGATAGAGGATTTAATGACCCTTTCTATCAGTGTTTTCTGTGTATACTGTACTTGCTGGCCTCCCTTGGCTCCCGATCCATCAAAGCCTCAATTTTTCAAATTCTCATCCTTGTGTTCAAATCCCTCCATGGCCTCACCCCTCCCTATCTGTAACTCCTCCAAGAACTCTGTGTTCCTCCAACTCTGGCCTCTTGTGCATCCCCCTACTCCCTTCGCCCCCACCATTGTCAGCCGTGCCTTCAGCTGCCTAGGCCCTAAACTTTGGAATTCCCTCCCTAAACCTCTTTGCCTCTCTACCCCTCTCTCCTCCTATAAGACACTACTTAAAACCCACCTCATCTATCCTAATATCTCCTTATGTGGCTCGGTGTCAATTTTGGTCTGATTATGCCTCTGCGAAACGCCTTTGGACATTTTACCACGTTAAAGACGCTATATAAATGCCAGTTGTTTTTGTTGTTTTCTAAAGCTGCACAAGCATACATGCAGTGACGTTACATATCGGACCGCATCTATCAGTCTTTGCTTAGACATCCAAACTGAAAGACAGCAGATGCAGGATCTGCCTTATTAAAACTACCAGACAATCAGAACAACTACTTTGACTCAAAAGGGTGCTGAATAATAATACTTTAAGTGTGACTCGCAGCTATCTTTCAGCGTCAGAGAGGCCTGTTGCTGGGCAGACTGTACGGAAACCATTGTACTGTTTAAAGGGTTCATTTTATGAGGTGCTGGGGCAGTGTTTCTCGACACATGACCCCAGCAGATGAAGCTGCATGTCACAAGAATGAATTCAAATAACTACCCCTTACGAACAAAGGAAAGAAAGAACTCGCGTTTAGGTAGTGCCTTTCACTACCTGAGAATGTTCCAAAATGCTTCACTGTTGTTTTGTAGGGAAATGTGGCAACCAATTTGTGCACAGCAAAGTCCCACACATAGCTGTAAGATTAATGACCAAATGATTTGCTTTAGTGATGTTGACCAGGACACTGGGAGAACTCCCCTGCTCTTCTTCAAATAGTGCCATGGGATCTTTTACATCCACCTGAGGGGGCAGACTCGGTTTAGTGTCTCATCCGAAAGACGGCACCTCCGACAGTGCAGCACTCCCTCCGTACTGCACTCAAGTGTCAGCCTAGATTTTGTGCTCAAGTCTCTGGAGTGGGACTTGAACCAGAGGTGGGTGTGAGGTGGGGTCTGGGTGGGAGGTGGGGTTGGGTGGGTGTGGAGTGGGGTCTAGGTGGGTGTGGGCTGGGGTTGGGTGGGTGTGGTCTGGGTGGGTGTGGCGTGGGGTCTGGGTGGGTGTGGGCTGGGCTGGGTGGGTGTGTTCTGCAGCCTGGGTGGGAGGTGGGGTCTGGGTGGGTGTGGGCTGGGGTTGGGTGGGTGTGGGGTGGGGGTGTTCTGCGGTCGAGGTGGGTCTGGTTGGGAGGTTGGGTGGGTGCGGTGTGGGGTTGGGTGGGTGTGGGCTGGGGTTGGGTGGGTGTGTTCTGTGATCGAGGTGGGTCTGGTTGGGAGGTTGGGTGGGTGCGGGGTGGGGTTGGGTGGGTGTGGTGTGGGGTCTGGGTGGGTGTGGGCTGGGGTCTGGGTGGGTGTGGGCTGGGGTTGGGTGGGTGCGGGGTGGGGGTGGGTGGGTGTGGCGTGGGGTCTGGGTGGGTGTGGGCTGGGGTCTGGGTGGGTGTGGGCTGGGGTTGGGTGGGTGTGGGGTGGGGGTGGGTGGGTGTGTTCTGTGGTCTGGGGTCTGGTTGGGAGGTTGGGTGGGTGCGGGGTTGGGTCTGGTTGGGTGTGGGCTGGGGTTGGGTGGGTGTGGGGTGGGGGTGGGTGGGTGTGGTCTGGGGTCTGGTTGGGAGGTTGGGTGGGTGCGGGGTGGGGTTGGGTGGGTGTGGGCTGGGGTTGGGTGGGTGCGGGGTGGGGTTGGCTGGGTGTGGGCTGGGGTCTGGGCGGATGTCGGCTGGGGTTGGGTGGGTGTGGGGTGGGGGTGGGTGGGTGTGTTCTGTGGTCTGGGGTCTGGTTGGGAGGTTGGGTGGGTGTGGGCTGGGGTTGGGTGGGTGTGTTCTGTGATCGAGGTGGGTCTGGTTGGGAGGTTGGGTGGGTGCGGGGTGGGGTTGGGTGGGTGCGGGGTGGGGTTGGGTGGGAGTGGCGTGGGGTCTGGGTGGGTGTGGCGTGAGGTCTGGGTGGGTGTGGGCTGTGGTCTGGGTGGGTGTGGGCTGGGGTTGGGTGGGTGTGTTCTGTGGTCTGGGGTCTGGTTGGGAGGTTGGGTGGGTGCGGGGTGGGGTCTGGGTGGGTGTGGGCTGGGGTCTGGGTGGGTGTGGGCTGGGGTTGGGTGGGTGTGGGCTGGGGTTGGGTGGGTGTGGGGTGGGGTTGGGTGGGTGTGTTCTGTGGTCTGGGGTCTGGTTGGGAGGTTGGGTGGGTGCGGGGTGGGGTTGGGTGGGTGTGGCGTGGGGTCTGGGTGGGTGTGGGCTGGGGTCTGGGTGGGTGTGGGCTGGGGTTGGGTGGGTGTGGGGTGGGGGTGGGTGGGTGTGTTCTGTGGTCTGGGGTCTGGTTGGGAGGTTGGGTGGGTGCGGGGTGGGGTCTGGGTGGGTGTGGGGTGGGGTTGGGTGGGTGCGGGGTGGGGTCTGGGTGGGTGTGGGCTGGGGTCTGGGTGGGTGTGGGCTGGGGTTGGGTGGGTGTGGGTGGGGGTGGGTGGGTGTGTTCTGTGGTCTGGGGTCTGGTTGGGAGGTTGGGTGGGTGCGGGGTGGGGTTGGGTGGGTGTGGGCTGGGGTTGGGTGGGTGTGGGGTGGGGGTGTTCTGCGGTCGAGGTGGGTCTGGTTGGGAGGTTGGGTGGGTGCGGGGTGGGGTTGGGTGGGTGTGGCGTGGGGTCTGGGTGGGTGTGGGCTGGGGTCTGGGTGGGTGTGGGCTGGGGTTGGGTGGGTGTGGGGGTGGGTGGGTGTGTTCTGTGGTCTGGGGTCTGGTTGGGAGGTTGGGTGGGTGCGGGGTGGGGTTGGGTGGGAGTGGCGTGGGGTCTGGGTGGGTGTGGGCTGGGGTCTGGGTGGGTGTGGGCTGGGGTTGGGTGGGTGTGGGGTGGGGGTGGGTGGGTGTGTTCTGTGGTCTGGGGTCTGGTTGGGAGGTTGGGTGGGTGCGGGGTGGGGTCTGGTTGGGTGTGGGCTGGGGTCTGGGTGGGTGTGGGCTGGGGTTGGGTGGGTGTGGGCTGTGGTTGGGTGGGTGTGGGGTGGGGTTGGGTGGGTGTGGGCTGGGGTTGGGTGGGTGTGGGGTGGGGGTG
This sequence comes from Squalus acanthias, assembly GCA_030390025.1. Taxonomy (NCBI): domain Eukaryota; kingdom Metazoa; phylum Chordata; class Chondrichthyes; order Squaliformes; family Squalidae; genus Squalus; species Squalus acanthias. The sequence goes on along the minus strand of CM059444.1, from coordinate 9,421,062 downwards.
GGTGGGTGTGGGCTGGGGTTGGGTGGGTGTGGGGTGGGGGTGGGTGGGTGTGGGCTGGGGTCTGGGTGGGTGTGGGCTGGGGTTGGGTGGGTGTGGGCTGTGGTTGGGTGGGTGTGGGGTGGGGTTGGGTGGGTGTGGGCTGGGGTTGGGTGGGTGTGGGGTGGGGGTGGGTGGGTGTGGGCTGGGGTTGGGTGGGTGTGGGGTGGGGGTGGGTGGGTGTGGGCTGGGCTGGGTGGGTGTGGGCTGGGGTTGGGTGGGTGTGGTGTGGGGGTGGGTGGGTGTGTTCTGTGGTCTGGGGTCTGGTTGGGAGGTTGGGTGGGTGTGTTCTGTGGTCTGGGGTCTGGTTGGGAGGTTGGGTGGGTGCGGGGTGGGGTCTGGGTGGGTGTGGGGTGGGGGTGGGTGGGTGTGGGCTGGGGTTGGGTGGGTGTGGGGTGGGGGTGGGTGGGTGTGTTCTGTGGTCTGGGGTCTGGTTGGGAGGTTGGGTGGGTGTGGGCTGGGGTTGGGTGGGGGTGGGTGGGTGTGTTCTGTGGTCTGGTTGGGAGGTTGGATGGGTGCGGGGTGGGGTCTGGGTGGGTGTGGGCTGGGGTTGGGTGGGTGTTGGGTGGGGGTGGGTGTGTTCTGTGGTCTGGGGTCTGGTTGGGAGGTTGGGTGGGTGCGGGGTGGGGTCTGGGTGGGTATGGGCTGGGGTTGGGTGGGTGTGGGGTGGGGGTGGGTGTGTTCTGTGGTCTGGGGTCTGGTTGGGAGGTTGGGTGGGTGCGGGGTGGGGGTGGGTGGGTGTGGGCTGGGGTTGGGTGGGTGTGGGGTGGGGGTGGGTGGGTGTGGGCTGGGGTTGGGTGGGTGTGGGGTGGGGGTGGGTGGGTGTGGGGTGGGGGTGGGTGGGTGTGGGGTGGGGGTGGGTGGGTGTGGGCTGGGGTTGGGTGGGGGTGGGCGGGTGTGGGCCGGGGTTGGGTGGGTGTGGGGTGGGGGTGGGTGGGTGTGGGCTGGGGTTGGGTGGGTGTGGGGTGGGGGTGGGTGGGTGTGGGCTGGGGTTGGGTGGGGGTGGGTGGGTGTGGGCCGGGGTTGGGTGGGTGTGGGGTGAGGGTGGGTGTGTTCTGTGGTCTGGGGTCTGGTTGGGAGGGTGCGGGGTGGGGTCTGGTTGGGAGGTTGGGTGGGTGCGGGGTGGGGTCTGGTTGGGAGGTTGGGTGGGTGTGGGCTGGGGTTGGGTGGGTGTGGGGTGGGGGTGGGTGGGAGTGGCGTGGGGTCTGGGTGGGTGTGGGGTGGGGGTGGGTGTGTTCTGTGGTCTGGGGTCTGGGTGGGAGGTTGGGTGGGTGCGGGGTGGGGTCTGGTTGGGAGGTTGGGTGGGTGCGGGGTGGGGTCTGGGTGGGTGCGGGCTGGGTTTGGGTGGGTGCGGGGTGGGGTTGGGTGGGTGTGGGGTGGGGTCGGGGTGGGTGCGGGGTGGGGTTGGGTGGGTGTGGGGTCGGGGTGGGTGCGGGGTGGGGTCTGGGTGGGTGCGGGGTGGGGTCTGGGTGGGTGTGGGCTGGGGTCTGGGTGGGTGCGGGGTGGGGTCTGGGTGGGTGCGGGGTGGGGTTGGGTGGGTGCGGTCTGGGGTCTGGGTGGGTGCGGGGTGGGGGTGGGTGGGTGCGGGGTGGGGTCTGGTTGGGTGCGGGGTGGGGTCTGGGTGGGTGTGGGGTGGGGTTGTGTGGGTGTGGGCTGGGGTTGGGTGGGTGCGGGGTGGGGGTGGGTGGGTGCGGGGTGGGGTCTGGGTGGGTGCGGGGTGGGGTCTGGGTGGGTGGTTGGGTGGGTGTGGGCTGGGGTTGGGTGGGTGCGGGGTGGGGTTGGGTGGGTGCGGGGTGGGGTCTGGGTGGGGTCTGGATGGGAGGTTGGGTGGGTGTGGGCTGGGGTTGGGTGGGTGCGGGGTGGGGTCTGGGTGGGAGGTTGGGTGGGTGTGGGCTGGGGTTGGGTGGGTGCGGGGTGGGGTCTGGGTGGGTGCGGGGTGGGGTTGGGTGGGTGCGGGGTGGGGTCTGGGTGGGTGCGGGGTGGGGTCTGGTTGGGTGTGGGCTGGGGTTGGGTGGGTGCGGGCTGGGGTCTGGGTGGGGTCTGGGTGGGTGCGGGGTGGGGTTGGGTGGGTGTGGGGTGGGGTCTGGGTGGGTGCGGGCTGGGGTCTGGGAAGAGTTGTTGCGGCAGAGTCTGTTCCAGTTCTTTCTCAGTTGCTCATGAGAACTTATGATGGGCAAATCTGATTGGTCAGATGTCCAAGCGAGTTACTTGTGAGCGGAAATATATCTGAAAGCCAAGCTTATTGAAAGGCAAAAGAAACGAGAACATCTACAAGTAGCATCAGCGTCTGTAAGATGAAGCATATTAAATTTTATATCTTCACAATAACCAGAGAGTAATTAAAATGCTGTGCGAAGCCTCTCCTAGCAGTTCATATCCTCTCCTGCTCATCACTCACTCGAGAAACTAATCTCCCTGACAGGTTTCAGGAGCTATCAGTCATGTGATTTCTGAGGGTTGATGAGTGTGTTCCTATCAACAAAATAACACTGATGAGTGTACATGAGGAAGAGGTGGTGCCAGGGTGCAGTGCATTTGTGCACCAAGGTATGGGGCTTTGGCACTGGGATGGCAGGGTTCAACTCTTTCCTGCCCCAAAACTCAGTGCCCAAGTTCGTGCACACTGTCATGGGGCAGTGTAAAAGCAGTCCCCTCTCCTCCAATCAAAAAGGTTGTGCTGCTGCAAGTGGTGCTCTGTCATTGGTCAATGTGAGGCCCTCTGCCATTGGTCAATATGGTGCCCTCTGTCATTGGTCAATGTGAGGCCCGCTGTCATTGGTCAATGTGAGGCCCTCTGTCATTGGTCAATGTTAGGCCCTTTGTCATTGGTTAATGTGAGGCCTTCTGTCATTGGTCAATGTTAGGCCCTTTGTCATTGGTTAATGTGAGGCTCTCTGTCATTAGTCAATGTGAGGCCCTCGGTCATTGGTCAACGTGAGGCCCTCTGGAATTTCATGATCAGTAATACTAAATAATACAAACTATGGGGTGGGGGCCAATTTAAACTTTCCCCTTCCGTGGGCAGCCTCACCTACCATTCAGTCGGAAAATCATGGGGATATTCACTGCTGGTGGGTGAGTCTTCTCATCAGGAGCATGGACTCATAAAATGGCGCCACATACACAGTGTTCTGGAATATTCATTTGCAGTGTAGCATGAGACAGACGCAAAGCTGTTTTCTTGTTTGTTTTGGGGAATGGGTTGCACTCATTTTATATGGTTACAGTCTCTTAATGTATAAAAATAAATTCCTGACCGCATCAACGCATCTTACTTTTATTCCTACGAGGCTGTGCCGTCTTGCAAGTGGAGCTTTGAGAGGATCAGAATGAGAGGGAATGGAAGGTTTTATCAGCGCTGACAACAGAATAGCTCTTTGGGTAGTGCAGGTTTTACAGCCTACCGAATCCCTGTCCCCTTTTAGTCTCTCACTCTGTTCACAGAGGGATTAGACCACAACATCGCTGGTCAATAGTCACTTGCATCATCTCAGAGGTAAATCAAATGGACTCTTTTTCAAATTTTGTGGTGACATTTCTCCTGATAAAGATGAGGGCTGTTTCGACTGGGGAATGGAATGCTGTCCCATTTCAGACTTCCATTGCCAACCCCATTCCAGACTCTTGCTGCCGATCCCCGTATCAGACCCCCGTATCAGATCCCCGTATCAGACCCCCGTATCAGATCCCCGTATCAGACCCCCGTATCAGATCCCCGTATCAGACCCCCGTATCAGATCCCCGTATCAGACCCCCGTATCAGATCCCCGTATCAGACCCCCGTATCAGATCCCCGTATCAGATCCCCGTATCAGACCCCCGTATCAGATCCCCGTATCAGATCCCCGTATCAGACCCCCATATCAGACCCCCATATCAGACCCCCGTATCAGATCCCCATTTCAGACCCCATATCAGACCCCCATATCAGATCCCCGTATCAGACCCCCATATCAGATCCCCATTTCAGATCCCCATATCAGATCCCCATTTCAGACCCCATATCAGACCCCCATATCAGGCCCCCATTTCAGATCCCCATTTCAGATCCCTGTATCAGATCCCTGTATCAGACCCCCATATCAGGCCCCCATTTCAGATCCCCATATCAGACCCCTGTATCAGACCCCCATATCAGGCCCCCATTTCAGACCCCCATATTAGACCCCCGTTTCAGACCCCATATCAGACTCCCATATCAGAACCCCATTTCAGATCTCCATATTGGACCCCCATTTCAGACACCCCTCGCCCCCCCCCCCCCCATTCCACACCCACACATCAAGCTCTCTCACTGAAAATGGTAAACTCATAATTCTCCTTATTATGCTTCTGAGAATTTTTCACCCAAAGGGTAATAGACTTGTGGAATAAGTTAGCAGGGAAGAGCACTGAAGTAGATGAAAGGGTTTAGGAGAGAATTTGACGTGTTTATGGAGCGAGAAGAGATCTGACAACAAGGTAGGTAGGAGGATTGATCAATGGAGAAGGGACGGGTTCCTTCAGCCTAATGATCTTTTCCTAATCTTAAGAATTATCGCACCATGTTGGGACGACTGAGCCACACAAGTTTAATGTCATTTTCTAATTGCAACCCTGTTAAGGCAGGAAGAAAGAAAAAGGAGTTCTGTTTAATTAAATAAATCTGCTCCTGGTAATTAAGTCAAACATTTTTGAGCAGTATTCAGACAGCGAGAAAAGAGAGAAAGAATTTGTATTTGCATTTAGAAAGCACCTTTCATGTCCTCAGGACATCGCAAAGTATTTCACAGTCAATGAATTACTTGTTGTTTTGGAGGAAGCTCTACTGCCAATTTGCACACAGCGAAGACAAACACTGAATTGAAAGACCAGATAATCTGTTTTTAGTGGTGCTGGTTGAGGGATAGATATTGGCCAGCACACTGGGGAGAACTCCCCTGCTCTTCGTCAAATAGTCCCGTGGGATCTTTTATGTCGATAGACGGAGCCTCGGTTTAACGTCTCATCCGAAAGATGGCACCTCTGACAGTGCAACACTTCGTCAATCTTGCACTGTCAGCCTAGATTTTGTGATCAGGTTTCTGGAGTGGGGCATGAACTCACAACCATCTGACTGGCGCTACCAACTGAGCCACGGCTAATTGGGAACCGCAACTGCTCCCCCTCGTGTTAGTATTGGGATTGACTGCACCTTCTCTTTGAGCTGGTCGCTATTATAGTTCGGGATTTTTCCAACATTTTTTTCTTGTGCAAACAGCCTTTTGATAGTATCTGTAAGTAGACTGTATCCCTTATAAAATGAGACCTTTCTAATTTCTACCTTGCTGATTTAACATCTGAAACTAACAATTTATCACAATCACAGGAAATTGCTGACTGGAAGTAGACATAGGATTCTAACTATGCCTCCTGCCAATCCAGAAGATGTCAAATATCAAATATTGCAACCACTTGCTACAGGCTAAAAGTACTGATGGAATTTATTTACAAATAAAATGAGTTGCAGAAGCAAGAAATAGAAAAAGTGCTATCAATCGCAAGGGCAGCGAAGGTTGCAGTAGCTGAGTGAGTATTCAAAATTCTGAGGGGTTTTGTTAACTTTTTCCAATTTTTGGTGAGTCAGTAACAAGAGGCATAAATTTAAGATCATCACCAAAAGGATGAAGGGAGAAGTTAGGAGTATTTGTTTTCAATATGCAGAGGGTTGCTAAGACATGACATGCCCCACTAGAAAAAATGGTGGAAACCAAATCCACAATAGCTTTTAATAGACAGGTGGGTACATAGTTAAAGAACAGAAGTTTGATGGGGTATGGTGAAAGGGCAGGGGAGCAGGACTAATTGGATAGCTCTTTCAGTGTTCAGCGGTTGTACATTTGTCTGATATTTGGTTGAGTGAGTTGAATTCCATAACCAGCTGCTTATGTATTACAACATGACGCTGTGTCATTTCAAGACTTTGCCAGAAGGTGGCAAAGTCTATAAACTAGTAAGACGGAGGGTGGGGGAGGATCTACAAGAAATGAAACAAGCCTAAATATAAACGAAGCAGGAAAGGAGAGCATAGGACAGACTAAACTAAGGGAGGACATAAATGGCCAGGGAATAAATAGAGTTGCAGAACAGGAGTGTAAAAGGATGGTTAAAAATAAAGTGAGAGGAAATGCTATTAAAAATGAGCTAAACTCTCTGTACAGCAATGCACACCGTGTCCGCAATAAAACAGGGGAACTGCAGGCAATGATATGTTGCAAGGAACCAGATATAGTAGGGATTACTGAGACATGGCTACAGAAAAGTCAGGACTGGGAATTAAACATTGCAGGGTATAACATATTTAGAAAAGATAGAGTGGGAAAAGTGGGAGATGGAGTAGCTGTACTTATCAGAGATAACATAATGGCAGTAGAAAAAAGTGACGCAGCCATCAGTAAGACAGAAATAGAATCCATGTGGATAAAGATAAAAAATAATAAAGGATCAATTACACTAATAGGGATAGCCTACAGACCACCTAAATGTGGAAGGGAGGTGGAGGAAGAAATATGCAAACAAATTAGGGAAATGAGTAAATAGCATAGAATAATAATCATGGGGGATTTCAACTACCCAGATATTAATTGGACAGAAGAGGTAGTCAAAGGGAATAAGGGAATGGAGTTCCTACAATGTGTACAGGACTCCTTTCTAACCCAGGATGTAATATTATATGGTTCAAGATAATAATTGAGAAGGACATAAGTATGACGAAGACCAGGGTAATAGATTGGAGAAATGCCGATTTTGAGGGGCTGAGAATAGAACTTGGGAAAATAAAATGGATAACAATATTGGCAAACAATGACGTAGAACAGCAATGGGAAACATTTAAATCGGTGTTCAACAGAGTTCAGGAAAAATATATTTCGCTAAAAAACAAGAACAAACGAAACACTAATGAGACACCATGGATGAATAAAGACATTAGGAAAAAATTGAGGGTAACGAAAGAGGCGTACACTAAGTACATGGACAGCAGGGGAGAGCATGATAAGGGAGAATATGAAGAGATTAGGAGATAAGTCAAAAAAAATTAGGAAGGCAATGAAATTAAATTATCAAGGAACATAAAACAAAATAGTAAAATATTCTACAGGCACATAAATAAAAAAAAGAGTTGGGATGGGAATAGGGATGGACAGGATAAAATCACAGGCAGCGATAGCAAAATAGCAGAAATATTAGTTACTTTCCTTCGGTGTTTACCAGGGAGACAGATCAGGTGGACATAACATTAGAAGATGAGATTAGAAATGACAGAGCCGCATGTAAAAGAAAAAGAGGAGAAATAGTAATTAAACTAATCAAACTCAAAAGAGGATAAAACCCCTGGTCTGGACGGATTACATCCGTGCATTTTAAAAGAATCTAGGGAAGAGATAGCAGAGGCACTATTAACTATATTTAATAATTTGTTAGAAAAAGGTGCAGTGCCAGAGGACTGACGGATAGCTAACATAATACAGGTTGAGCGTCCCGAATCCGGCAACCTCGGGACCGAGGCCGAGCCGGTTTTCATGTTTTTCCGGACTTCGGAACGTGTTTCTGATGTCCGAGATCTGGAAATATCGCAACCTGGGCTCGGGCATTTCCGGACTTCGGACATCAGAAACACGTTCCGAGTCCGGAAATGCCTGGGCCCAGGTTGCGGTTTGACAGGGTGTCCGGATTCCGGAACATTTTATGGATTCCGGACGACCCTGCCACCAATCGTCCCGGAGTCTGGATTCTGGAACTCCGGATTTTGGACGCTCAACCTGTACCTATATTTAAGAAGAGAGATAGAACATGTTCATGAAACTATAGACCAGTCAGTTTAACATCGGTGGTAAGAAAAATAATTGAATCCCTACTAAAGGAGAAAATAGAAAAAACATCTAGAAACCAAAAATATAATAATGAATAGTCAGTGTGGATTTCAAAAGGGAAAGTCGTGCTTGACCAACCTCATTGAATTCTTTGAAGAGGTATCAGAGAGAGTAGACAAGGGTAATGCTGTAGATGTATTTATCTAGATTTCCAAAAGGCCTTCAGTAAGGTGCCACATCATAGATTAATGAATAAGGTCAGAGCATGCGGAGTCAGGGGACAAGTAGAAGAATGGATTGCTAGCTGGCTTCAGGACAGAAAGCAGAGAGTAGGGGTAAAGGGTAGCTATTCACAGTGGCTGAAGGTGGGTAGTGGTGTCCCACAAGGATCAGTGCTGGGACCACTGTTATTCACAATTTATATTAACGATTTAGACTTTGGAATCAAAAACACAATTTCTAAATTTGCGAATGACACCAAATTGGGGGGGATAGTCATTACTGAGGATGACTGCAACAAATTACAAGAAGACAGTAATAAACTTGCAGAATGAGCATATAATTGGCAAATTAATTTCAACACAGATAATTGTTAGGTATTACATTTTGGTAAGAAAAATAAGTTCACATATTACTTGGAAAATAAGAATCTAAATGGGGTAGAAGAACAAAGGGATCTCGGAATAAAAATACACAAATTACTAATAGCAACGCAGGTTAATAAGGCCATTAAAAGCAAACCAAGCACGAGGATTTATTTCTAGAGGGATAGAATTGAAAAGTAGAGAAATTATGCTAAACCTGTATCGAACCTTGGTTAGACCACATTTGGAGTACTGTGTACAATTCTGGTCGCCATATTATAAAAATGATATGGAGGCACTGGAGAGGGTGCAAAAAGATTTACAAGGATGGTACTAGAACTGTGAGGTTATGCCCATCAGGAAAGGATGAACAAGCTGAGTCTCTTTTCTCTTGGAAAAGAGAAGGGTGAGGGGTGACCTAAAAGAGATCTTTAAAATTATGAAAGGTTTTGATCGAGTAGACAGAGAGAGAGTGTTTCCATTTCTGGGGAAGAGCAAAACTAGAGGCCGTCAATATAATGTGGAATGTGGAACTCGCTACCACACGGAGTGGTTGAGGCAAATAGTATGGATGCATTTCAGGGGAGGCTAGACAAGCATATGAGGGAGAAGGGAATAGAGGGTTCTGCTGATAGAGTTAGATAAGGAAGGACAGGAGGAGGCTCGAGTGGAGCATAAATGCCGGCATGGACTGGTTAGGCCAAATGGCCTGTTTCTGTGCTGTATATTCTATGTAGTTCTGTGTAATTCTATGAATGAAGAGAAGAATGCCAGAACTGCTGAACACTGAACGATTCCTGTATTTTAAGGATACTTTCCCCTTTGGAGTTAAAGGCAATTTCTTTGAAGATTGTCCTTAACAAACAGAATCTTAACCTTCTAAACAATGGGTTGATGGCGCGATGAATATATTCACCACCTGTAGTCTTCATACATCTTAACCAGACTGTTTCAAGATGAATGACCATAAAAGACATCCGTCTTTCGGATGAGACATTAAACCAAGGCCCCGTCTGCCATCTCAGGTGGACATAAAAGATCCCACAGCAATGCTCGAAGAAGAGCAGGGGAGTTCTCCTCGTTGTCCTGGCCAATATTTAGCCCTCAAACAACAGCACCAATAGCAGATTATCTGGTCATTTATTTCATTGCTGTTTGTGGGAGCTTGCTGTGCACAAATTTACTGCCGCGTTTCCCTACATTACAACATCCAAACAATACACCAATTGAAATTCTATTTCACAATAATTAGAAAGAAGGAACAAACTTGGATTTATATAGAGCCTTGTTGGGTTCTCTGGGTGACCCAAAACATTTTACAACCAGTGGACTATTTTTAAGTGTAGATATGCAAGCAAACCCAGCAGCCAATTTGCATACAGCAAGATCCCACGAACAGCAAATGAACAAATGACCAGTTAATTCATTTTGGTGCTGTGGGTTGAGGGAGGAATATTTGCCAGGTGACCTGCTCTTCTACCTAATACTAGCATGAGATCCTTTATATCTACCTAAGCAGGCATACTTTGGTTTAACGTCTCATCCAAATGATAGCACCGCCAACAATATCGCACTCCCTCAGTACTGCGCTGAAGTGTCTACCTAGAATGTGCTCAAGTCCATAGTAGGCCTTGAACTCACCACTCGATGATCAAAGGCAAGAGTACAACCACTGAAACAAGCTGACACCATCTAATTCACATCTAGAATTAGATGTTTCTTATGTTCCTATCTATAGATTTTTGGATATTAAGGGAATCAACAGATATGGGGATCGGGCAAGAAAGTGGAGTTGAGATAGAAGATCAGCCATGAGCTTATTGAAATGGCGGAGCAGGCTTGAGGGGCCGTATGGCCTACTCCTGCTCCTATTTCCTATGTTCTAAGAACAAAAGTTATTTCGGAGTTGTGATTCAAAGGCCAGGTTTTCCTGTTTCTCCACTTGGCGACCTACGAGTTTTCTCCTATTCATTATAAATGGCCAAAAAAACTTGGGCTGGCCAGTGCAGAAGCAAAAAATACCCAGAAATAGTGTCTTGGGGGTGGCCATCTTAGTTTTCAATAAAGCTGATCGAATCCCGCTTAGAACTGGGTACTTCTCTCTTAGACTTGGTGCAATGCCTAATAGGACAAGGATTCTATCTTTGTCACAGTTGCCGTTGCCTTACTTGGGGTCGCCTTGTTTCTCGCAAGCAGTCTGTTTGTTGACTGCTCTTCCTGGTGGCAAGCAGCTAAAGTGCTTCTAATACTGGCAGGAGATTAGGGCATGGCTGCCAAATCATGGAAGTTCAGTGCTGCTCAGCAGGTGGAAGCCTGTTCAGAAAGAAAAAAAACTTTTCTTTTATTCCTTCATGGGATGTGGGCATCGCTGGCAAGGCCAACATTTCTTGCACATCCCTAATTGCCCTTGAGCCGCCTTCTTGAACCGCTGCAGTCCGTGTGGTGAAGGTACTCCCACAGTGCTGTTAGGGAGAGTGTTGCAGGATTTTGACCCAGCAATGATGAAGGAACGGCGATCTATTTTCAAGTCAGGATGGTGTGTGACTTGGAGGGGAACATAATTCAGGTTAACACTCCAGTGCAGTTATTGAGGGAGTGCTGCACTGTCGGAGGTGCTATCTTTCATATGAGACGGTAAACCAAGGCTTTGTCTGCCCTCTCAGGTGGACAAAAAGGATTCCATGGCACTATTTCGAAGAGCAGAGGGGTTCCCCCTCCGGGTCCTGGCCAATATTTATCCTTCAATCAACATGACTAAAAAGCAGATTATCTGGTCATTATCACATTGCTGTTTGTGGGAGCTTGCTGTGTGCAAATTGGCTGCCACGTTTCCTACATTACAACAGTGACAACACTTCAAAAAAAGTACTTCGTTGGTTGTAAAACGCTTTGCGACGTCCTGAGGTCATGAAAGACCCTATATAAATGCAAGTTCTTTCTCTCATGGAACTGTTTGTCGCAGGGAGGGGAGAGGAATGAGGGGTTGCTTCTATCATTGGAATAAACACATTAAGCATCAGGAGCACTGAATGAGAATAAGAAACATACTCAGAAACACGATCAACTGAAGAGGGAATCATGTGTGTTTGAACAAACTTGGCCAGTCAGTGAGCCTCAGTCCTGCTGTCCCAGGTTTCACAAATTTGCACCAATGTCGCCATGGACATTTGATCCCATCTCTTTTGCTAGGGTGGTATTGATTAAATCTGGGTCCAATTTGTCATTGAATATGGCTCCTGAAGATGAATGACCTGCAGGTGTTTTGTACAGACAGACTCCGAGTACAGCCACTGAACAATCTATTTCAGAGAGATGTTCACTGGAGTTTCTGGAGGTTGATGCGATAGATCCTTCCTGTGAAATACGATGCTGAATTCAGAGACCTTTTAACTGAGACTCGTATTGCTTCTCTAGATTATAATTGCACCAGTTGAATTCTCACGGGATTGGACTATTAGTATTGTGTTGCTATGGATATTTCCAGAAAATACACTACTAAAGAATTCCTGTAATTTTCCTGCGGGAACACTACCCCACACTCATTCAGGAGTGAACGATATCTCGCACTGAATTGTAAACCATCATAAATTGTTTGTTTTAGTCCCCTACATACTTTATTATACTGCACTTCAGGGTTTCCCCCCAATCTATCTAGCCAATGTGATCATACAGCCAAAGGAATCACTCACCCAATGGGATCATACACCCAAAGGGATCAAATAGCTAATGCGATCATACAGTCAATGGGATCATACACCCAAAGGGATCGTACAGCCAAAGAGATCACTCACCCAATGGGATCATACAGCCAATGGGATCATACACCCAACTGCACTTCAGTTTTTTCCCCAATCTATCTAAATAATTAAAGTTTTCTTTCCCAATAAGCTCATAGCAACACACCTCACAAGTGTGTCACACCTCGAGAAGGTATCATACACCCAATGGGATCATACACCCAAAGGGATCATACACCCAAAGGGATCATACACCCAAAGGGATCATACACCCAATGGGATCATACACCCAAAGTGATCATACACCCAATGGGATCATACACCCAATGGGATCATACACCCAAAGGGTTCATACACCCAATGGGATCATACACCCAAAGGGTTCATACACCCAAAGGGTTCATACACCCAATGGGATCATACACCCAAAGGGTTCATACACCCAAAGGGTTCATACACCCAAAGGGTTCATACACCCAAAGGGTTCATACACCCAATGGGATCATACACCCAAAGGGATCATACACCCAATGGGTTCATACACCCAAAGGGTTCATACACCCAAAGGGTTCATACACCCAAAGGGTTCATACACCCAAAGGGTTCATACACCCAAAGGGATCATACACCCAAAGGGATCATACACCCAAAGGGATCATACACCCAAAGGGATCATACACCCAAAGGGATCATACACCCAAAGGGATCATACACCCAAAGGGATCATACAGCAAAGGGATCATACACCCTGTAAGATCTTAATGATCTCTCCGAGTTCTTGGACAAGACACCAATAGGCAGCAGCCAGTATGTTTGAGCAATAGATGAAGATTTATTAAGCTTACAGCGTAATATACTTAACAACAGACGATAGTTTAATGAGTAGCTCGCAGTCCTTGGTCTCTGGAACCTCTCAACACAGGTGATATCTTCAGTCTGTTACTTTGTTCTTGCAGTAAGTCTGTGTGACTGTTCTTTGAGTATCGAGGTTTTAATCCTTTTCTTATCAAAAGTTCGTTTTGCCAGTGTTCGTATATGGTCTTCAACAAAATCACCTTTTTAAATTGGTTCTAATAGTCAAAATGCTATTGTCACGCTGACTAAGGGTAACATCTTGGCCCCGCCTTTACAGTATTTTTCTGACAACTTTACCATGTTCAGTGTTATCTTGTTTATACATCTTTCACCTCATTGGAATTTACCTTATCTCTCTCATTTCTAGCTTTCCTGGTACAAGCAGTACAAGGCCTTTCTTTACCAAGGGGCCCATATCAGCGCTGTTTCACTAGTCTTGAGGTATCCAGACTATCTCACTTTAATCTACCAGACGGATACCTTAACTCCCATGATCTCTCTCATTTTATGTTCGTTCCTTATACTAATTATCTTTTAAATATCTTTGCAATTAGTTTCGTTAAGCGAACTCTAATTCCTACTTAGCATTATAATATGTTATTTAACAATTTGACCTTCACTCGCAGCCTGTGGCTGTTATCAGAGCTTAGTCAAAACTGCTTTTGACTGTCCTCGCGGCTACATTCGAACAGTCTTTAACATTTCCATACCCACAGGGAATCATGGGTAAGATTAGTTGGTCAATGGCTACACTTGAATTTATACATATATGAATCCTATCTACTATATGGTCTCTAAATACCAGTCTTTCGTACAACCCAAAGGGATCATACAGCCAATCAGGACTGAGATGAGGATAAATTTCTTCATTCAGAGGGTGGTGAATCTTTGGAATTCTCTACACCAGAGGGCTGTGAAGGCTCAGACGTTGAGACAGAGACCGATAGGTTTTTGAATATTAAGAGAATCAAGGGATATGGGGATAGTGCAGGAAAGTGGAGATGAGGTAGAAGATCAGCCATGATCTTATTGAATGGCAGAGCAGGCTCGAAGGACCAAATGGCCTACTCCTGCTCTTATTTCTTATGTTCTTATTCACAACGAAAGGGATCATACAGCCAATGGGATCATACACCTAATGGGATCATACACCCAATGGGATCATACACCCAATGGGATCATACACCCAATGGGATCATACAGCAAAGGGATCATACACCCAATGGGATCATACACCCAATGGGATCATACACCCAATGGGATCATACAGCCAAAGGGATCATACACCCAATGGGATCGGGATCCTACAACCCAAATGGGATCATACACCAATAGGAAGCCAAGGGATTACACCCAATGGGATCATACACCCAATGGGATCATACACCCAATGGGATCATACAGCCAAAGGGATCATACACCCAATGGGATCATACAGGCAATGGGATCATACAGCCAAAGGGATCATACAGCCAATGGGATCATACAGGCAATGGGATCATACAGCCAAGGGGATCATACAGCCAATGGGATCATACAGCCAATGGGATCATATAGCCAAGGGGATCATACAGCCAAAGGGATCATACAGCCAATGGGATCATACAGGCAATGGGATCATACAGCCAATGGGATCATACAGCCAATGGGATCATACAGCCAATGGGATCATACAGCCAAGGGGATCATACAGCCAAAGGGATCATACAGCCAATGGGATCATACAGCCAAAGGGATCATACAGCCAATGGGATCATACAGCTAATGGGATCATACAGTCAAAGGCGTCATACCTCTCAAAGGTATCAGACTTGACAATGCTTTACAAAACTGGTCAGAGCTAAAATAGAAAACATGATACTTCACAAGATCACAAAATATGTTTGGACATTCAGTCTATTTGATCTCATCATCCAGAACACCAACTCTATGATCTTTCCATAACTGCATCTAGTTGTTTCTTAAATGAACCCAGTATCATGACCTCAGCACTCGCCCCAATCTAGTTGTTGAGCATCCTCTGTGTTGAGACATATTTCCTAACATTTGTCCCACATTTGCTCTTCTCTATCCTAATCTGTGCCCACAGGTTTATCCTCATAGATGCTGAGAGATTGTTTCCCCTGGCTGGAGAGTCTAGAACTAGGGGGCATAGTCTCAGGATAAGGGGTTGGCCATTTAAGGCTGAGATGAGGAGGAATTTCTTCACTCATGGGTTGTGAATATTTGGAATTCTCTACCCCAAAGGGCTGTGGATGCTAAGTCGTTGAGTATATTCAAGGCTGAGATAGATAGATTTTTGGACACTATGGGAATCAAGGGATATGGGGATCGGGTCAGGAAAGTGGAGTTGAGGTTGACGATTAGCCATGATCTTATTGAATGGAGGAGCAGGCTCGAGGGGGCGTATGGCCTAGTCCTGCTCCTAATTCTTATGTTCTCTGTTCTGAATCTGTGCCCACAGGTTTATCTTCCCTATCCTGTTAAGTATCTTTTTTATTGTTTTATATTTCTTTATATTTAACAGGGTGGAAAACATCTGAGACATTTTTGTTGAGGCTAATATTTTCTTTAAAGTATTCCATTTATGCTCTGCACTCATCCCCAATGTATTCTGTGGTGCTCTCCAGAACTTATAGAGGGTTAAATTATGAGGACAGGTTGCATAAACTTGACTTATATTCCCTTGCATATAGGAGATTGGGGGTGATCTGATTGAGGTGTTTAAAATGTTAAAACGATTCGATAGAGTAGATACTGAGAAACTATTTCCTCTGTTGGGAGAAATCAAGAACAAAATGAAGTAATCTTAAAATTAGAGCTAAGCCGTTCAGGAGTGAAATCAGGAAGCACTTTTTCACACAAAGGGTAGTAGAAATCTGGAACTCTCTCCCCTAAAAGGGTGTGGATGCTGGGGATCGAGTGCAGCTTTCAAGACTGAGATCGCTAGATTTTTGTTGGGTAAGGGTATCAAGGGATATGGAGCAAAGGCAGGTAAATGGAGTTGAGGTGGAGTTCAGCCATGATCTAATTGAATGGCAGAGCAGGCTCGACGAGCTGAATGGTCTACTCCTGTTCCTAAATTCGTCTTCCTCAGGCTGGGGAAGGGCGTGACGTTTCCCCATGCAGAACGTCGAGATGTTCTGTATGTGGGGAGGATTTTCTCTGGTCTTTGTGAGTTGTCAGAGCATCAAAACTTAGCGGGAAGATTTCCCATTTCTAGTGAAATCAGACAAGCTGCTGGAAGAATAGGTTCACAATTTCAGTGGAACTAGCAATCAGACTAATTTACCAGGTCTGTAACATTTAGTGACCAGAGGGAATCTTCACTCCATGGCTTCCTCTGGGAGCAGTAACCATTGTCCTCATTGGCTTCAGTAACCTGATAGGGTTGAGGATGAGGAAACTTTGTTGTGTGTTTGTAGGTTCTTCATGAGCATAATATCTCCTCTTTCAGAGAGGGCTCCTTCACATTCTTGACCCTATGAGGGTATTACCTCATCTTGCCTTCAGCAGCTCCTCGGCAGTTTCTGAGAATCCTAGGATTAAAGCTATCCCTGCTAACCATATCAGGGTGATGACATTCTCAATGTATTTTCATTAATTTCTTGCCTTTACTGTTGGCTTCAGGCCAGTGTAGTTACTGTCCTGATCTGGAAACCAGTGCAATGGTATATGCTGAATAGATTTTGGTGCATTATATAGAGTCCACAGCACAGAAACAGGCTATTCGGTCCAACTGGTCTATGCCGGCATTTATGCTCTACATGAGCCTCCTCCTACCCCTTTTCATCTTCCCCTATCATCATAACCTTCTATTCATTTCTCCCTCATGTGCTTATTTAGATTCCCCTTAAATGCATCAGTGCTATTTGCCTCAGCTACTCCCTATGGTAGCAAGTTCCATATTCTCACCACTCTTTGGATAAAGAAGTTTATCTGAATCCCCTATTGAATTTATTAGTGACTATCTTATATTTATGGCCCCGAGTTTCGGACTCCCCTACAAGTGGAAACATTTTCTCTACGTCTACCCTAGCAAACTTTTTCATAATCTTAAAGTCGTCGATCAGGTCATACTTCAGTCTTCTCTTTTCTAGAGGAAAGAGCCCCAGCCTGTTCAATCTTTCCTGATAAGTATAACCTCTCAGTTCTGGTATCATCCTTGTGAATCGCAGAGAATCTTTGGCTTAGTGGTAGCATTCCCGCCTCTGAGTCAGAGGTACAGGGTTCGAACCCCGCTCCAGACATTCCTGGCGAGTGGAGACCAGAGCTCTGGCTCTAAATTCTTGTGGGTGTAGGTGCCCCCTGCACCCCCACCAGCCCCCTCATCATATGGGTTGTGGGAACCCATAAAACCCTCCTGCCGTATAGGTGTATCGCTGGGATAAAGATGGTTATGGTCATGGAAGGAGTGATAATGTTGTGGCCCATTGAATCCTTCCACTGCTTCACACTGTTCTCCAAGGGAAGAGCGTAAAGATGCGCAAAACATCTGGACATCTTGAGTTGTCGTCCATTATCTCTGCCATTTTGGAATCAATGCTGGCTTCACTCCATAGGCTATGTAAAGATTCTGTAATGGTGCTTTGGAGTTGTCAGTCACAGTGGCTCAATGGGCTTTATGCAATCTATGTACCTCTCACTATCTTTACCTTTCCTCAAATGATGTCCTTGGTTTTAACCATTCCTTGGTGTCCTTCAGGGGCTTGGGCAATGGTATAGCTCCATATCACAATTTGGGGATTTTACACGAGGTATTTTCTCAGGTTCAGTGCCACTGGACACATCTGTAAGTGAACCCCATGTCCACTACGATCAGGATTGCACATCTTACTGCCAAACATCTGGTTAAATGGTAGCAGGACCTGGGATCAGAACATAGAATCCCTGCTCCATCTAGTGGCTACTAAAATACTAAAATACTGCACGAGCCACCACGAGCATTCCTCTCTCTTTACGGAAGGTGGACTGAAAAGCACTCAGTCACAGACACAGCTTCAGACCAAGAGCTGGTCTATTTTACATAAAATACATGAATGAACAGTGTAGAGTGAGAGAAATTAATTTCCCTACATTCCTTGCTTATGAAAAATAATAAAGATGCAGCTTCACCATCTCTCATGCTTGAGTGGGTTCGGCCATTAAAATACAGGTAACATCCTGTTGCAACCTCCTGGACACAGCTAACCCTCCATGTCAGAGACAGAGAGAGACACTGTCAGAGGTGCCATTTTTCGAATGAGACGTTAAACCGAGGCCCTGCCTGCCTTCTCAGGTGGATGTGAAAGATCCCGACAGCACTCCCTCGGTACTGCACTGGAGTGTCAGCCAGGATTTTGTGCTCAATTCTCTGGAGTGGGGCTTGAACCCACGACCTTCTGACTCAGAGACGAGAGCGCTACCCACTGAGCCACGGCTGACATCTGTCATGCGTTGCCGTGCTGCATCGGCGACCAGCTCAGCATGCGGAATATAGCTGTGAACCCAGCTGGGAGAACTGTGCTTGCGTCATCTCGCTCTGACCCTTGTGGGATTTAAGGCGTGAGTGCAGCTTTGTGAAAGCAGAAAGAATGGGGCTAGAGACCCGGCAGGACTGTGAATTTATGGTCTAACTCCGGCCTTGTGTTTTGATTGCAGATGATGGCCCTTATGCAAAGGGGAGAAAGGAAACAGCAGCAACAGAAACGGCAGTGTGCACAAGGAGGCAGAGCATACCAGGTACAGAATTGATATCAATGGTGCAGCAGAGTGTTTGATCCTTGCCTCAGCTTCCCACGTGTCCCATTCCCCCAGGCACCCACCCAAACAAACAGTAAATGCTGCACCCAGTGGAGGAGCTCGGTTTGGCCGACTGGGTAGGGGGGGGAGGCAGGTGGGGGGAAGGTCGAACTGGAGATTTGGCCGACTGGGCGGGAAGGGGACCGAGCTGGGAACTGGGGGAATGCCGACCCCAGGCCGAGCCCGGAAGCGCACAGGACTCACTGGCTGAAACCAGAGGCCGAAGACGGGTGACAGGTATTCCTGGGAGTGAAATGGAGGCGGTCCTCCAAAGCCACATTGGAAGACCTGAAATTAATTGGGAGGGGCCATGTCCTCCCAGACCTCTGCCCCTACCCCCACCGGCACCCCCACCGGCACCGCCGCCGGCTGCATTAGTGAACTCAGCACGTGAGGAAGAGAACATACTGTTGGATGGCACTGCACCACATTTCATTGCCAGTGCCCGGATTTTGTACGGATTTTCGAACGGTACAGTGGATGCCAACCCTGAGGCACTAGGGTGGCATTGATTGTTCACCCCTGGGAACTCCACACCTTTCCAATGCTCCATGGGCACCGTGGCCTGGGTATTTGTGCTTCTGCCTTCACCAGCAATGCAACTTTCTACCCACTGAACTGAACAGGTGGAAAACTGCAGGTTGGCCGAATACAGAATTGCAAATCCCCGGCCTGCTGCCTGAATATAGGAAAGAGGTCCAGAGAGAGCAGCAGAATGCTGAGTTTAACGAAATAATGTTTTAATGTTTAATTTTCATTTGATTACCATTAGAGTCAGAGAGGGGTAAAGAAAAAGGCTGGTTCTTATTTTCAGGTAATTGCCAGTCTGATTTCAGACGGCTGAGCATTTATCTGCCATTTATTTCCTCATCACTGCCGTGGCACCATGTGAACACAGTCGAACTCCTCCAGATCCACGAGCAGATAATCAGCAAAAGCAAAAGAGGCGAGATGAGGAGAATTTATTTTTACGCAGCGAGTTGTTGTGACCTGGAATGCACTGCCTGACAGCGCGGTGGAAGCAGATTCAATAGTAACTTTCAAAAGGGAATTGGATAATTACTTGAAAAGGAAAATAATTGTTGGGCGGTGGGGAAAGAGCAGGGGGAGTGGGACTAATTGGATAGCTTCTTTCAAACAGCCGGCACAGGCACGATGGGCTGAATGGCCTCCTTGTGTGCTGTTAGAGTCTATAATTCTAAGACGGGTCTGATGGGTCGAGCACCAGTCTGTATGTCACCATTGTGTCTCAATGACAGAGGAGTTGAGGGGAGTTACAGTCGTGGAACTCATCAAGAAAGAAGGCTGCACGCTGGGGCTGACAATATCTGGCGGGACTGACAAAGATGGCAAACCGCGAGTGTCAAACCTACGACCTGGAGGATTGGCTGCCAGGTGAGGCACAGACTCTACCTATATCATTCTCCTTTGTTGCAATTGGTTTCAGGATTGTTTTACGCCTGTATTGATTTTTCTCTCGTAACAATACGGTTCTATTTCGTAACAGTTCCTCATCTGAACCACATCTGGAGTGGCCTATCCCAGAGGTGGTTTCAGGTTTCAGTGTAAGTAGGAGCAGGCGAATTCCTATCTTAAGTGGTGCGCAGAGTGGAGTGGTCAATACCTGTAGCAGCTCCAGGTGCCAGCGTAGGCAGGGTGGACAGTCCCGGCTGTTTGCAAGGCCTCAACTTTTTTTTTGAAGCCACCCATTTGAAAGCACTCGCTCCATTACTGAATGTCAGTGGTACATCACGATTTCACACTGACAGCAAACACATTACCCAAAAGCACCTAGGCCGCATCCCTCCAAGAAGATGTTCTTCTTACCAAGCCAAGAAAGAAAGACTTGCTTTTATACAGCACCTTTAATGTCCAAAAGCAATTTACAGCCAATGAAGTATTTTTGAACTGTTGCACTGTAGGAAACATGGCAGCCAATCTGCGCACAGCAAGGTCCCACAAAGAGCAATGTGATAATGACCAGATAATCTGCTTTTAGGTGTTGTTGAGGGATAAATATTGGCCAGGACAGCAGGAAGAACACCCCTGCTCTTCTTCGAAATAGCACCATGGGATCTTTTACGTCCACTTGAGAGGGCCTCGGTTTAACGTCTCATTCGAAAGATGGCACCTCCGACAGTGCAGCACTCCCTGAGTGTCAGCCTGGATTTTTTGCTCACGTCCCATGATGTGGGACTTGAACCCACAACCTTCTGACTCAGAGGCGAGAGCGCTACACACTGAGCCACAGCTGACTTTAACTCCCCCAAAGAAGAGTCAGATATTTGCAAGGTTCCTCTCCTGATGCAGATTCTCGGGCAATAGGAACGCCGGTCGGAGAATCAGGTGCGGCATTCAGATGACTGCCGTGCCCATTCTCCACTCCCACTCCCATTGAGCGAGGTTTTTATTGTGTTGGGAGCAGAGCCTGGAATGATTCACCCTGTAGAGAGAGCGGAAAGGATTCAAGATCAGGGCAACAATGAACAGGGATTCCCGTTTTAGGTCAGTGAGCTATAAACATAGGCTGTGGAAGCAAACACTCTACCGACACTCCCGGTCTCGGTTCGCCCGTGAAGGGCGCCTGAGAGATCCGTACCATGGGAAGAGTGGGCGCCTGGGGGAACCGTACCATGGGAAGAGTGGGCGCCTGAGAGATCCGTACCATGGGAAGAGTGGGCGCCTGAGAGATCCATACCATGGGAAGAGTGGGCGTCTGGGGGAACTGTACCATGGGAAGAGTGGGCGCCTGGGGGAACCGTACCATGGGAAGAGTGGGCGCCTGAGAGATCCATACCATGGGAAGAGTGGGCGCCTGGGGGAACCGTACCATGGGAAGAGTGGGCGCCTGAGAGATCCATACCATGGGAAGAGTGGGCGCCTGGGGGAACCGTACCATGGGAAGAGTGGGCGCCTGAGAGATCCGTACCATGGGAAGAGTGGGCGCCTGAGAGATCCGTACCATGGGAAGAGTGGGCGCCTGAGAGATCCATACCATGGGAAGAGTGGGCGCCTGAGAGATCCGTACCATGGGAAGAGTGGGCGCCTGGGGGAACCGTACCATGGGAAGAGTGGGCGCCTGGGGACACCGTACCATGGGAAGAGTGGGCGCCTGAGAGATCCGTACCATGGGAAGAGTGGGCGCCTGGGGACACCGTACCATGGGAAGAGTGGGCGCCTGAGAGATCCGTACCATGGGAAGAGTGGGCGCCTGGGGGAACCGTACCATGGGAAGAGTGGGCGCCTGGGGACACCGTACCATGGGAAGAGTGGGCGCCTGGGGGAACCGTACCATGGGAAGAGTGGGCGCCTGAGAGATCCATACCATGGGAAGAGTGGGCGCCTGGGGGAACCGTACCATGGGAAGAGTGGGCGCCTGAGAGATCCATACCATGGGAAGAGTGGGCGTCTGGGGGAACTGTACCATGGGAAGAGTGGGCGCCTGAGAGATCCATACCATGGGAAGAGTGGGCGCCTGAGAGATCCATACCATGGGAAGAGTGGGCGCCTGAGAGATCCATACCATGGGAAGAGTGGGCGCCTGAGAGATCCGTACCATGGGAAGAGTGGGCGCCTGGGGGAACCGTACCATGGG
The DNA here is from genome assembly GCA_030390025.1 of Squalus acanthias. NCBI lineage: Eukaryota > Metazoa > Chordata > Chondrichthyes > Squaliformes > Squalidae > Squalus > Squalus acanthias. Next base: position 9,398,645 of record CM059444.1, on the reverse strand, counting down.
AAGAGTGGGCGCCTGGGGACACCGTACCATGGGAAGAGTGGGCGCCTGAGAGATCCGTACCATGGGAAGAGTGGGCGCCTGGGGGAACCGTACCATGGGAAGAGTGGGCGCCTGGGGACACCGTACCATGGGAAGAGTGGGCGCCTGAGAGATCCGTACCATGGGAAGAGTGGGCGCCTGGGGGAACTGTACCATGGGAAGAGTGGGCGCCTGGGGAACCGTACCATGGGAAGAGTGGGCGCCTGGGGAACCGTACCATGGGAAGAGTGGGCGCCTGGGGACACCGTACAATGAGAAGAGTGAGCACCTGAGAGATCCGTACCATGGGAAGAGTGGGCGCCTGGGGGAACCGTACCATGGGAAGTGTGGGCGCCTGGGGGAACCGTACCATGGGAAGAGTGGGCGCCTGGGGGAACCGTACCATGGGAAGAGTGGGCGCCTGGGGCAACCGTACCATGGGAAGAGTGGGCGCCTGGGGAACCGTACCATGAGAAGAGTGGGGTTCTGCAGCAGAGAAGGGGAAGAAATGGGAGGGGGGGGGGAATTATAAAACAAAACAAAGCAGAAATTCTCAAATCAGCCATTCCTTCTTTAAGCTGGCAGGTTATATGTTTCCTCCGAATGTCTGCTACACGCTTGGCTTCCCACGAGTGTTCAGAATCCTCAGGTAGGTGATTGCTGTTGTGCAACCGGCAACATAAAAGCTTTTTGATTAGTGCACCGGAACTCTGGCCCAACTCCTGTCCCTCTGGTACTTTACTCCAGCACGATATGCTGGGAACTGAATGTGCTGAAAGGAGGATTCCATGAGAGGTAATCAATTTATCAATTTAAAAAGCAAATGGAATTTAATTAAATGCTTGTTTTTTTGTAAAAGCCCTTACCATCACAGTCGGGATGAGGCCAAGCCGATTCTGTCCCTCCATTTTCCTCCCCCCATCTCTCCTGGGGTAGATTGCACAGCTGCTAACTGTCCTAATTGCCCTCCCAGAATAACCGTTCCTCAGGTCTCAACTTCGATGAATGTCACCAGGATATTCCACTGTGTGGGGCGTCACAGCCAGTCAAGTCTTCAACTAATGTAAATGGAGTTGAGATGCAGATCAGCCACGATCTAACTGAATGACAGAACAGGCTCAAGGGGCTGAACGGTCTGCTCCTCGTCCTATTTCCCACACACATACCCACAAATGGCAATAAATAGCAGTCAAAATCAAGATGGTTTTCCCTCCCTTTTTACCCTACAAGCACTGAGACCAATTGACCTCCCCTTGGGATAACTGCTGTCCCAGATGAGACAAATGAATTCAGCACTGATCATGAATTGAACCATGTACCTACTGATCTGTATGATTCAATACCATGCTAGCCAGTGAATATACTCACTAAGCCATTTGAGTGAGATCCCATCCTGAAATTTCAACTACTCTTGTACATAGAGCTCCCCCTTGCCTCCCTCAGTAATTACTGTTCACTGTTTAACGCTGTTTAAGTGTTGGACTGTGGCTCAGTGGCAAAATTTTCAGGGTTGTAGGTTCAAGTCCCACTCCAGAGACTTGAGCACATAATCCAGCCTGGCACTCCAGTGCAGTACTGAGGGAATGCTGCACTGTCGGAGGTGCCGTCTTTCGGATGAGACGTTAAACCGAGGCCCAGTCTGCTCTCTCAGGTAGATGTAAAATATTCCATGGTACTATTTCGAAGAGTAGAGGAGTTCCAACCGGGGAGCAGGCTATTTTAGATCTGGTAATTAATGATCTCATAGTAAAGGATCCTCTAGGGAAGAGTGATCATAGCATGATAGAATTTCACATTCAGTTTGATGGTGAGAAACTTGGGTCTAAAACTAGTGTCTTAAACTTAAATAAAGGCAGTTACAAAGGTATGAAGACAGAGTTGGCTAAAGTGGACTGGGAAAACAGGTTAAAGGGTAAGACGGTAGATAAGCAGTGGCAGACATTTAAGGAGCTATTTCATAACTCTCAGCAGAGGTATATTCCAGCGAGAAGGAAAGACTCTACGAGAAGGATGAACCATCTGTGGCTAACTAAGGAAGTTAAGGATGGTATCAAATTGAAAGAAAAGGCAATGTTGCGAAGATTAGTGGTAGGCCAGAGGATTGGGAAATTTTTAGAAACCAGCAAAGGATGACTAAAAAAATAATAAAGAGGGAGAAGATAGATTATGAGAGTAAACTAGCAAGAAATATAAAAAAAGACAGTAAGAGCTTCTACAGGTATATAAAAAGGAAGAGAGTAGCTAAAGTAAACATTGGTCTCTTAGAGGATAAGACTGGGGAATTAATAATGGGAAAATGGGAAAAGGCAGAGACTTTGAACAAATATTTTGTATCTGTCTTCACTGTAGAAGACACTATAAGCATCCCAATAATAGTAGATAATCAAGGGGCAAAAGGGAGGGAGGAACTTAAAACAATCACTATCACTAGAGAAAAAGTACTTGGCAAACTAATGGGACTAAAGGCTGACATGTCCCCTGGACCTGATGGCCTGCATCCTAGGGTCTTTAAAGAAGTGGCTACAGAGATAGTGGATGCATTGATTGTAATCTGCCAAAATTCCCTGGATTCTGGAGAGGTCCCAGCGGACTGGAAAACCGCAAATGTAACGCCCCCTATTCAAGAAAGGAGAGAGACAGAAAGCAGGAAACTATAGGCCAGTTAGCCTAACATCTGTCATTGGGGAAATGCCCGAATCCATTATTAAGGAAGTAGTAGCAGTACATTTAGAAAATCATAATACCCTGTACACTCAAGCAGTGTCAACATGGTTTTATGAACGGGAAATCGTGTTTGACAAATTTATTAGAGTTCTTTGAGGATGTAACGAGCAGGGTGGATAAAGGGGAACCAGTAGATGTAGTGTATTTGGATTTCCAGAAGGCATTCGATAAGGTGCCACATAAAAGGTTATTGCACAAGATAAGAGCTCACGGTGTTGGGGGTAATATATTAGTTTGGATAGAGGATTGGCTAACTAATAGAAAACGGAGAGTCGGGATAAATGGGTCATTTTCAGGTTGGCAAACTCTAACTAGTGGGGTGCCACAGGGATCAGTGCTGGGGCCTCAACTATTTACAATCTATATTAATGACTTGGATGAAGGGACCGAGTATACTGTTGCCAAATTTGCTGACGATACAAAGATAGGTGGGAAAGCAAGTTGTGAGGAGGACACAAAGGGGGAAAAATTCAGTTGGTTGCGCCTTCCGTTAGCGCCTTAAGAGGGCACTAATGGGGCGCAAAGCATCTAGCGCCCAGGCGCGGCGAAGTTTGCGCCGCTCGCGAAATTAACTAGACATTTTGCGGCGGCGCTAAACACTACCGCCACGATCTCCTGCGCCAGCAGATCATGACGTCACTCGAGTGCGCAACGCCCCGGTATCGCCCCGGAGCGGATATTGAGTTGCGCCCCCTGCCTTACCGCCTGACGCTAGCAACGACAGGTTGAGGGGAGCGTTCTGCAGTCATGAAGGGAAAGGGGGAGCGCTATTTAAAGGTGACCGCTTCCTGCCTTTTATTGTTGGTGCCATTTTTGAACTACGCATTCTGAGAGAGAGAGGGAGAGACTTCTGGAGAGATTCAACGTTGTGTGAAGGAGTTTTGGGTACTGAGCAGCACTTTGCAGGTTCATTTTGATTTGCCATTCCTTGTATCGATTTAGCAGAGACTGTGGGGACTGCACTCTGAGCTCTTGGCCTGGTACTCACCATTGTTCTTTCCAGCACATTTGATGTGCAGGTCTCTCCAGGCCGAGATTCAAGGCTGCAATGAGCAGGATGGGGATGGAAAGCAAGATTAACCATCCCCTTTAAGAACTGGCCCGTGCCATTGTGTGTGTGTTCCATTGCTGACTGACATTACATGAGCTTCGCCAGCGCTCCGAGGTAGCGCCTCGCTCCTCGGCCTTTGCACCTTAAGACAGGTGTGAAGCGCCTGATATAGCGCTGCAATCACCTCCAGGGGCGATAAAAGTCAAGTTTGCAGTCGGTGGCGATAATTAGCGTCAGGCACTAATCTTTGCGCCCGGCCGATAATTGCGCCCCAAATGGGGCGATACTGAATTTCTCCCCCAAAGAGTCTGCAAAGGGATATAGATAGGTTAGGTGAGTGGGCAAAAATTTGGCAGATGGAGTATAATGTGGGAAAATGTGAGGTTATCCACTTTAGTAGGAAGAATAAAAAAGCAAATTATTATTTAAATGGAGAGAGACTACAAAATGCTGCAGTACAGAGGGATCTGGGTGTCCTCGTACATGAAACACAAAAAGTTAGCATGCAGGTACAGCAAATAATTAGGAAGGCAAATGGAATGTTGGCCTTTATTGCAAGGGGGATGGAGTATAAAAGTAGAGAAGTCTTGCTACAACTGTACAGGGCGTTGGTGAGACCACACCTGGAGTACTGCATACAGTTATGGTCTGCTTATTTAAGGAGGGATATACTTGCATTGGAGGCAGTTCAGAGAAGGTTCACTAGGTTGATTCCTGAATTGAAGGGGTTGTCTTATGAGGAATGGTTGAGCAGGTTGGGCCTATACTCATTGGAGTTTAGAAGAATGAGAGGTGATCTTATTGAAACATGTAAGATTCTGAGGGGGCTTGACAGGGTAGATGCAGGGAGGATGTTTCCCCTCGTGGGGGAATCTAGAACTAGGTGTCATAGTTTCAGAATAAGGGGTCGCCCATTTAAAATGGAGATGAGGAGGAATTTCTTCTCTCAGAGGGTCGTGAATCTTTGGAATTCTCTACCCCAGAGAGTTGTGGAGGCTGAGTCATTGAATATATTCAAGGCGGAGATAGACAGATTTTTGAAAAACAGGGGTGTCAAGGGTTATGGGGAGTGGGCAGGAAGGTGGAGTTGAGGCCAAGATCAGATCAGCCATGATCTTATTGAATGGCAGAGCAGGCTCGAGGGGCCAAATGGCCTACTCCTGCTCCTGCTCCTATTTCTTATGTTCTTATATTCTCCCCGCTGTCCTGGCCAATATTTATCCTTCAAACAACACCACTAAAAAACAGATGATCTGGTCATTTATCTGATTTTCTGTTTGTGGGATCTGGCAGTGTGCAAATTAGCCACCTCGTTTGCCTACGTTACAACTTCAAAAGAAGTTAATTGGCTGTGAAGCGCTTTGGAACATCCTGAGGTTGTGAAAGGAGCAATATAAATGCGAGATCCTTTGGATGTTAATGCTTTGATCATATGGAAGAGCTTCGATGACTGTGAGATTCTCCCTTTAATGGACTCTCAGTTGTCTTGCGAGAAAATTTCTCAGGTTTACCAACTAAAGAATGTGCGTTATTCTGGTCTCTGATGTTACTTTGTCAGTGGGTCACCAGGCAGGTCAGCTGAGTTTGGTTAGCAGAAAGGCTGAGTCACATTTATTCTTTTCTCCTCTTAGTTGTCTGTCCACAAAGTTATCCAAAGCCCTTAGGGCAGGCTGGAGATCTTCTCTCAGGCCTCCCGGCCCACAGAGTTATCCAAAACTCATAGGACAGGCTGGCGATCTTCTCCCAGATCTCCAGGCCCACAGAGTTACCTCTGGCCCACAGGATAGGCTGGAGATCTTCTCTCAGGCCTCCAGGTCCACATAATTACTTCTGGCCCACATGAAGGGCTGGAAATCTTCTACCTTACTGGTGCGATGTCTGAAACTTGGACCTCATCACGTGAAGAATTCTGCGCACAATCCCATGCATTGACGGTCCAGCATTCTGTGTAAACATGTGGTGCCAGCACAGATTTCCTGTGATACGTTGAACTTTGCTATTAACTTTATTTCAAGTAACTAAAATTAATAACATATTGTGAAGGATTGCACTGCAACTGTGGAATTGGAAACATTTCCAGCTGGTCAACATGGAAGCATTTAAGGCACATTTCAAGAGCAGAGTTCACTATGCCCCCAAGTCACAAGGTGATCCGTCTTTTGGATGAGACGTTAAACTGAAGCCCCGTCTGCTCGCTCAGGTGGACGTAAACGATTCCATGACACTATTTCAAAGAACAGCAGGGGACTTTTCCCCAGTGTCTTGGCCAATATTTATCCCTCAACCAACATCACTAAAACAGATTATCTGGTTACCTCAGATTATCACATTGCTCTTTGTGGGAGCTTGCTGTGCGCAAATTAGCTGCCGCTATTCCTACATTACAACCGTGATCGCACATCAAAAAGAGTACTTCATTGGCTGTAAAGCACTTTGGGACATCCTGAGGTCGTGAAAGGCACTATAAAAATGCAAGATCTTTCTTTATGATTCTGCCCTTTAATTCCCATTTACACAAAGTCGAGCCTTTGTCGAGATCTGGCAATATATTTGTTGAATTTTTCAAAACTGGGCTCTTCCAGTGAGGGTTTGCGAATGTAGCAACAAAAAAATGAAGCATTTTTAACTATGGCTGTATCGTATTATTTGTTTCTTCCTTTCTTGTTACGATACATTTGAGGTTAAAACCAGATCCAATTGAAGAAAGGACCCAGTCTGTCTGACACACATCAGTACAAGGACCGAGATGAGAGGGGTCATTTTCCGACTTCACTCTCCCAGCGGAGAGCACGGCCAGCCGGAAGTACATCTCGGAGGTTCAGGTGTGGTCAGTAAATCAGGCTCAGCGCACGCCCAGGTTTACAGTACCCGCTGCTGCTGCTAAGCGAGGCTGCCCACTGTGAGTGCAAAGCCGGAACATTACCCCTTAAAATTATCCTTAAAGGATATAAAGGCACCGGAGAAGGTGCAAAATAGATGATACCGGACTGAAAGGTTATAACTGTCGGGAACGATTGAACAGGCTGGGGCTCTTTTCCCTAGAAGGGAAACCTGAGAAAGGTCTTAAAAATTATGAAAGAGTTTGATAGGGTAGTTGTAGAGAAGATGTTTCCACTTGTGGCGGAGACCAAAACTAGGGGCCATAAATATAAGCTGGTCAATAATAAATTCAACAGGGAATTCAGGAGAAACTTCTTTACCCAGAGAGTGGTGAGAATGTGGAACATGTTGAGGCGAACAGCATAGATGCATTTAAGAGGAAGCTAGATAAACACATGAGGGAGAAAGAAGTAGAAGGTTATGCTGATAGGGTTAGATGAAGAGAGGTGTGGAGCATTCTGTGCTGTACATGCTCTGTAATTCTATGTTGTTTGCTGCAATGAAACAAGATGTAGTTCAGTATGTTATTGCCTGTTAAATGCATTGCCATTAGTGTTGTCCTATCCTATGAAGTATTACTTCATACCTATATGCATAGGTGCCACTTTATTCAATATGGCTGACTGTCAGATTGAATAGCTCCATTCAATTCGGACCGACAGGCTGGAAGAGCAGTCGCACGTCTTTCTGTCCTACTGTGAGTGGTGGCTGATTGTGTGAGGTAAACTCTGCTTTCATTTCCCTGGGAATCAAGTGAAGGCTTGAGCCAGGACTCTGGGGGTGCAGGGGGGAGACATGATTCACTGCCATCCATTTCAATAAACAGCTTGGCAGCCAGGAGTTGCCTGATTTGGGTTTATAGAAAGAAAGCAGAAAGACGTGCATTTATTTGGTAGTTTTACTACTGAGGCCATTATAGAGCGAGACAGGAGGCTGCGTTAAAGGTTAGCAGCGAGCAACCATGTTAGATTATAGCAAGGGACCTTGGGTCCAGTTTCACATTGGGGAGATGTGACGGTTCATGAGGAGGAACAGTTAAGACTGTATACTATTGTAAATCTGCTGTTAGTATTTTGGTTACTTTTCTATCTTCTGTTGATAAATGTGTTTGATAGTTTATAGCCTAAGCCACATTGTGACAGTGTTTATTCTCGCACTTTCCGAAGTGAAGGAAATCGCGTGAGGGCTTGCGATATATCGAGGAAAGTGACCCTGGGCACCCTGCAGTTGCCCAGACATTGTAAAGACCCATTCCTGTTCAGATGATGGCTGGCTTACGGGTTGGTCTTTAGTATTGAACACAGGGCCACAGAGATCTGTGGGATGGCCTAAGGGCTGAAATGACCCTGCTTCGGACTTCCGCCGCTGACCCCACCAAAGTTCCCGGATTTTGTGGGTAGGGGTGGAGGGAGTCCCCCGATTTCCATTGCAATGGTGAGTTAAGAGTGCATCTGGGGGTGACCCTTCCACAGGGCGGGCGACAGCGAAGTTTTGTGGCCACAATCCTCTCCATGCTGGGCTAATGCTCGACAGTGGGGGACACCAGGTAGAGCTCTGGGTACTTTCCCCGCAGGAAACACCGGCTCCCTGCAGGCTGGTTTTAGAATGGCATTGGCAGAGGATGGAGCTCGGCCCAGAGTGATGCCTGGCGGACGACAGTCTATGAAAAAGGATTTAAAAAGATGGAGTTTCACCAGCCCCCCCCAAAAAAAGCAATCAAGTGCGGATGATGCATCTTTCGATTTTTGACCACTCTGATGTAACTTTCAGTGATTGGTCCACTTCCTTCTTGTAGGAGCGACCAGTTAAATATTGGAGATTACATCAAGTCTGTTAATGGCATCAACCTGACCAAACTGCGGCACGATGAGATTATCAGCCTACTGAAGAATGTGGGAGAGCGGGTGGTCCTTGAGGTGGAGTATGAACTTCCCCCTGTTGGTAAGAACCTCACCAAACCTTTTTACGTGAAGACTGCCAGAATGGGCTGAATCAGGTATAGACCATGGACGTATGATGGTGCCTTTACCCTTTCTCTTTTACTATTTTTTATGCTGATCAAGGTGAGGGATGTTATTGGGGGGAATAAAACACTTTCTATTTCAGTCATCAGCGTCCACCTAAGTCACTCCCAAGTCAGGTATAGGATGGTTAGATACACAATAATATTCCCTCTATTCTTCTCAATAATATACCTCAGCCTCAACCTCAGAAGAGCACCAGATAGATTCAGATGCCGTATGCCCTTTGTGCCATTTGATCTCATCGTTCCTGAATACCAAACCCTACTCCACCAGTGTGACGGTTTTCCATTTCACACCCCAGCCTTTCTCAGTGAAGGTTGCCTCAAAGTCAACATAAATTGACGTGGAATTGACAGTTTTATGCTGTAGGCCGTTGCCCACCAGTAATTGGACTGATAATGTCCAAACTCATTCTACATAGGAATGTTATAGTCAGCATCCTATCAAATCCATGTCTGAGCGATAAAAGGCTGATGTCTAGCCCACTGTGCCACTAGGTACTTCCTGCTGATGTTATTTCAAAGCTTTTAACTCATGCTGTACCTGCCCTAGGAGTGTTTGATGCTACAGTGTAGAGGGAGCTTTACTCTGTATCTAACCCGTGCTGTACCTGTCCTGGGAGTGTTTGATGGGACAGTGTAGAGGGAGCTTTACTCTGTATCTAACCCGTGCTGTACCTGCCCTGGGAGTGTTTGATGGGACATTGCAGGGGAAGCTATACTCTGTATCTAACCCGTGCTGTACCTGCCCTGGGAGTGTTTGATGGGACAGTGTAGAGGGAGCTTTACTCTGTATCTAACCCATGCTGTCCCTGCCCTGGGAGTGTTTGATGGGACAGTGTCGAGGGAGCTTTACTCTGTATCTAACCCGTGCTGTCCCTGTCCTGGGAGTGTTTGATGGGACAGCGCAGAGAGAGCTTTACTCTGTATCTAACCCGTGCTGTCCCTGCCCTGACAGTGTTTGATGGACAGTGTAGAGGGAGCTTTACTTTGTATCTAACCCGCGCTGTCCCTGCCCTGGGAGTGTTTGATGGGACAGTGCAGAGGGAGCTTTACTCTCTATCTAACCCGTGCTGTACCTGCCCTGGGGGTGTTTGATGGACCAGTGCAGAGGAAGCTACGCTCCGCAATTAACCTGTGCTGTGGCTGACTTTGGAGAGCTTGATGAGACAGTTGAATAGTGTTCCATTTCCCAGCATCGCCAGCAGTTCATCAAAGCGTAAAAGTATGTTCCAAACTAAATGGTTCTTTTATTGAACTGTAATACCATCTGTCCTCCTACTTCGCCACACATGACTTCGGTCGCAAGGTCCAAACTATGTCCCACGGACGATATCCTACACACGAGCTCCAATTATCCGGCTGCTGAATCCTCGGGACCACCAAGTTATTGTCTGTTTCCATGCATGGGAGCTTAAAGTGTATTTCTTCTGCTGTTGGTTTCAGCTTTTTGAACTTCCCAGGTTTGGAGGATTGGGGAAAAACTGCTCCCTGTTTGCTGGGAAATGGTTTGCTCCCTCAGTGGTGGATATAAGAGCCTCTGATGTGTTTTGGAGGCCATTACTAAAACTGCCCAGGACAGTAGAGTCCCTTCGCCAACCTTAGCTAACCACCCAACACAACGCTGCGAAGAGTGGAATATCTGTCCAAGGACATCGCAGAGAAACTGGTTGGAGAGGCCCCGGGTTCTGCGTTGTACGACCAGCCTCCACAAGAAAGCACCAACATTGCAATCACTGACCAGCTGCTCATCTTAGTGGGAGGAGTCGATGCCTCCTTCAATTTAGTCGAAGAACTCACTATTTGGGGAAGCATTACAACTTACAGAAGGTAAAAATTCTAAATTATGTTAAGAATTACCACAGTGAAAAGTAACCCATTGCACCTCCAGTCATGCGATTTGCTTTGTTTACAGGATGCGATCTCTTCTTGTGTTCGGAAGCGACAGTGATGCACCTGAAGTCGCCGTGGGTCGAGCTTGCTGGCCTGACCACTGACGGTGGTCCAGCCTTGCTCAGGGAGAGGCACCTGATGAGAAGGTGAGATGGCCGATGAAGGTATGCACTGTCTCTTGCTGTTTCCTGTGTTGTGGCTGTCCAACATTGGCGATGACATTGAATGCACCGTTGTCCTTTGTATTGCAGGGGTCCAGACCCAGCTCGGCAGTCTCCACTGCATTCTGCATCAAGGTGCTCGGGTAGGTAGAGTAGCCAATCTGCAGCCAATCATGGACACGGTTCTGCAGGCCGTTGACTTTTTTTGGTGCAAGAGTCTTCAATCTCCGCCTGTTTCCAAATCTGCCGGCAGAGTTAAACACTCAACACAAGGACCTGTTGTCCCAGGATGATGTACGGTGACTCCATTATGGCCTGGCACTCAAGCGGTTCTTTGAGTTGACCCCACCAAAGTTCACCTCTTCGCAGAGCACAAAGAAAGATCTCTGCCAGAACTCTGTGATGAAACAGAGTCGGTGGACCTTCAGAGACCACCTGAATGTTCTGAACAAGAAGCTGCAGGAGGGCTGACCATGACCGTGACCATGTCCTGACAGAGCATTTCGGCCTTGCACAAAGTTTCCAAAACTGAGCTCCCGCTGTTTAGAAACTTGTGTTGCGCTGTCACTCCTCCATTCAGGTGGTACGTTGACTGCCTGCTTCACTTTGATGGGGCTGGACTATGGCTTCAAAGGTTTCGCTGACAGCTCACTAAAGCTGGAGGTATTTGGAACACTTTTGCCGTAGACGACATGAGATCCAAATGGAACTGACGGACCTCCAGTGCAATGACCATCTCAAGAGCAAGTTGGCTGTAGTGGGTTGCTGGCGTTCTATAATTACGAGGTAGGGTATTTGTAAGCTTGAGTCGGCAAGCCCAGCACATACTATCATTGTCCTGTGGCGCGTATGTGGGCAAATACATTTTCCGAAGAACGAACCTGCAGGAGCCCTACTTCCACATGAGGATCCTGGACAAGCATCTGCAGGGTGCCCTTAGTTGGCCCAGGCTAAAGCTGGCACCAGGAACAAATGGGCTGGCAATAAAAGTGCAATTCCAAATCTCACACTGGAAAACTGACTGTGCAAAATGTCAAGGGAGAAATGATTGTACAATAAACCTAAAAAGCCTCCCATTATAAATGTAAAATCCAGACCACACATTCAGAAACAGACACTGAAAGCGTTGTGTGGGATTACTTCCTGAATAAAAGTGGGAATGATCTATTGCAAATGAAAAGTGACTGTGTTGTTGGAGATAGTGGGTAATGAGTATTTTGCCTGTCCCAAAAGCATTTTAAACACACATGGCCCATTCACTGGTTATGATACATGGGTCTGTCCCCTTGCTGCAAAAGGTTGGACACCCCTGATTTAGGGTATGGCAGATGCAGGAGGTCGGAATTGGCTTCAGAGCACTTGATTATCCATTATTTAAGTTAAGGGAAAGAGGTTTGACCTTGGCAGAGAGCTTCATCTGTCCTACATTATAGATTCACTTGGATGCTGCCTGGGATGAGGAAATATAAATACAAAGAAAGGCTGCTCAAGACCAATGTGGAGTACAGGGTGATATGATAGAAGTGGTTATCATTCTGAAAGGATGGGTAGATAGAAGCAGACTGTTTCTAGTAGTTGAGGGGTCTAGAACGAGAGACCATAGATGTAAGATTAAATGTAAGAGATTTAGAACAGAGAGCAGGAGAAACATCTTTACACAGAGTGCTGTGAGGCTGTGGAATTCACTTCCTGGGTCGAAATTATGTCAACTTTCAAAATTAGGTTGGATAAGTAGATGAAGGAAAAGGGATTGAAGGGATATGGGAGCAGGATGGGTAAATGTGATTAGGACTATTTTCTACATGGAGGGTAAACGCCGACATGGACAGGTTGGGCTGAATGGCCTGTTTCTGTGTTGTAACCTGTATGTATTTCTCTATGTATTACAAATATCTCCTACCCTCGTCTCCTGAAGACACGGAGTCAAGCTTGTTACAGTTCCATGGGTGTTGGTCGCCCTCTGGTACCTCACTCAACTTCATGTGTGAGCCTTGACATTGAGTGTCAAACAAGAGGGACATCACAACTCAGCCTGGTCCTATCTTCAACTGATGTCCATACATGTGCACTGCCAGCATGAGTTACTGGACATCGATCAACAGCAGGAACCCTGGCTGATTTTATTTCCTCTCTGTAGCCCAGATGTAGGCCAAATGTAACATTCCTACTGCCACCCGAGCTGTGATCAGCTAACTCAGCACTGGCCAAGGATCAAACCTGGGACGTCCATGGTCTGTACGATTCAGCACCAGACTGGGTAAAGACGTGTTTCCATGTAACCGATCCTCTTACATTAAAAAAAACGATTTCTTTTCATTCCAGTTCCAGATAGCAACTCAAGAATTATTCCAAAGACCATCGAAATCTCACTCTACAAAGAAGGGAACAGCTTTGGGTTCGTGATGAGGGGTTAGTCATTTTATTATTTTCGATGTTTTCCCTCTTCCTTTATTTTCTCCTGTTTATGGTGATCGTCTAATTCAGACTGCCAGACCCACCCAATGGAATGCCATTTTGCATCTGTAAATCACTGTTCACTACAGATCAGCAGGGGTCCTATTCATTTTAGCAAAAACCCTCCATTAATCGGTAATTAAAGGGATGTGCCCTCAGAAAAAAGTGTACGGCAAACATGTTATGACATGGTTACTTAAATAAGAGTTTGCATTGTCACAACTTTCACAACCTCAGGACGCCCTAAAATGCTTTACAGCCAATAAAGTATTTCTGAAATGTAGTTACTGTTGTAATGTCGGGGAATGTGGCAACCAATTTGCGGCACAGTCCAGTTAACTTCTTTTAGTGATGTTGGTTGAGGGATAAATATCGCCGGGGACACAGGGGAGTATCCCCCTGCTGTTCTTCGAAAGAGTGTCAAGGGATCTTTTACACCCACCTGAGAAGGCAGACGGGGCCTCAGTTTAACCTCCAACAGTGCAGCATTACATCAATGCCACGTGCTAAAGTCTCTGGTGAGGGACTTGAACTCACAACCTTCTGACTCTGAGGCAAGAGCATACCATCCAGAGGCAAACTGACACTGATCCGAAAGTGGGGCTTCAACCCATGACCTTCTAATTCAGAGGTGAGCATGCTGCCACTGATCCAAGTCTGACCCTTAGAAATTAGAGGGAGTCTGGGGGAGGAGCATTGAGCCCCCTGCTGCAGGGATGGTGCTGTGCCTCAGGGTAGTGCCTTAGATCTAGTATTGTGCAATGAGAAAGGGTTAATTAATAACCTTGTAGTAAAGGGGCCTTTAGGGAAGAGTGACCATAATATGATAGAATTTTATATTGAGTTTGAAAGTGATTTAGTTAAATCCAAAACTAGGGTCTTAAATCTAAACAAAGTAAACTACGTAGGTATGAGGAGCGATTTGGCTAAGGTAGATTGGGAAACTACATTAAAAGATATGACATAAGAACATAAGAAATAGGAGCAGGAGTAGGCCAATCGGCCCCTCGAGCCTGCTCCGCCATTCAATAAGATCATGGCTGATCTGATCCTAACCGCCAATCTACTATCTATCACAGAACCATCTCCTGCATCTAACAGAATTGCACACACGAAATAGGAGCAGAATCAGGCTACACAGTCCCTGGGCCCGCTCCACTACCCACAGGGCCATGACCGATCCGAACCTAGACTCATGTCCAAATTCCTGCCCGCTCCCCGTAACCCTTAATGCCCTTTACTTCTAGGAAACTGTCTATTTCTGTTTTAAATTTAATTAATGTTGTAGCTTCTACAGCTTTTTGTGGCAGCATATTCCATGGACCTACCACCCTCTGAGTGAAGTAGTTCCTCCTCATCTCAGTTTTGAAAGAGCAGCCCCTTATTCTAAGACTATGTCCCCTAGTTCTCGTCTCACCCGTCATCGGGAACATCCTCCCCGCATCCACCCGATCCAACCCCTTCACAATCTTATATGTTTCAATAAGATCGCCTCTCATTCTTCTGAACTCCAATGAGTAGAGTCCCAATCTACCCAACCTCTCCTCATATGACCACCCCCTCATCCCCGGGATTAACCGAGTGAACCTTTTTTGCACTGCCTCGAGAGCAAGGATGTCTTTCCTTAAGTAAGGACACCAAAACTGTATGCAGTATTCCAGGTGCGGTCTCACCAATACCTTGTACAACTGAAGCAATACCTCCCTATTTTTATATTCTATCCCCCTAGCAATGAAAGCCAACATTCCATTTGCCTTCTTAATCACTTGCTGCACCTGCATACTAACCTTTTGAGTTTCGTGCACCAGGACCCCCAGATCCCTTTGCACTTCAGTACTCTCCAGTTTCTTGCCATTAAGATAATAAATTGCTCTAGGATTTTTCCTGCCAAAGTGCATCACCTCACACTTTCCAGTGTTGTATTCCATCTGCCAAATCTCTGCCCACTTACTTAGCCTGTCTATGTCCCCTTGCAGGTTTTTTATGTCCTCCTCATTCACTACTTTCCCTCCCATCTTTGTATCATCTGCAAATTTTGATATGTTACACTTGGTCCCTTCCTCCAAATCGTTAATATAGATTGTGAAGAGTTGGGGACCCAGCACTGACCCCTGTGGAACACCACTAGTTACTGATTGCCAGTCTGAGAATGAACCATTTATCCCAACTCTTTGCTTTCTGTTAGATAGCCAATCCTCTATCCATGCCAGAATATTACCCCCAATCCCGTGATTTTTTACCTTAAGCAATAATCTTTTGTGTGGCACCTTGTCAAATGCCTTTTGGAAGTCTAAATACACTACGTCCACTGGTTCCCCTTTATCCACTCTATATGTTACTTCCTCAAAGAACTCCAGCAAATTTGTCAAACATGACTTCCCCTTCGTAAAACCATGCTGACTTTGTCCTATTAAATTATGATTATCCAAATGTCCTGTTACTGTTTCCTTAATAATGGACTCCAAAATTTTACCTACCACAGATGTTAGGCTAACCGGTCTATAGTTACCAGCCTTCTGTCTACTGCCCTTTTTAATGACGGTAGACAAGCAATGGCTAGCATGTAAAGAATTAATACATAATTTACAACAAATATGCATTCCTTTAAGGCACAAAAACCCCACAGGAAAAGTGGTCCAACCGTGGCTAACAAGAGAAGTTAAAGATAGTATTAGATCAAAGGAAGAGGCTTATAGCATTGCCAAAAAACATAGTAAGCCTGAGGATTGGGAGGATTTTAGAATTCAGCAAAGGAGGACCAAGAAATTGATAAGGAAAGAGAAAAAAGAACATGAGAGTAAATTAGCAAGAGACATAAAAACAGATTGTAAATGTTTCTATAGGTATGTAAATAGGAGGAGATTAGTGAAAGTAAATGTGGGTCCATTAAAGGCAGAGACAGGAGAAATTATAATGGGCAATAAGGAATGGCAGAGACATTAAACAAATATTCTGTATCTGTCTTCATGGTAGAAGACACAAAAAACATTCCGGAAATAATGGGGAACCAAGGATCTTGAGAGAATGAGGAACTTAAAGAAATAAGTATAAGTAAAGACATAGTACTGGTGAAATTAATGGGACTAAGTGGCGACAAATCCCCTGGAACTGACAACCTGCATCCTAGGATTTTAAAAGAGGTAGCTGCAGAGATAGTGGATGCACGGGTATTAATCTTCCAGAATACCTTAAATTCTAGAACAGTCCCCAAGGATTGGAAGGTAGCAAACATAACCCTGCTATTTAAGAAAGGAGGAAGAGAAAAAACAGGGAATTATAGGCCAGTTAGCCTGACATCAGTAGTAGGCAAAATGCTAGAATCTATTATTAGGGACGTGGTAACAGGGCACTTAGAAAATCATAATATGATTAGGCAGAGTCAACATGGTTTTATGAAAGGGAAATCGTGTTTGACAAATCTGTCAGAGTTTTTTGAAGATGTAACTAGTAGGATGGATAAGGGGGAGTCAGTAGATGTAGTGTATTTGGATTTTCAAAAAGCATTCAATAAGGTGCCACACAAGAGGTTATTACACAAAATCAGGACTCATGGAATTGGGGGTAATATATTAGCATGGATTGAGGATTGGTTAATGGAAAGAAAACAGAGAGTAAGAATAAACTGAACTTTTTCGGGCTGGCAGGCTGTAACTAGCGGGGTACCACAAGGATCAGTGCTTGGGCCTCAGCTACAGGAAACTCTTTGGTATCCGGCACCGACGGGACCGGGATGGTACCGGTTGATTAAAAATTCCGGATGATGGAGAGGGTTATCTACCGAGGCTATTTTTAACAAACAAAAATAAAAAAATCAAGAAATGTGCAGTATACAGTAATTGGGTACTCCCGGCAGCGCGGGAGAGTCAGACTCCTGTTATTGAGGTGTTCGGACTTCCGACAGCGCCAAGAAGCCGAGTAGTGGCAGTTTGGAGAACTACCCCCACTGACTAACTCGGCCACCGCGGGAGACTCGGACTCGGACTCGGCAACATTTCCGGTTATTGAGGTGTTGTTTTCGGAGTATGAATTTTGCTGGTTAATAGAGAATTCCGGATATTTAGGTGCCGTTTAAACGAGAGTTTCCTGTATTTACAATCTATATCAATGACTTAGATGAAGGGACTGAGTGTAACGTAGCCAAGTTTGCTGATGATACAAAGTTAGGTGGGAAAGTAAGCTGCGAGGAGGATGCAAAGAGGCTGCAGAGAGATATAGACAGGTTGACTGAGTGGGCAAGAACATGGCAAATGGAATACAATGTGGGAAGTGGGCTGTGGGAAGTTATCCAATTTGGTAGGAAAAACAAAAAAGCAGAATATTTTTTGAAGGTGAGAGACTGGGAAATGTTTGCACTCAGGGGGACCTGGGTGTCCTTGTACATGAATCACAGAAAGTTAACATGCAGGTATAGCAAGCAATTAGGAAAGCAAATGGTATGTTAGCTTTTGTTACAAATGGATAAGAGTAAAGAAGTCTTACTACAATTATACAGGGCATTGGTGAGACCACACCTGGAGTACTGTGTGCAGTTCCGGTCTCCTTACCTGAGGAAAGACATACTTGCCTTAGAGGGAGTGCAACAAAGGTTCACTCGACTGGTTCCTGGGATGAGGGGATTGCCCTATGAGGACAGATTGAGTAGACTAGGCCTATATTCCCTAGAGTTCAGAAGAATGAGAGGTGATCTAGTTGAAACATATAAAATTCTTAAGGGGTTTGACAGGGTTAATGCTGAGAAAATGTTTCCCCTGGCTGGGGAATCTAGAACACGGGGTCACAGTCTCAGAATAAGGGGTCGGCCATTTAGGACTGCGATGAGGAGAAATTTCTTCACTCAAAGGGTTGTGACTCTTTGGAATTCTCTACCCCAGAGAGCTGTGGATGCTCAGTCGTTGAGTATATTCAAGACAGAGGTCAATAAATTTTTGGGAACTAAGGGAATTAAGGGATATGAGGATAGTGCGGGAAGGTGGAGTTGAGGGAGAAGATCAGCCATGATCTTGTTGAATGGCGGAGCAGGCTCGAAGGACCGAATGGCCTACTCCAGCTCTGATTTTTTATGTTCTTATGTAGTAGATTGTGGAATCACACTTGCCATTTTCCTGATCTCAGCCATGCCATCATCGGGAGGTGCTACATAGACTCCCTTCCTCACAGAAAGAGAAGGGATATCAGAAAGAGACATCTCCCGCTCGACTCCAAAAAGCCGGTGGTAGAACAGCTGCATCAGGGGCTTCTGAGGAGATGACTTGCCCGCCTACCTCCTCAGCCAGGCATGTTCTGCGCTGTGGGGGGAGGCCACCAGATGTGAGAAAAGGAGGTTGTCTCATTAAAGGAAAAAAAAACTTCTGAGGAAATGGATGTTGTGTTGCAGGTGGAGCCCATGAAGACTGGAACAAGTCGCGTGCGTTAGTGGTGACCCACGTGAGGCTTGGTGGGCCTGCGGATAGGTAATGTATACTCCATTTCTGTTAAGGGCAAAAACTGGTAACTTGTGGAGTTTCTAAAGCAAAGTACTTGTCCCTCATTGCTTTTTTATGCACGGTTATTACTTCAAACTTCCATTGTTCTGCTACTTTATAGGCTATCATTAGGAGGCACCTGTGAGTTGTTACGATGGTACAAATGGTGGAAAGCTATAGGGCGTGCCACTCTTGTGATTCCCCCCTTCCCCCTCGCCCCATGCACACTGAACCCCCTAATCTCAGCCACACTATTATTGTGGGCAGGGGGTGGGGGGTGGGGAAGAGACAGCAAGATTGCTCACTGAGAAAGAGAAAGACAATTGAGAAAGGTCACTGCTCCCCATCCTTTCCAGATACCCCCAATGTTGGGGTTATAAAGCCCAGTGCGCAGAGGCCTAGCTTCAGCTCCCCAGTCTGCCCTCAGTCAGAGAAGGTGTGAGGGCAGAAAAGAAACTACAAAAAAAAAATTCTCGTTCTGACGAAGGGTTCGACCTGAAATGTTGACTCTGTTTCTCTCTCCTCGATGCTGCCTGACCTGCTGAGTGTTTCCAGCACTTTCTGTTGTTATTTCAGATTGACAGCATCTGCAGTATTTTGCTAATAAAATAATTTTTCTCTGTGTGTTTGCAGGGAGGGAACGTTGAAAGTTGGGGACAGATTATTGAGTGTGGATGGGATTCCACTTCACAACGTCAGTCATGGAGAGGCCCTCGCCATCCTGCGGCAGTGTGGGCAGGAGGCCATCTACCAGATCGAGTATGATGTCAACATCATGGGTAAGGACTGTGCAGTCTTGCTGGTGGAAATATTTTTTTTCGGGGTGCGGATAAAGCGGATCTTCTCGGCTTCTTCTCAATGGAGAGTGCTCCAGATTAAGGTTTGACGCCAAATCACCAAAATATTCTCCAAACCATGTGCCATACAATCCCATTATAAAAACAACCAGAGAGCTGTCCAGCTTCTGTGTACAAAGTGTTGACCTGGTATCAACAGGCGGACTGGGATGTGAGAGCAACTGTTTACACAGCAACAGTCAACGAAAGGAAAAGGTCGATGGCCTGTCAAAGCTCATCCCTCTGATACTCGAACTTATCCAGCCTAGCATTCAACTGATCACTTTGTGGCCCTTTTATTGACTCCATGACTCTACTTGGTAGGTTATTTCAAACAAGTGTCATCCTTTGAGTAAAAACATTTTTTTCGAAGATCTCTTTCGGATTTACTCTTTTGTGCTCCGGTTTAAGGTCTCATCCGAAAGTTGGCGCCTCTGACAGTGCAGCACTCCCTCAGTAATTGCACTAAAGTGTCGGCCTGGATTATGTGCTCAAGTCTCTGGAGTGGGGCTAGAGGCAAGAGCGCTACCACTAAGACACCGCTCACACCGAGAGAGAGAGAGAGAGAGAGAGAGCCTGGCTTAAACTGCTGAATCACAGACTTTCACTGTTTACAGGCACGTTGAGCCTAATTGAGAAGCTCAATTCTTTTCTTTGTGCAGGTAAATCAGCCCACAGAGCTATGGTTTACACCTTGCTTAAGGTGTAACTTTGTTCCTCCCTCCCCGAAAACTCATTCCCAATTATCTACATTAAAAAAATACTTATTGACCCATCCACCTGTTGTGGATTTGCAGAATATGCTTGCGATACAAGTACTTAATTTATTTGTTTAATCTTCCCTCCTCCCTCCCCAACACCTTCCTCCTTTTCCTCATTTGTAATTCTTGCTGCAGCTCTCATTGATCTTGTGTTGCGTAGGCAGGTCCTCAATTCACACTCTCCTCTGCCTTTGCCCCATATTTAATGATTATACTGCTCCTGCAGTTGCTCGATCTTGAATGGACAGAGAGCCCATTGTGGTGAACACAGCACCCACATTCTGATTAAACTTGCTGTCCTTTTTAATTGATTCACCTCAAACTTCAATTGTCTGTGCTAAGAGACAGATCTCTATCCCGAATTGTTCTGCTGCCCTGCAAGGCTGCTAATGCTAAACAGCCCAAAGGCATTCTCAGTGACATTGACAGTAATTACTATCAGGAATCAATTATTTCTGTCGTGGTCAATCTGGTACCTCATGCAGATAAGGTCAAGCTCTGCTGTGATAGCCTCCAGGGTGGAATAGTCTCCAGCCTACGAGTGCCCAACCTCACACATCAAGAATGGTCACGGGGTGAGGGACTGGATAGCTACGGGAGCCTGTGATACTGTAGCCCAACAAGGAATCTGTGATACTGTACCCCAACAAGGAGCCTGTGATACTGTACTCCAACAAGGAGCCTGTGATACTGTACTCCAACAATGGGCCTGTGATACTGTACTCCAACAAGGAGCCTGTGATACTGTACCCCAACAAGGAGTCTGTGATACTGTACCCCAACAATGGGCCTGTGATACTGTACCCCAACACGGAGTCTGTGATACTGTACCCCAACAAGGAGCCTGTGATACTGTACTCCAACAAGGAGCCTGTGATACTGTACCCCAACAAGGAGTCTGTGATACTGTACCCCAACAAGGAGTCTGTGATACTGTACTCCAACAAGGAGTCTTTGATACTGTACTCCAACAAGGAGTCTGTGATACTGTACCCCAACAAGGAGTCTGTGATACTGTACCCCAACAAGGAGCCTGTGATACTGTACTCCAACAAGGAGTCTGTGATACTGTACTCCAACAAGGAGCCTGTGATACTGTACTCCAACAAGGAGCCTGTGATACTGTACCCCAACAAGGAGTCTGTGATACTGTACTCCAACAAGGAGCCTGTGATACTGTACCCCAACAAGGAGCCTGTGATACTGTACCCCAACAAGGAGTCTTTGATACTGTACCCCAACAAGGAGTCTGTGATACTGTACCCCAACAAGGAGTCTGTGATACTGTACCCCAACAAGGAGTCTTTGATACTGTACCCCAACAATGAGTCTTTGATACTGTACCCCAACAAGGAGTCTTTGATACTGTACCCCAACAAGGAGTCTTTGATACTGTACCCCAACAAGGAGTCTTTGATACTGTACCCCAACAAGGAGTCTTTGATACTGTACTCCAACAATGGTCCTGTGATACTGTACCCCAACAAGGAGTCTGTGATACTGTACCCCAACAAGGAGTCTGTGATACTGTACCCCAACAAGGAGTCTGTGATACTGTACTCCAACAAGGAGTCTGTGATACTGTACCCCAACAAGGAGCCTGTGATACTGTACCCCAACAAGGAGCCTGTGATACTGTACCCCAACAAGGAGTCTGTGATACTGTACCCCAACAAGGTGTCTTTGATACTGTACCCCAACAAGGTGTCTTTGATACTGTACCCCAACAAGGAGTCTTTGATACTGTATCCCAACAAGGAGTCTGTGATACTGTACCCCAACAAGGAGTCTGTGATACTGTACCCCAACAAGGAGTCTGTGATACTGTATCCCAACAATGGGCCTGTGATACTGTACTCCAACAAGGGGCCTGTGATACTGTACCCCAACAAGGAGTCTGGAATACTGTACCCCAACAAGGAGCCTGTGATACTGTACCCCAACAAGGAGTCTGTGATACTGTACCCCAACAAGGAGCCTGTGATACTGTACCCCAACAAGGAGTCTTTGATACTCTACTCCAACAAGGAGCCTGTGATACTGTACCCCAACAAGGAGCCTGTGATACTGTACCCCAACAAGGAGCCTGTGATACTGTACCCCAACAAGGAGCCTGTGATACTGTACCCCAACAAGGAGCCTGTGATACTGTACCCCAACAAGGAGCCTGTGATACTGTACCCCAACAAGGAGTCTGTGATACTGTACCCCAACAAGGAATCTGTGATACTGTACCCCAACAAGGAATCTGTGATACTGTACCCCAACAAGGAGCCTGTGATACTGTACCTGAACAAGGAGTCTGTGATACTGTACCCCAACAAGGAATCTGTGATACTGTACCCCAACAAGGAATCTGTGATACTGTACCCCAACAAGGAATCTGTGATACTGTACCCCAACAAGGAGCCTGTGATACTGTACCCCAACAAGGAGCCTGTGATACTGTACCCCAACAAGGAGCCTGTGATACTGTACCCCAACAAGGAGCCTGTGATACTGTACCCCAACAAGGAGCCTTTGATACTGTACCCCAACAAGGAGCCTGTGATACTGTACCCCAACAAGGAGCCTGTGATACTGTACCCCAACAAGGAGTCTGTGATACTGTACCCCAACAAGGAGTCTGTGATACTGTACCCCAACAAGGAGCTTTTGATACTGTACCCCAACAAGGAGTCTGTGATACTGTACCCCAACAAGGAGTCTGTGATACTGTACCCCAACAAGGAGCCTTTGATACTGTACCCCAACAAGGAGTCTTTGATACTGTACCCCAACAAGGAGTCTGTGATACTGTACCCCAACAAGGAGTCTGTGATACTGTACTCCAACAAGGAGTCTGTGATACTGTACCCCAACAAGGAGTCTGTGATACTGTACCCCAACAAGGAGCCTGTGATACTGTACCCCAACAAGGAGTCTGTGATACTGTACCCCAACAAGGAGTCTGTGATACTGTACCCCAACAAGGAGCCTGTGATACTGTACCCCAACAAGGAGTCTGTGATACTGTACCCCAACAAGGAGTCTGTGATACTGTACCCCAACAAGGAGTCTTTGATACTGTACCCCAACAAGGAGTCTGTGATACTGTACCCCAACAAGGAGTCTTTGATACTGTACCCCAACAAGGAGTCTTTGATACTGTACCCCAACAAGGAGTCTGTGATACTGTACCCCAACAAGGAGTCTGTGATACTGTACCCCAACAAGGAGCCTTTGATACTGTACCCCAACAAGGAGCCTGTGATACTGTACCCCAACAAGGAGTCTTTGATACTGTACCCCGACAAGGAGTCTGTGATACTGTACCCCAACAAGGAGTCTGTGATACTGTACCCCAACAAGGAGCCTGTGATACTGTATCCCAACAAGGAGTCTGTGATACTGTACCCCAACAAGGAGCCTTTGATACTGTACCCCAACAAGGAGCCTGTGATACTGCACCCCAACAAGGAGCCTGTGATACTGTACCCCAACAATGGGCCTGTGATACTGTACCCCGACAAGGAGCCTGTGATACTGTACCCCAACAAGGAGCCTGTGATACTGTACCCCAACAAGGAGCCTTTGATACTGTACCCCGACAAGGAGTCTGTGATACTGTACCCCAACAAGGAGCCTGTGATACTGTACCCCAACAAGGAGCCTGTGATACTGTACCCCAACAAGGAGCCTGTGATACTGTACCCCGACAAGGAGTCTGTGATACTGTACCCCAACAAGGAGTCTGTGATACTGTACCCCAACAAGGAGTCTGTGATACTGTACCCCAACAAGGTGTCTTTGATACTGTACCCCAACAAGGAGCCTGTGATACTGTACCCCAACAAGGAGCCTTTGATACTGTACCCCAACAAGGAGCCTTTGATACTGTACTCCAACAAGGAGCCTTTGATACTGTACTCCAACAAGGAGTCTGTGATACTGTACCCCAACAAGGAGTCTGTGATACTGTACCCCAACAAGGAGCCTTTGATACTGTACTCCAACAAGGAGCCTTTCATACTGTACTCCAACAAGGAGTCTGTGATACTGTACCCCAACAAGGAGCCTTTGATACTGTACTCCAACAAGGAGCCTTTGATACTGTACTCCAACAAGGAGTCTGTGATACTGTACCCCAACAAGGAGTCTGTGATACTGTACCCCAACAAGGAGCCTGTGATACTGTACCCCAACAAGGAGTCTGTGATACTGTACTCCAACAAGGAGCCTGTGATACTGTACCCCAACAAGGAGCTTTTGATACTGTACTCCAACAAGGAGCCTGTGATACTGTACCCCAACAAGGAGTCTGTGATACTGTACCCCAACAAGGAGTCTGTGATACTGTACCCCGACAAGGAGTCTGTGATACTGTACCCCAACAAGGAGCCTTTGATACTGTACTCCAACAAGGAGCCTGTGATACTGTACCCCAACAAGGAGCCTGTGATACTGTACCCCAACAAGGAGTCTGTGATACTGTACCCCAACAAGGAGCCTGTGATACTGTACTCCAACAAGGAGTCTGTGATACTGTACCCCGACAAGGAGTCTGTGATACTGTACCCCAACAAGGAGCCTTTGATACTGTACTCCAACAAGGAGTCTGTGATACTGTACCCCAACAAGGAGTCTGTGATACTGTACCCCAACAAGGAGCCTGTGATACTGTACCCCAACAAGGAGCCTTTGATACTGTACCCCAACAAGGAGCCTGTGATACTGTACCCCAACAAGGAGCCTGTGATACTGTACCTGAACAAGGAGCCTGTGATACTGTACCCCAACAAGGAGTCTGTGATACTGTACCCCAACAAGGAATCTGTGATACTGTACCCCAACAAGGAGCCTGTAATACTGTACCCCAACAAGGAGCCTGTGATACTGTACCCCAACAAGGAGCCTTTGATACTGTACCCCAACAAGGAGCCTGTGATACTGTACCCCAACAAGGAGCCTGTGATACTGTACCCCAACAAGGAGCCTTTGATACTGTACCCCAACAAGGACCTGTGATACTGTACCCCAACAAGGAGCCTGTGATACTGTACCCCAACAAGGAGTCTGTGATACTGTACCCCAACAAGGAGCCTGTGATACTGTACCCCAACAAGGAGCTTTTGATACTGTACTCCAACAAGGAGCCTTTGATACTGTACCCCAACAAGGAGTCTGTGATACTGTACCCCAACAAGGAGTCTGTGATACTGTACCCCAACAAGGAGCCTGTGATACTGTACCCCAACACGGAGTCTGTGATACTGTACCCCAACAAGGAGCCTGTGATACTGTACCCCAACAAGGAGTCTGTGATACTGTACCCCAACAAGGAGTCTGTGATACTGTACCCCAACAAGGAGCCTGTGATACTGTACCCCAACACGGAGTCTGTGATACTGTACCCCAACAAGGAGTCTGTGATACTGTACCCCAACAAGGAGCCTTTGATACTGTACCCCAACAAGGAGCCTGTGATACTGTACCCCAACAAGGAGCCTGTGATACTGTACCTGAACAAGGAGTCTGTGATACTGTACCCCAACAAGGAATCTGTGATACTGTACCCCAACAAGGAGCCTGTGATACTGTACCCCAACAAGGAGCCTGTGATACTGTACCCCAACAAGGAGCCTTTGATACTGTACCCCAACAAGGAGCCTGTGATACTGTACCCCAACAAGGAGCCTGTGATACTGTACCCCAACAAGGAGCCTTTGATACTGTACCCCAACAAGGAGCCTGTGATACTGTACCCCAACAAGGAGCCTTTGATACTGTACCCCAACAAGGACCTGTGATACTGTACCCCAACAAGGAGCCTGTGATACTGTACCCCAACAAGGAGTCTGTGATACTGTACCCCAACAAGGAGCATGTGATACTGTACCCCGACAAGGAGTCTGTGATACTGTACTCCAACAAGGAGTCTGTGATACTGTACCCCAACAAGGAGCTTTTGATACTGTACTCCAACAAGGAGCCTTTGATACTGTACCCCAACAAGGAGTCTGTGATACTGTACCCCAACAAGGAGTCTGTGATACTGTACCCCAACAAGGAGCCTGTGATACTGTACCCCAACACGGAGTCTGTGATACTGTACCCCAACACGGAGTCTGTGATACTGTACCCCAACAAGGAGTCTGTGATACTGTACCCCAACAAGGAGTCTGTGATACTGTACCCCAACAAGGAGCCTGTGATACTGTACCCCAACAAGGAGCCTGTGATACTGTACCCCAACAAGGAGCCTGTGATACTGTACCCCAACAAGGAGCCTGTGATACTGTACCCCAACAAGGAGCCTGTGATACTGTACCCCAACAAGGAGCCTGTGATACTGTACTCCAACAATGGGCCTGTGATACTGTACCCCAACAAGGAGTCTTTGATACTGTACCCCAACAAGGAGCCTGTGATACTGTACTCCAACAAGGAGTCTGTGATACTGTACCCCAACAAGGAGCCTGTGATACTGTACCCCAACAAGGAGTCTGTGATACTGTACTCCAACAATGGGCCTGTGATACTGTACTCCAACAAGGAGTCTGTGATACTGTACTCCAACAATGGGCCTGTGATACTGTACCCCAACAAGGAGTCTGTGATACTGTACCCCAACAAGGAGTCTGTGATACTGTACCCCAACACGGAGTCTGTGATACTGTACCCCAACAAGGAGCCTTTGATACTATACCCCAACAAGGAATCTGTGATACTGTACCCCAACACGGAGTCTGTGATACTGTACCCCAACAAGCAGTCTGTGATACTGTACCCCAACAAGGACTCTGTGATACTGTACCCCAACAAGGACTCTGTGATACTGTACCCCAACAAGCAGTCTGTGATACTGTACCCCAACAAGGACTCTGTGATACTGTACCCCAACAAGCAGTCTGTGATACTGTACCCCAACAAGGACTCTGTGATACTGTACCCCAACAAGGAGTCTGTGATACTGTACCCCAACAAGCAGTCTGTGATACTGTACCCCAACAAGGAGCCTGTGATACTGTACTCCAACAAGGAGCCTTTGATACTGTACCCCAACAAGGAGTCTGTGATACTGTACCCCAACAAGGAGTCTGTGATACTGTACCCCAACAAGGAGCCTTTGATACTATACCCCAACAAGGAATCTGTGATACTGTACCCCAACAAGCAGTCTGTGATACTGTACCCCAACAAGGACTCTGTGATACTGTACCCCAACAAGGACTCTGTGATACTGTACCCCAACAAGCAGTCTGTGATACTGTACCCCAACAAGGACTCTGTGATACTGTACCCCAACAAGCAGTCTGTGATACTGTACCCCAACAAGGAATCTGTGATACTGTACCCCAACAAGGAGCCTGTAATACTGTACCCCAACAAGGAGCCTGTGATACTGTACCCCAACAAGGAGCCTTTGATACTGTACCCCAACAAGGAGCCTGTGATACTGTACCCCAACAAGGAGCCTGTGATACTGTACCCCAACAAGGAGCCTTTGATACTGTACCCCAACAAGGACCTGTGATACTGTACCCCAACAAGGAGCCTGTGATACTGTACCCCAACAAGGAGTCTGTGATACTGTACCCCAACAAGGAGCCTGTGATACTGTACCCCAACAAGGAGCTTTTGATACTGTACTCCAACAAGGAGCCTTTGATACTGTACCCCAACAAGGAGTCTGTGATACTGTACCCCAACAAGGAGTCTGTGATACTGTACCCCAACAAGGAGCCTGTGATACTGTACCCCAACACGGAGTCTGTGATACTGTACCCCAACAAGGAGCCTGTGATACTGTACCCCAACAAGGAGTCTGTGATACTGTACCCCAACAAGGAGTCTGTGATACTGTACCCCAACAAGGAGCCTGTGATACTGTACCCCAACACGGAGTCTGTGATACTGTACCCCAACAAGGAGTCTGTGATACTGTACCCCAACAAGGAGCCTTTGATACTGTACCCCAACAAGGAGCCTGTGATACTGTACCCCAACAAGGAGCCTGTGATACTGTACCTGAACAAGGAGTCTGTGATACTGTACCCCAACAAGGAATCTGTGATACTGTACCCCAACAAGGAGCCTGTGATACTGTACCCCAACAAGGAGCCTGTGATACTGTACCCCAACAAGGAGCCTTTGATACTGTACCCCAACAAGGAGCCTGTGATACTGTACCCCAACAAGGAGCCTGTGATACTGTACCCCAACAAGGAGCCTTTGATACTGTACCCCAACAAGGAGCCTGTGATACTGTACCCCAACAAGGAGCCTTTGATACTGTACCCCAACAAGGACCTGTGATACTGTACCCCAACAAGGAGCCTGTGATACTGTACCCCAACAAGGAGTCTGTGATACTGTACCCCAACAAGGAGCATGTGATACTGTACCCCGACAAGGAGTCTGTGATACTGTACTCCAACAAGGAGTCTGTGATACTGTACCCCAACAAGGAGCTTTTGATACTGTACTCCAACAAGGAGCCTTTGATACTGTACCCCAACAAGGAGTCTGTGATACTGTACCCCAACAAGGAGTCTGTGATACTGTACCCCAACAAGGAGCCTGTGATACTGTACCCCAACACGGAGTCTGTGATACTGTACCCCAACACGGAGTCTGTGATACTGTACCCCAACAAGGAGTCTGTGATACTGTACCCCAACAAGGAGTCTGTGATACTGTACCCCAACAAGGAGCCTGTGATACTGTACCCCAACAAGGAGCCTGTGATACTGTACCCCAACAAGGAGCCTGTGATACTGTACCCCAACAAGGAGCCTGTGATACTGTACCCCAACAAGGAGCCTGTGATACTGTACCCCAACAAGGAGCCTGTGATACTGTACTCCAACAATGGGCCTGTGATACTGTACCCCAACAAGGAGTCTTTGATACTGTACCCCAACAAGGAGCCTGTGATACTGTACTCCAACAAGGAGTCTGTGATACTGTACCCCAACAAGGAGCCTGTGATACTGTACCCCAACAAGGAGTCTGTGATACTGTACTCCAACAATGGGCCTGTGATACTGTACTCCAACAAGGAGTCTGTGATACTGTACTCCAACAATGGGCCTGTGATACTGTACCCCAACAAGGAGTCTGTGATACTGTACCCCAACAAGGAGTCTGTGATACTGTACCCCAACACGGAGTCTGTGATACTGTACCCCAACAAGGAGCCTTTGATACTATACCCCAACAAGGAATCTGTGATACTGTACCCCAACACGGAGTCTGTGATACTGTACCCCAACAAGCAGTCTGTGATACTGTACCCCAACAAGGACTCTGTGATACTGTACCCCAACAAGGACTCTGTGATACTGTACCCCAACAAGCAGTCTGTGATACTGTACCCCAACAAGGACTCTGTGATACTGTACCCCAACAAGCAGTCTGTGATACTGTACCCCAACAAGGACTCTGTGATACTGTACCCCAACAAGGAGTCTGTGATACTGTACCCCAACAAGCAGTCTGTGATACTGTACCCCAACAAGGAGCCTGTGATACTGTACTCCAACAAGGAGCCTTTGATACTGTACCCCAACAAGGAGTCTGTGATACTGTACCCCAACAAGGAGTCTGTGATACTGTACCCCAACAAGGAGCCTTTGATACTATACCCCAACAAGGAATCTGTGATACTGTACCCCAACAAGCAGTCTGTGATACTGTACCCCAACAAGGACTCTGTGATACTGTACCCCAACAAGGACTCTGTGATACTGTACCCCAACAAGCAGTCTGTGATACTGTACCCCAACAAGGACTCTGTGATACTGTACCCCAACAAGCAGTCTGTGATACTGTACCCCAACAAGGACTCTGTGATACTGTACCCCAACAAGGAGTCTGTGATACTGTACCCCAACAAGCAGTCTGTGATACTGTACCCCAACAAGGAGCCTGTGATACTGTACTCCAACAAGGAGCCTTTGATACTGTACCCCAACAAGGAGTCTGTGATACTGTACCCCAACAAGGAGTCTGTGATACTGTAACCCAACAAGGAGTCTGTGATACTGTACCCCAACAAGCAGTCTGTGATACTGTACCCCAACAATGGGCCTGTGATACTGTACCCCAACAAGGAGTCTGTGATACTGTACCCCAACAAGAGCCTGTGATACTGTACCCCAACAATGGGCCTGTGATACTGTACCCCAACAAGGAGTCTTTGATACTGTACCCCAACAAGGAATCTGTGATACTGTACCCCAACAAGGAGCCTGTGATACTGTACTCCAACAAGGAGTCTGTGATACTGTACCCCAACAAGGAGTCTGGGATACTGTACCCCAACAAGGAGCCTGTGATACTGTACCCCAACAATGGGCCTGTGATACTGTACTCCAACAAGGAGTCTGTGATACTGTACCCCAACAAGGAGCCTTTGATACTGTACCCCAACAAGGAGTCTGGGATACTGTACCCCAACAAGGAGCCTGTGATACTGTACCCCAACAAGGAGTCTGTGATACTGTACCCCAACAAGGAGTCTTTGATACTGTACCCCAACAAGGAGCCTGTGATACTGTACCCCGACAAGGAGCCTGTGATACTGTACCCCAACAAGGAGTCTGTGATACTGTACCCCAACAAGGAGTCTGTGATACTGTACCCCGACAAGGAGTCTGTGATACTGTATCCCAACAAGGAGTCTGTGATACTGTACCCCGACAAGGAGTCTGTGATACTGTACCCCAACAAGGAGTCTGTGATACTGTACTCCAACAAGGAGCCTGTGATACTGTATCCCAACAAGGAGTCTGTGATACTGTACCCCAACAAGGAGTCTTTGATACTGTACCCCAACAAGGAGTCTGTGATACTGTACCCCAACAAGGAGCCTGTGATACTGTACCCCAACAAGGAGTCTGTGATACTGTACCCCAACAAGGAGTCTGTGATACTGTACCCCAACAAGGAGTCTGTGATACTGTACCCCAACAAGGAGCCTGTGATACTGTACCCCAACAAGGAGTCTGTGATACTGTACTCCAACAAGGAGCCTGTGATACTGTATCCCAACAAGGAGTCTGTGATACTGTACTCCAACAAGGAGCCTGTGATACTGTATCCCAACAAGGAGTCTGTGATACTGTACCCCAACAAGGAGCCTGTGATACTGTACCCTGACAAGGAGCCTGTGATACTGTATCCCAACAAGGAGTCTGTGATACTGTACCCTGACAAGGAGCCTGTGATACTGTACCCCAACAAGGAGCCTTTGATACTGTACCCTGACAAGGAGCCTTTGATACTGTACCCCAACAAGGAGCCTGTGATACTGTACCCCAACAAGGAGCCTTTGATACTGTACCCCGACAAGGAGCCTTTGATACTGTACCCCAACAAGGAACCTGTGATACTGTACCCCAACAAGGAGCCTGTGATACTGTACTCCAACAAGGAGCCTGTGATACTGTACCCCGACAAGGAGCCTGTGATACTGTACCCTGACAAGGAGCCTTTGATACTGTACCCCGACAAGGAGCCTGTGATACTGTACCCCAACAAGGAGCCTGTGATACTGTACCCTGACAAGGAGCCTTTGATACTATACCCCAACAAGGAGCCTGTGATACTGTACCGCGACAAGGAGTTTCCTTCTTTATGGAGATTGTTGTAACCTTGCTACGGATGCAAATTAAAGTTATAATTAGAAAACGAAACCCAGTCACTTCTTACTGAATTCCTCTGACCTAGAGTCTGAAATCTGGAAGCAACCTATTATTAACATCTTGCGCCTCAAAGCAGCGACAATTAGCTGCATTATAGAGATGGTTGTCTTAAAGGGACAGGGCAAGTGAAACATAGCTCTATCTCAGCAGCTGAACAGAATATCTGTGCTTCAAACCACTGACTAACCACGAGCAATGCCATGGGAGGTCAGCTCAGTTACCGTAAATAAAAGCACAGAAATGGGAAAAATCAAAAATGATGACCAATTTCATTGAAGTTCTTCAATAACCATTTGAATGTTATTTGGTAAAGGGCTAATGTTGTGCCTTGCCCTCCTGCTCCAGTTAAAACCCTTGGCCGAGTAATGACAAGCCACTTGTCGGCTAATGACTTTGGACCGTTGCCAGGGAACACTTCCCTTGGACAATGCTTCCGGGCGGGATGCACTCCCCCACCTTCCTCGACGGCACGCTGCACTCTCCCAGTGTTGCTGGCAACCAAGCCGTTCTGTTTCTGCCGCAGTCAATTAAAAGTATGCTAATTAAAGGGAGCTTCATTATGCCCAGAGAGCAGCAACCACTCGCATGTTCGAGTGCCTCCCACTCAGGAGCTGCTTCACTCCAACCCTCTCAAGCCGCATATCAGGAGCCATATTTCAGATCTGCATATTAACAGTAACACTCCCTCCTCCACCAAACCAGCAAGAAAAGAAACTAAAGCAGATTCAAGAAAAACAACAGCATAAACTGCACAGCAGCATTCAAATCATAATCCAGTCTCAGAGTTCAAATAATTAACTGAAACTTAAAATTCCAGCTTCTAACTCACTTCCAGGTATTTGTTATTCTATATATAAACCATCCGAACCCCTCGATTAGATTCCAGCCTGCAACTCACTTCCAGGCATCCATTATTCTATATAAAGAATCAGAGAATGATACAGCGCAGAAGGAGTCCATTCGGCCCATCGTGCCTGTGCCGGCTCTTTGAAAGAGCTATCCAATTAGTCCCACTCCCTATATCCCTGCAAATATTTTCTCAATTCCCTTTTGGAAAGTTTCTATTGAATCTGCTTTCACCACTCTTTCAGGCAGTGCGTTCCAGATCACTGCGTAATTTTTTTTCCTCATGTCGCCTCTGGTTCTTTTGTGAATTACCTTAAATCTGTGTCCTCTGGTTACCGACCCTTCTGCCATTGGAAACAGTTAATTACTCTATCAAAACCCTTCATGATTTTGAACACCTCTATCGAACCTCCCCTTAACCTTCTCTACTCTTAGGAGAAAATCCCAGTTTCTCTAGTCTCCACAGAACTGAAGTTCCTCATCCCTGGTACCATTCTAGTAAATCTCCTCTGCACCCTCTCCAAAGCCTTGACATCCTTCCTAAAGTGTGGTGCCCAGAATGGAACAAATTGCTCCCACTGAGGCCTAACCAGTGTTTTATAAATGTTTAGCATAACTACCTTGCTTTTGTACTCTATGGCCGGAATTTTCCGGGGTGGTAGCAGGCGTGATTGGTGGCGGGTCGGGTGGGAAAGTTGTTATTTTTGACAGCGGGTCGGGATCCTGCTGTCATCTCGCTCCCACGCGCCTTTCCCCCAGACGCGTGTCATCGCGGAGCCGACCAGACCGGCAGCGGCGGGGTGAAGGGATAATTACAAGTCCTAGCCCTTTTCGGGCTACCCCAGATCAGGCGTATTCCCCAGACGTTCACCTTCAACTAAAGTTAGTGGTCGTCGAATCCTATAAGACGCTTAATTGGGTCTAAAGGTCAGACTATCTCTCCCTAAAGGAAAGAAACGACCTGAAGATGTTACCATCCTCCGGATAACACTTTTAACAAGTTTAACTAGACTGTAACCTTCCGGATATTATGAGGGTCCGGAAACCCCCCCAGAATTCTGCAACCCCTTACAAAAGAGTGTACAGAAATTGAGTTCGCGAAGTTGATACAAAATTACTCTGTGAGACAATTCTAAAAAAATATAGATTTATTAAAGAACCGACATTCAGCTAACAGCTGTTGATTCATTCGCAACTTTAACAGTTCAAAATACAAATAGCTTACATTTCTTATTCTCAGAGATCCTTATTCTCAAATCTTAACTTCGTTACATTTCCACACTTCTACTTATTCTTAATCCAGAATATCCACCAAAATCAAATACCTTGATTACCCGAGACTCAAAGAGTTGTAGGCCTACAGAGTGGTTCTGAAGGCAAGAATCGCTCTGCCCCTTCCAGCGACTTCTGTTTTCTCATTTGAAAAGCTCTATTTTTATACCTTTTTTGAGTGGTTTATTCTTTGAAGTTTTCTGCTGATGTAAGCTAATTATCTTTAGTCATTCTCTATTGATTTCTTTTCTATCTCTTCCTGTCAATTTAGCTGTTAACTTTCAGAATCGTGTCTGCTGTATAGGTGTTTCAAAAACTTATCATAAAATGGCTACAACAGATTTATCTCTTTGATGCCATTCTTATCGAAGGTCTTCCATTCAATTCTTAATATTGGCTTAACTGATTATTAGCAGACGTCTCAGCTCCTTGTGTTCCAAGTTCAACACATAAACCATGTGATTGCTTGGTACATCTATTGATGTAATATTTTCAAAGTGTTCTGTTGTGTACCTTTTACAATATGTAAATCAAAACCACTTCAACCAGGGTGTTTGTTTTCCTAGCCATCTTAGTTGGTTATTATATATAATCATGTTTCCTGTTTCATTTGATGTTACTTTTATCAAAGGCACATGGTTTTTTAATATTCTGTGTTCCTTGTTCGAAGTGTTAGCTTTTAACACTTTACTTGGGCATTGCTATTGTGTTGGTTCCAAACTGCAGACTCCTTGGAACCAACTCTCTTCTTCTTCAATAGGGCCATTGTCTCAGTGTCAATAACCAACTTCCATTTCAAAAGCTTGTGTGGTGTTTACAACTTTTGTGTTAACACTTCATCTTATCTCAGAAGCCTGTATTTCTGTTTACGGCTTGTGTTGTTGAGGCTTTTAGATTTTTAACCCCAGTTTGTCATATTTTAATAAAGTCTGAATTCTGTTCATAGGATGGTGTATTTTTCTGAAATATGGCTATTCCATTACAGGGGGACCCAATTGAGATGATTATCAGATAGTTTACAGGCACTTAAGAGCTTTTTTTCCACTTACTTTTTTAATTTCCCTGCATGACCACGGGATTCATGCAGCTCGGGAACCACGTCTGTCAACCTGAGGCGGGAGGTCTGTGGCCATTGCTCCAGCTGATTACTTGACAGCATCAAATGTACAGTAAAAGCTCCCACCTGACAGATCTTCACTTTCCTCAGCAGAAGCTGTTGCTCAGTCTTTTTCCAACACAGATTCTGCAGGCTGCAAGTGTTTCCATCACTGTTTACTGCATTTCCAAGTCACATTTTCATGTCATCTTCAAAATTTGATATTATGCCCTGTATACCCAAGTCCAGGCCATTAATATATATCAAAAAGAGCAGTGGTCCTAATACCGACCCCTGGGGGACACCACTGTACACTTCTCTACTGTCTGAAAAACAACCATTCACCATTACTCTCCGCTTTCTGTCCCTCAGCCTTCGTAGCCACGCTGGCACTGCCCCTTTAATCCCATGGGTTTCATATATAAACCACCCGAACCCCTCGATTAGATTCCAGCCTGTCACTCAGTCCCAGGTATCCATTATTCTATATATAAACCACCCGAACCCCTCGATTAGATTCCAGCCTGTAACTCACTCCCAGGTATCCATTATTCTATATGTAAACCTACTGAACCCCTCGATTAGATTCCAGCCTGTAACTCACCCCCGGGTATCCGTTATTCTATATATAAACCTCCTGAACCCCTCGATTAGATTCCAGCCTGTAACTCACCCCCGGGTATCCGTTATTCTATATATATCAACCGCCCGAACCCCTCGATTAGATTCCAGCCTGTAACTCACTCCCGGGTGTCCATTATTCTATATATAAACCACCCGAACCCCTCGATTAGATTCCAGCCTGGAACTCACCCCCGGGTATCCGTTATTCTATATATAAACCTCCTGAACCCCTCGATTCGATTCCAGCCTGTAACTCACTCCCAGGTATCCATTATTCTATATATAAGCCACCCGAACCCCTCGATTAGATTCCAGCCTGTAACCCACTCCCGGGTATCCATTATTCTATATATAAACTTCCGGAAGCCACCCCACCTGCCGATTAGACCTCCATTTGTGTTCGTAGTGTCTGGGGACACAAGGTTAAGGTTAAGCAGAACTATTTTGCAGTTCCACTGGTGGGTATATATTGTTTGGGAGAACCCTGCAGCCTTTGGGGTTGGTGAAGAGGGGGTGGGGTTCTGGGTCAAGCCGAAATATATGGATAATAAAGCACAGGATGTGAGTCAATAAGCAATATTACTTTAAAAGCCATTGATCCTTGGATTTTCTTATGTTTGACTGTATGTTGGTGGGATGGATTGGGCGGGGGGCACTGAGAAGGATTTGGGCAGACAGATTGAGAGAGGCAGCCCTACAGTCGTGGTGATGGGTGGTTTGTCTTACAGATTCCGTGCTCAACGCCTCTGGCCCCTTACTGGTGGAAATCGCGAAAACTCCAGGCAGCACGCTGGGAATATTGCTGTCCAGCGGGACACATCGCAACAAGCAAGTCATTGTCCTTGACAAGATCAAAGCGGCCAGCATCGTGGACAGGTACTCAATTCATGCCCTCTTGTTTAAGTAGGAATCTTGGATAAGGAAAACTGGGCTCAGTTATTCAGGGTTGATCAGCCAGTGGCTCAGTGGGTAGCACGCTCGCCTCTGAGTCAGAAAGTTGTGGGTTCAAGTCCCCACTCCAGAGACTTGAGCACAAAAAGCTAGGCTGACACTCCAGTGCAGTACTGAGGGAGTGCGGCACTGTCGGAGGTGCCGTCTTTCAAATGAGACGTTAAACCAAGGCCCCGTCTGCTCTCTCAGGTGGATGTAAAAGATCCCATGGCACTATCTCAAACAAAAGCAGGGGAGTTCTCCCCGGTGCCCTGGCCCATATTTATCCCTCAATCAACATCACTAAAACAGATTGTCTGGTCATTTATCACATTGCTGTTTGTGGGATCCTGCTGTGCGCAAATTGGCTGCTGTGTTTCCCACAACAGTGACTACACTTCAAAAGTACTTCATTGGCTGTAAAGCGCTTCGCGACGTCCCGAGGTCGTGAAAGGCGCTATAGAAATGCAAATCTTTCTTTTTGTTTGTTACACTGAGGATTTATTTTTTCACTCGGCACAGTAATATAACGATAGCCCGAACTCCACAAGATCGTGGCTCTGTTCCGAGGATTCACGTATGTCAAAGGGTCGCAGCCTGTGCGCGGGGGGTGTCCTCAGCACCCTGCTTTCTCCGCACCTGCTACATCTCTTCAATCTCCCACAGAGAGTGGTGAGAATGTGGAGCTCACTGCTACATGGAGTGGTCGAAGCAGACAGCGTTGATACATTTAAGGCTTGATGCACAATCAATACAGAGGGAATAGAGGAATATGGGGGGGAGGGAGGGGGGCTGGGAGGGGGGGCGGGAAGAGGAGGCTCGTGTGGAGTATAAGCACCAGCGTAGACCAGTTGGTCCGAATGGCCTGTTTCTGTGCTGTAATTCATGGAGAGTTGGAGGTTCGGTCAGGCCCCTCTCTGCTAGTGGATTGCCACTGACCGCAGCAGGAGCCCTGCTTGCTGCAGTCGGTTTTCTCAGGTAAACAGTAGCCAAACCAGCGGCTGTTAAAAGGACCACTGGAGGCTGCCACCAAAAAAAGGAAAGTTTTACTGACCTCAATGTAAAGCCAGAAGGAGCAGGACGGCTCCCGTCACGCCCAGCCTTATACCCAACGTTAATGGCTGAAGAGCATATCATATTCAGTCTGCACTGAAAAAGG
The DNA here is from genome assembly GCA_030390025.1 of Squalus acanthias. Classification (NCBI taxonomy): domain Eukaryota; kingdom Metazoa; phylum Chordata; class Chondrichthyes; order Squaliformes; family Squalidae; genus Squalus; species Squalus acanthias. The sequence continues at coordinate 9,360,765 of CM059444.1, read as the reverse complement.
GTTTGATGAACAAGTGGTGCAGTGTGTTGGAGCTGCAGTGTGCTGCTGTAAAGGAGTGCTGGGACATTGCGACTCCTTTCCCAGTGTGTTACCTCAGCCGGGCCATCAGTGAGAGATGTTGGGAGGACAGTCGTACACAACAGCAACAACAACTCGCATTTATATAGCGGCTTTAATGTAGTGAAAAGTCCCAAGGTGCTTCACAGGAGAGTAATCAGACAGAAATAGATACCGAGCCACATAAGGAGATATTAGGGGACAGATGACCAAAAGCTTGGTGAAAGATTTAGGTTTTAAAGAAGAAGAGAGAGGTGGAGAGGTTTAGGGAGGGAATTCCAGAGCTTAAGGCTGAGAGGGCTGAAGGCACGGCTGCCAATGGTGGGGTGAAGTGAGTGGGGCTTGCACAAGAGGCCAGAGTTGGACGAACGCGAAGTTCTTGGAGTTGTAGGGCAGGAGGAGAGTAACAGACAGGGAGAGGGGTGAGGCCTTGAAGGGATTTGAAACTACACAGAGAAAGAATCATCTCTCTGTCCTTGCTCAGTGCCTCACACACCAGCCATTGATTGGCATTGACAAAGGCCTGGGATTGGATTGTCTGCCTATTCTTTATGCCAGATACGATTCACGGCACGGAGAGAGACAGACATCGAGAGGGGAAGCGGATAAAAAATAACACCTTAACATTTTCAGTTTCAAATTTTAAAATAGGATGCAATGGAATTCATTCAGAAAACACAGCTGCTCTTTTGAAATTATATAAATTTGTCAAATATGTAATTATTTTAGATAGATACAAATCACAAGCATGAAAGCCTGTCAGATCAGATCTGTCAACTTCCTCTATTTCTGGTGAACAAAGAGGCTTGAAAATTCTTTTTTTTTTTTGCCCTTAGATGTGGGGCTTTGCACGTTGGCGACCACATCTTGTCTATTGATGGGATGAGCACTGAGCACTGCTCCCTGCTGGAAGCCACCCAGCTCCTGACCAGCACCTCCGACAATGTGAAGCTGGAGATCCTGCCGGTGCACCAGAGCAGATTGTCACTGAAGCCGGCGGAGCAAGGTACTGTCTTTCCCCCTTTAACACGTCGAAACTAAATCGAAAAGGGCCTCAAAACGGTTTACGGGCAATACGTTACTCGGGGTCACTTTACAAGGTCGCGCTGGTGGCAAGGAGGAGCCCAGCCTGCAGGCACCTGGTACTGGAAAGTCAAGCGCACGATGCCCGCCATTTTCCCACCGAGAATTTAACAGGCGCGCAGACTCGTTAAGTTACCCTTTACCTGTAAATAGTTATCAACAAAATCAATGGATTTAGTGGAAATGTGCAAGTACGAATCTTTCATGCAGTCAGTATTTGAGTCGCACAAATCACACAGGGGATTTCCACTGGGGATCTCCTGCTAGTTCGGTGGGAAAATCGGGAAAACTCCCCCTGGTGGAAGTTCAGCTGGAAAGGTTCCAGGTTCGATCCCTGGTCTGTGCCGAGTCAGCCAATTTCAGCTGGGGGCCTTGATTGGTGCACTGTAGGCGGCCTGGGTTGAGGGGGGGAGCAAATCCATCAGAGTTCCCCGTTTCTGATCGCTGCCCACTGACCTTTGCTTAGAGGCACGCACGTGGACGTTGGGCGAGAACAGGGTTGGGAATTGGCTCCGGCGCAACCCCTGTGGGCGAAGAGCCTGCCGCTGTTTACCGTCAAGGCACACATGTGAATCATGGCCACTTAGGCGAGATACCGAGGGGCAACCGTCGGAGAATCGGTGAAGAAAAAAATGCAGATATTTATATAAAAGAATTTTGTGCTGATCTTGGTAAGAAATGGCAGTGATGATAGATGGAAAGGCCGTCAGCATTGGGGACCAAGTATGACCATCAAGTAGCCATAGGCCAGGAACAGCACAGACTGGATAAAAAAAACAGAAGGATAGAACTTGCATTTATACAGTGCCTTTCACAACCTCAGGACGTCCCAAACGCTTTACATGACCAGATAATCTGTTTTTTAGCTGTTGGTTGAGAGATAAATATTGGCCAGGACACCGACCGGGGAGAACATTTATTTAGAACGCATCCAGGACTTCTTGCTAGATCAGTGTGCTTCCAGTCCAACAAGGAAAGAAGCATCGCTTGATTTCGTTCTGGGGAATGAAGTGGGGAAATAACTGGCCAATATTTATCCCTGAACCAACAGAGTATCTGGTCATTATCACATTGCTGTTTGTGGGAGCTTGCTGTGCGCAACTTGGCTGCTGCGTCTCCTACAACAGTGACTACGCTTCAAAAGTACTTCATTGGCTGTAAAGCACTTTAGGACATGATGAGGTTGTGAAAGGCGCTATTTTAATACATTTTATTTCTTTCTTTCTTTTCTTTCTCTCTCTCCCATACCTCCTCCCCGTGCTCCTGCTCACCTGTGCTTTGGTGCTTGAGCAGCGGTGCTACCAGGAAACTGGGACTGATTAAATTCCCCGGGATGGACTGGGACTGGGGCTGGTGCTGGTGCTCGGTTAGGTGTGAAGAGAGGGGTGGGGGGCATGGGTGGTGAAATGCTTGGCCGAGCTTCTTCCATTGCCTCTGAGGAGGCATTAAGGGACGTTATAATGACTGGCAACCTCAGAAACCTTCAGTCTACGCTGTGAAGTCACCACAATCTCCAGTTCTTCACGGAGTTATTTCACGCGATGGTCGATGTAACCAAAATAATTTTAAAAGAGTATGCGGGGCAAGAAAAACACGTATAAAGAAATGATAAAATAGAAATACCGCCACTGTGATGAAGATGACAATTCCAGCCCTCCTGGAGATCCTGGAGCTGCCGGACAATGTGGCATTGGGACAACAAGAAGTTTCTTTTGAATCATTCTCAGGATGTGGACATCGCTGGCAAGGCCAGCATTTATTGCCCATCCCTAGTTGCCCTTGAGAAGGTGGTGGTGAGCCGCCACCTTGAACCGCTGCAGTCCGTGTGGTGAAGGTACTCCCACAGTGCTGTTAGGGAGGGAGTTCCAGGATTTTGACCCAGCGATGATGAAGAATTGGCGATATACTTCCGAGTCGGGATGGTGTGTGACTTGGAGGGGAACTTGGAGGTGTTGGTGTTCCCATGCGCCTGCTGCCCTTGTCCATCTGTGGTGGAGGTCGTGGGTTTGGGAGGTGCTGCCGAAGTCGTGCGTCAAACCCCCGCAGCTCAGCATCCGAGGAGCTCGACAAGCGGCAAGAAGGTGTCGCAGCAGTCGCAGGAGTTATAGAAGCCTTGGGGTGGGGGGTGGGCGAGTGGCAGTGGTTGCTGACTAAGAGCTGTGGGGCTGCACTTTCCGACTGCCTCCCGTGGCTGTTAACAGTGCGAGCGGCTGATTGAAGCTGCCTAAAGTCTCCATCAGCTGTTATTGGAGGCAGTCGGAAGGTGGAGATTTCAGACAGCTTCAATCAGCTGATACGTCTATAGTGAGATCAGGTTAACCTCTGCTGCAATGTCTTGGTTCTATTCATGTGTCGGTGGTTTTGTTTATGTTGTGAAGTGAGATGTCGATTGGATGCAGCCATAAAAATTCAGTAAGTGCCGAATTGCCCGAAATATTCGGCGTGATTAATACGCTTTAAGTGACATCTTTGTAATTGATGCCTCTGGTAATGGCAAATGGTTGGCGCTATTTGCCCAATATAGGCGATTGGGATATGCAAGTGATGCGGAGATGCCGGTGTTGGACTGGGGTGGACAAAAGTGAGAAGTCGCACAACACCAGGTTATAGTCCAACAGTTTTATTTGAAATCACAAGCTTTCGGAGCTGCTGCCCCTTCGTCAGGTGAAGTGAAGGAATACAAATCGGCAAAGCATATATAGACAGAGAACAATGCATGTGTAGCGTACAATGTCAGACGACTACATTTAATCCTTCTGACTGCCTTTCGTCACACCTCAGCAGAGAAACAATCAGGTCAGCCAGGAAGGCACCACATCAAAGAGGACAGTGTAAATGGTGGGGACTGTACTGGAATGAAATGAATGGATTGAATCACCCTCAAAATTCTGTGTGAAGGGTCATTATATTACAATCAGAAAGTCAAAAGCTACAAGTACATAAATTCTCCATTTAGTAAATGCTCCTGGGCAGTGTAAACACTCTCCTCTGATACATCATTCTGATAAGTAAGCGATGCACTTGTATTGATTTTTAGTAACCTGAAGAAACATTATGGGAAATGAAACTGAAATCAATTTTTAAATGTAATTTCTTGCATGTTTACTGCTCTGAGGAAATGTTCTAAGGTCCTGTTCAACGTTAATTCAGTGTCAGCGATCAACATTGGGCATTTTGCGACCCTCCAGACACAGCATTTAAAACAGTGCAAACCAGTAGTGTGATCAGACAATGCAAAAGTCCCTGTGTCTAAGCTATGCATGTCATAAAACCCACGGGGGTGGAAAGTAACAGCTAAATGGCTAATCTTCTAAACCAGCCTCCTGTGAATGTGGCAAATCCTTCCAAGATTCACCACTGGCCAAATAAACAAGTGCCACTGAAACCACCCACACCTGAACCCGCACCCACACCCCTCGATTAGATTCCAGCCTGTAACTCACTCCCGGGTATCCATTATTCTATATATAAACCATCCGAACCCCTCGATTAGATTCCAGCCTGTAACTCACTCTCGGGTAACTGTTATTCTATATATAAACCATCCGAACACCTCGATTAGATTCCAGCCTGTAACTCACTTCCGGGTATCCATTATTCTATATATAAACCATCCGAACCCCTCGACTAGATTCCAGCCTGTAATTCACTCCCAGATACTCGTTATTCTATATATAAACCTCCAAACCCCTCGATTAGATTCCAGCCTGTAACTCACTCCCGGGTATCCATTATTCTATATATAAACCATCCGAACCCCTCGACTAGATTCCAGCCTGTAATTCACTCCCAGATACTCGTTATTCTATATATAAACCTCCAAACCCCTCGATTAGATTCCAGCCTGTAACTCACTCCCGGGTATCCATTATTCTATATATAAACCACCCGAAC